>JBAMDO010000056.1:0-545370 GCA_037074765.1 Mansonella perstans
TTTAATTAGATGGGGAAAATAAAGTTATAAGGAAGTCTTCTTTGATTGTGCTGTGTAATTAGTGCAATTATGTGCAGTCGTTTTTTAATTAATAAGCATTAAATTTATTGGGATTATTTGAATTTACTCATGATGCTACATTATAGCAGTAAATCGTTCTTTTTTGTTTTAAAATTTTTCAAGAAACCAAATATTGAAAAAACGTTATTGATTGAATTCGAACCTGCCCACAACCAACCGAACAAATCCAATGCTGGTAAAAATAAACATGCCAGAGTTTTTCTGCACTTCTTAAAATTAAATTTTCATTTCTTCCAATTCAAGTGTTTAGAAGGATTGAAATGATGCGAAAAAAAATTCCAAAGGAAAATGATGCATTCATACAAATACATTTAAATTTGCTTTTACCATTCTCATTCTTTAAAACTTTTTCAGAAAAGAAAGAAACCACAGATGACAATCGCGTAATCATTATTTAATTGTTGCAAAAAATTCTTTTCATTCTTAATTCTTGACAATAAACTCAAATTCAGTTTAAATGTTTACAAATTCAATTATAATTTAAAAAAATTATCATACGATGATGTTAACAAGGAAAATAAAATAGGAATGAGATAAAATCGATTCCATCTCATTTTGCTATTTTCCTGAATGGAAACTTAACAGCTTTTTTTCTGGATTATCAGACCGTTTTTATTTCTTCATCCTTTTTTCTGCAATTAACCTAAATCAAAAATAAAGTAATAATGAAAATTTGAATTAACTTAATTGTTTTCTTCATTTCACACTTAATTAGAAGTTAGAAATGAGCACGACGCAAGCCATAACAATGAAGTCGACAAGTGCTCGAAGTCAGAAAACACAAAACGGAATGTCGAAAGAAATAAATCAAACCCAGTTAAACTATTACCTTTTTCAATTAAGAAATTATATAAGTAAGGTAGGTCCTCGCTTATTACGTAAATATGACTAACTTTAGAAAGACAAAAATCGAAAAAGATATTTTTTCAAATTTAAAGGATAAAGTAATTTACAGATCTGCAGAAGATTCAAGTATACCAGTTACTGGCAAATCAGAAAAAAGTGAGAAAGATGCAAAAACCGCTGAACGACCTTCTGAAAAGGATTCCCATGGTACATCAAAAGTGGAAGAAAGTTCAAGTAAAGAAACACCAGAAAGTAAGGGTCAAGCACAAATGAAGTCATCAGAAGCGACTGATAAGTAGCTATGAGGTGAAACAGTAAAGGAAGTGAAAAAGTAACTCTGCTAATTGATACAGGAATTTGCAAATTGATAATTTGTAAATTAAATACTTAAAAATATCAACCATCAGCTTGTTTACCACATGCATGACTACATCTTCCTCCTGCAAGTTTTATCTAAACTATTCAACTGAATTATCATGGCCATCATATCTGCTAACACTTTCACGATAACATATCGAAGGATAAAAGAACGACTGCCAATGACCTGTGTTCATACAACATGTCTTCTTTATTTCTAACACTTAATAAGTTTGTGTTTTCATCTATATATTTAAGTTTATAGAAATCTCAAACAAATGCTATATCAAAACTACGAAAACTATTGCACAACTGTTCAACTAATTAGATTATTAATTTCAGCAAACATTTTTGTTCAGTATTTAACATTAACAATCGCAGTAATAATCAGTTCTAACTTAATGATCTCACTTCTTCCCGCAAATTGAAGTACAGTCTTAACACTAACAAATTTAACTTGTCATAAATGGAAATGCTGCAAAACAAGTATTGAAGTTTCAATGTCAAAAGAAATCAGAAACTTGCGCTCTTAAATAGGATTCGTTTATCGAATCTCTGACCAATGTATTTACTCAGGTTAAACATGCTAACTTAGCTCATTTCAATTTGTTCATCAAATATTATGGTTACTTTATTTTGTAAAGTTTAAGCTTGCGCTGAAATTTCTTTTCACTTATACTTGCATGCTTAACATACAATTGCTTGACATACTATGCATGCATGTTAATGTACATTTATTGATTTACTACTTAAACCGGGAATATTATTACATTCACATACTTGTATAAATCTTGTTCTACTAATAAATGCTTATTATATTTTAAAAAATTTTACTTATATATGTTCCTATATGATATTTTTGGCTAAAATACTTCAGTTACTCATTTCAGTTGATCTGAAATGATTTAGATAAAAATTAACATTATTGCTAGGCATCATATGTATGCAACAATGAATAGAAGATATGAATGAACAATGAATGATCTCGAAGGATAATGTAAAATGAAAATGAAAAAATGAATAAAAAGAAGAAAAGATGCAAGTAGAAAAGTATTCCACATCTCTTAATTATTCAGTATCACATATCCATCGATTAAGATATGATCGTCCAAACAATCTAACCAGAAGACACGATAATCCATCCAATTGAGCTAATAAAAGTTAAAGTTGCAAACAGTAAAATCATATCTTTTCAGCATTCTAGATGAAGAATTAAAAAAGAAAATAATGTGTTAAAATAGCAAATGAAAATGCAAAACGTCGTTCGAACAACAATTACTAGCTTTGTAGTGTTAAAAAATACTGAACATACAGTATTGTAATGAAAAAAAACAATGAAATAAACTGAATCAATCAAATGAGAAATTATATTACCATGAAATAGGCAATAAATGTTTGCGCATAAAGTTAAGCTTTAGCTGAAATCAGTGGCTAATGAAATTCATTCACTTATCGCTTCAAATGCTTCCTTGAAAAAACTAAGCTTGCAGTCTAATTAACCAGCATATAAAGAAAATTTCTAAAGTAACCGTATCAGAAAGTTATACCTCAAAAAGACAATTAAAAACCTGAAAAAAGACTCACAATCAGAAAGTTACACTAAAAAGAATGAAAAAATACTGAAATTATAGAAACTGGCATCACAACTAGATGCATGAGGCTAAAGCATAACTGAAATTTAAGAAACCATACTACAGGAAAGAATGATGATAAATGACATTAGTAAAACTTGCAGGATGTATATCCAAATTCTGGATTTTGAGACCTAATTTTTGAATTTTTGGTAAAGGCTTCCTCTCTTAGTAGTTTATTGGTATTCTTGATTCCTGCTACTCTATCCGTGCTTATTTATTTGTATGTCTATTTTATTTTGTTTTTTTACTTTATATTTATAAGTCTAGAAACAACAGAAATTTTTTTAAGTTTAAAGCATACAACACTATACAACTGTCTGACATTACGAGACTAAACTATAAGATTACATTAATCGTCACCGAATTTAGCGCATGCTAAAGATATCAACCGAAAAAGCATAACTTTTCTTTAGTATTTAAAAAGAATTTATGAGGTATATAACAGAAACGATAGCAGTTGGTAATAAGTATTCATTAACTAATTTAGGCTAATTTAAAACTGCAACTGAAATGAATCGGAGGTTTCAGTCCATTTTCAATCGAGGTTTGTTCACAAATTCTTCACCATTGGCAAATATGAACAACATTAATGCCATGAAAATAATAAGCCAAAATATGGTTGCTGTCATGTTTTCTGAAATTTAAACTTGTAAAGCATTTTATTTTGAAAAGTTATTCACTATCTTAAAAAAACTACTCACTAATACAAAAAACTAATCTACAATGACCCAAGCACACACATAAACACGATCAAACAAAAATATCGATAAAGAATCTTCAGAATCAACAAAGACAATTGAAGAATATTTGAATTTCGATAAAAGACATCTAAAACAGCTCATCTAAAACAGCCTAATGTTTTTTTTTTTTGTTTTATATATGGAGTTTTTTTTTCAACCAGAGTTATCTGATGGCAAATGCAACTGTGTCCTGGAAATAGTCATACTCCTTTGAAGGTAGAGATTAATTTTAGCTTCAAATTGTATATCTCCACATATCTAATTTACACGAACTGGACTTTCGATTGCTTTTTTTGGAGTCCTCCAAATCCAGAATTAATGAGTGAAGTGAAATTTATAAATGCATACCTGCTACTAATACACAAAGAATGACCATTGTAGCTGCGAAAATTGCACCGAAAATGGCACCACCATGATAATCGAAATTGAGCACTGTAGTTTCAAAGGTTATCGGCAAATTGTTTGGATCAACTCGGAAATTACCAAGGAAAAGATTGATTGCATCCTGAAATATTCTTATAAAGCAATGTTTCTTCAAATAATAAAATCTCACTCCTTCACTGCGAAAACTTTTCAACACTATAAATTATCCATACGACATAGATTAGAGAATGGTATAGAAAGTTACGAAAAGTATATATTCCGGTAACCTGTCTGTAACCATCTGCAAAATTGTTCCGGAAATAACGTGTGAAAGCATTCACGCAATCGTTCCACGCTCCAGAAAAAGTCCGCCTACCAAAACGCGTATAATCAGCCTATGAAAAAATCAGATAAGAAACTATATAAACAAAAAACCAAGTAATCACGCAGATTACGTAAAATAGTTTGACGACTGACATGAAACTTCAGATTACCCTCAAGAAGTCCAGATGTAGTTATGCTTAAAAAAAAAATTTATTACACTAAACGATCTGTTATTCTTGGTTGTAATGAATTTGTAAAAGTTGTCAAGTTAAAAAGAGCAAAAGAATTGATCGTATCATTGCAAGAAGTTCCACTATCAAAGTTAAGGACAAATTCGTCAAAAATTTTGTATCACATTCAACAAACAACCAATGAACCTTCAATGCGCCTGTTCCTGCATACTGACGACTGCATTCATCGCCATTATCGGCCCAAACTATAAACAATACTGATGAAATGTATTTCACTTGACGGCACATGAGAACACTTATCTTCATATAACATCTAGAAAATTGCTTACTTCTTTTGAAAGTAACAGATAATTCGGGATAACTGTCCACTTCGAAGCCATTGCTGATAATTTTCATATAAGATAACTGATCTTTCAGTGATTCCTGAAACACGTTTGAGAAGATTACAACAAAAAGATAAAAGATTACGAATGACTACTATTCAATACATTTCTTTTTTAAATATATTCGGTGTTATATAGACGTACAGCGTTCAGGTAAGAATGAGAGAGTTGAACACATAATACCTCAGTAAAGTCGGTAATCCCTTATATATGAAAATATCCTGAGCCTACAAAACGAAAAGGTAATACTTGACATGATCAATCCTAATAATACGTTGTAACCAAGCATTACTGGGAAACAAGATCGAGTTCTAGTAACGAACTGCAACAATGTGAGTTTAAAAAGAAAAATAAATTATTCTAAAATAGAAAACCTTAGCCAACATCGACTGAACAACATTGGTTCTATCCAAACAATCCATGCAGTTAGTACGAAAAAACCCTTTCTGTTTATGCTCCACAGAGTTTATAAATGATACAAGGAATCTGTAAAGAAGTACTATTTGAAAAAATAAAGTTTAATTTTTAAAAGATAACAACTGCTTTTCAACTTCTTTGATCCGTCAAATTAAAAAATTCCTAATATTCTGGAGTGTAAAACTTTGATATATTGGAATATGAAATGAAATTTAGCAACATTTATTGAAACATGAAACTAAGCCTTTTCAACAAGCTAGATGAGAAAGGTGAGATAACATCGTCACTGAATGCAAGTTCAATAAATGGCAATGACAGACATACCCAAATTCTGTAATTTCCCCTCTAAGTTGTTTCTTGAGTAAATCCAATCGACCCCAATCTAATGTACGACATTCTTTGTGAAAATCAAACGCATTGAGTCTAAAAACACGATCAGTTGGTCATTAAATATAAATCCAATCTTCGGATTTCAATACTCGAAATTAACCACTCCTTGTCTATTTTCCTTTCTTTTCTAAATGATAGATCGAAAATTAAAAACTTGGAACACCTCATGCCATTCTACCTGACGAAGTCTAAGTTTGTGCGTAAAACAACTCGGTCAAGCTCTCCACCAACACGCTTTTCACGTCCTCTCTGATTCACCAAATTTACGATTACCTAAAAATTTGATAATGAATTGCTATAATATGTTAAATTTTCTAAATCAAATAATTTGAGCATATTTTATCAAATCCTTGAAAGATTTGACGAAATCTTTGAAACCTCCTCAAAACTTCTTGCTTTTACATTTTTTGTGTTAATTCGGCATAACTAAAAAATAGCACAGATCTTATCAATTTAAATTTCACGTATATTAAAAGCCTGAAAAGTTTCGTAGTCATAATGAAGGATGGTTTTTATTGAATAACCTATCACTGTTACCACACTTGTTTTTACTGAACAACCTACTACTGTAACCATAATTGTATAATCGTACAAGCAAGCAAATTTTCCTCAATCTAATACTTGCCGTTCTATAAATGCTTAAAGTACTACTTTGTCTACCCAAATTCAAGTCAGTCAACAGATTCTCTTTTTCTGAACAAAACTACTATCAAGAAATTGAAAAAATTATTTGCAAAACTACTAGCATGTTTTCCGCCGTAAATATTCTGCTGCATTATCATATGTCGCATAAAAGCTTTCGTTTGATCATCTATAGGATTTAGCATTGGTTCCGGTTGCCAATGAAGATTTGGTTTTTGTGACCAAAACAACGGTATTGATCCTCTTATCTGTAAACCAATAGATTTTATGTTTTGAAGAAAATAGATTTTACATTTTGTCCAAGTTAACACATGAAATTTTAAGGAAAAAATGCGAAAAAAAAAATGAATTGAGAATTCTCTGCGAAGATCTGATGGAAGAATTTTCATCAAAATCCTTCACATTGACCTGCACAAATGATGTCAAACATCGTTGTTTTGGATCGTTATTCATATCATATTCCACTAATTGCTCCGTTTCTACATAGTTCGCTGAATGTCCATTAGCACTGACGCCACGCATATAGAATCTTGTACCTGCCCTAAAAATTTTTTAAGTTTTAAGAATTATATTTGGAGACATAGCTTCGTTATATATAAATCAGTAACACTTATTTCAGCCTGGGTCGAGATCTGATACTTCGGGAGTTTCAACAGATAAGTTAAAAAGTTCAACCACCATTCGCTTTAATGGGCCAAGATACAGTCGCATCGATGAGCAAAAAAGAGCAATCGATCGTATCATGTAAATAATTCTATTTCCACTTCTTGCAAAAAGCTATTCAGAGCTATTCAGCTCAAATTTAGGTAATTCATACCACTATTAGATTAGAAGTAAATTATTCCATATTTACACCCTAAATTATTACAGAGTGATTGCAAAAAAGTGTATAATATTTTTAAATAAGAGCAGAAATAATTACGAATCCTATCTTGGGGTGGTGAAATAAAAAGAAATAACAGTACTAAAGGGAATAATCCAAACCTGTATATTGATCTCCGAGATATAAGACAAAGTTGGAAGATGTGACCATTAACAATACAACGATTGATATCAAAAAACCCATGTATTACAGGAAGCACGTACCGAAATAATTCAGGAACGGCAGCAAGAGGAGCCGACAAATATCGATTCCACACAAAACGTTCATCCGACTAGAAATGGTATAAAAAATCAATTAAAAAAATAAAAACAAAACACAAATTTGCTGGCATTTATTCCATGCAAAGCATGCTTTGGAAACGAAGAAAGCAGAGCTAGAGTAATAATCCTCAATTCTTGAACAGCGATCAGTTTGACTTTTTATTTCGAGCAGAAGATACCAGTTTCAAAAATACTGATCTTGCCAATTTAAAAATCAAGAGTTTTAGCATATTAGTCAAGCTTAGAATAATATTATAAAGTAAAAAGGTATGTGTCAAAAAAAAAAAAAAAAAAAAAACAAAAAGAAAACACTCTCCGCCTGTTTTCTACTCATTCGCGCAGATCATATATTAATTCTCGCGGACCATCAACTGGGAACAATTAGTGTAGACAGACAGTATGGTCAGTTACTGACAAAGTTAATGAATCAAAGATTATCGAACTCCTTAAGTATTCCAAATATAACTTCTCTCAGTACAATGAAATTCAAACAATACTTTTTCTTAGTTTCTATTGCACTCAATCGCTAAATGTTCGAGCAGTTCAACGTGATCACGATACGGGACATGCCTCAGACCAAATATAGCAAAAAAGTAACAATCCCTACAAAAAGGTATATTTCATAATCAAATTTAAAGGCAGGAAAAACTAATTCAGAGTATGAATGGAGAAACAGAAGTAACGAACTCGACTCATCATTGGAAGCTTTTTGAAAACAGGTGTAGCATTTTCTGCTAACCATTGCGCTGAATGCGACAAATCGTAAGTCCGAGAGAAATAAAATCCACCAGTTGACAGAACAAGTTGGATCATATCAGTAAAATGTCGATTATACCAAACCTGAAGTGTTATTGTATCATTAGAAATTAGCTATTTCAATTTTTTTGATGTATTCAAATGCAGTTAAATGAAATAAAAAGGAAGCATATCACTCTGGAAAAAGATTCGCAAAGTGACTGAAAACTTGCTATTCACATCATTTCTTTAAGTAAAACAAATTTCTAACTAACACGTGAAAAATTTCTTTCATTATTATTTCATATCACACCGAAATAATCGGATTACGGGCAATTTTGGGGAATGAGTAACCTGTTTTTCTGTAAGATGTAATGTTGTCTTCACATATGGTACAACTTCCGTTTCGATTATCGTCCATATTTCATGACCATTTAAAACACCCTTAAGATTAGCCTTTGTTATAGTTATCAAAGCATTTCCTGAAAAAAAAAATACCAGTTGAAATTCAATTTGTCAGACGAAAAAGAACAAATATATGCCTGGAACTTAGGATAGGAATTTGTTAATTCATAAACATATAACAAGTAAATACTGAAATGGCAATAATCAATATAAATTATGAACCTGATACTAATCTAATAATACCAATAATTCCATGAATAACTTTAACTTCAGCATCGTGCGTAAGTATTGGCTTCTCGACACTTCCTGTTTAATTAAGATAATTTAAATTTCATATTCGAAAAATTTGGAAAGAAAAAAAATACCAATAATACAGTAAGCAAATCGTCTATACATAACTAACTTACTTATCAAACCTAGCTTTCCCGTATTACGATCAATTTCCAAATACGTATCTGAAACTAATCCACCGTCTCGTCCTCTTGGTTCCAAACAAAATCTTTCCGGGAATATACACCTAAATGGAAATAAAAAAAATAAGAACTAATTAGTGAATTTGGATGTAATGATTTAAAAAGAGCACAAGTAATTACACTTAGTATACCATCATGTTATCATTGAATAACTTCAACATTCAACATTACATCAATGCTATGACAATATAATTAAATACAACTAAAATTGCTATGAAAAAAAAAAATTGACAAATAACTGAGCTTATCATAAAATTTGTAAAAAACAAACAATTGTAAAAATATTTTTAGGAAGCTTACAAATTAAGCTGCTCATAAATATCTGTTGGTACATCCATGAGTTTTTTAATGATCGGATTGTGGCTTGATCGATAGCGGAAAATATTGATTATTCCTTATAATATTCTTTATCAAATATTGTATACGAATGTGCAATAAAAATCAAAGATTCAAGTTCCACAGAAGATCTAAATTAGATTTAAAAATTTATTATAAATTTTTCAAAATTTCATAATTATACCATAAATTTCGATTTCCTCGTTCTTCTTTTTTTTTTTCTTTCGCTCTGTTCCTTTCTTTCTCCCTGCATAAATATAAATTTCAATAATGTCAAAGTTCATATATTGACAGACGACCATCCGCCATCAACTACGCTTTCAAATTATTCATCAAAAAGAAAAAAAAAATTTTCGCAATTTAAAACGAAATCACATTTTGCGTTTTATGAGTAAATATAATACTTGAGCAATATTTCCTCAATTTTTCATTATATATAAATGCATTTTGGTGACTCACGTCACCACACGTAAATTTAATTAATACATTGCGTGATTTATACAAAATAACGTGAACTGCCAAATATCACCAATCGCAATTCAGGCAATGACCCAAAAATTGATAATTTCACAGGTAGTGTTCATGTTATGATTGATGATTTTGTGCTGAATTCTGTGTGAAAAGCATTCTTTCTTATTATTAGCTGTTATCGCTTATCACTTATCACTTATCACCTGCTTATCTTTTTCCTCATATTCCTTTTCATAACAAATCTTCGTATTCCTTTTAACATTTCGCTGCTTATTTATTTTACATCTTATTTGTCTTTTACTGTCATATAATGCGTACTACGTCCAGTATTAGGCATATTGAGTTATCTTTCGAGTATTATTCAAATTTTAAAGGAAAAATATTTGAAAAAAATTTGTTTTATATCTTTTCAATGTGATATTTTTAACTCAACTCGGGTTCAAAGTTCAAATGTTCATCGAACTATTTATGCATGTTCTAATTTTTTTTTGATCAATGGATGAATGAAAAGGCGTTAGGACTTGTAGCATGAAATATTTTTGTAAACAAAGATAGTTACAGATTCGTTTTCATTCCAATTAATTTCATTCACGGAAAGAAAGAAATTTCGTTTACAGAATGGCGGAAGTACGTGAAATACCTAGCGGAACGTATAATCTGAAACTTGGCGAATCATTTCATGAACGAGGAGAAAAGCCTGTTTATCATACTCTACGATGTAAGTACTTACCAGCTATATAATTAATTAATGAATTAATCATTTTTATATGTTCTAATATTTTACTGTTATTAATGTGGAAATCAGTGAAATGTACTGAGAAATTTATATATGTAAATGTCCAAGAAAACATTTCACATTTTGATGATCCTTTTAATAGAAGTAATAGAAGTGATAGCGAAGATGATTAGATATAATGATATAACATAGCATACTTGTTTAAAATTAAGAAAAATACATTTCCAGTTGATTTCAAGCCAAAATCGTTGGCTGGTGAAAAAGAAACATTCATAGTATTTGGTGGGAATGGTGATGTACAGGTTGTTCCTTTTTTCTCCTTATTTTTTTTTGATTCTTTTTAAATATCTTCCATAGCATTTATTTTTTCAAAGTTCGAGAGTAAAATCATGTGCGATGGAGAGTAGCAGAATCTAGATTAACTGCTTTCCTATGTTGACCCTCTTCAGGGAATTCAGGTCAGTCAAGAGCACTTTTATGGGAATTTTGGCAAAAAATTCCGTGAATATTTAGTGTGTCATATGTTCAGTTATTACAGGTAGCAGTACCAGGTGAAGGAGATGCCCTAACGGTGTTTAAAGGAGCACAAAAGCCAGTGAAAGGGGAAAAAGAATGTTTACTCTTTTTCGATCACTTAGCCGGCGAAATGAGGATTGAAAAGCTTTCATCCATAATGTCCGTAAAGAAAACAAGGTAGTAATTTTCGTAGTTAAAATAACCGAATTTGAACTTACCTGACAAAGGCAATATATAGCAAAAGTATAGGCAATAATGATTTATAGTATTTATCCGACAGTTGTTAAGTATGACAGATGATTTTTCAGAAGCCATGTTTATGTAGCTTTTAAAAGTTATGAGAAGACTTCGTGATTTATTGAGAAGTTGGTGGAACAAGTAAACTTATCCAGTTAGTTAAGTGGCCTGTAGAAGCTTTCGGAACACTATTCGAGTGCCGATATATTATTTTATATTGATATTTTAATGAGAAATTGCAATATTGAGGCCCAATTTTAGGTTGTTTAGAGAAGTCTGACTAGCGAATAATCGTCATATTCCCATTTTCGCATTGTTGCTGCATTGCATTTATAAAAAGAACATTTCAGATATAAAATTGGATGCATCATGTGAATTTCTATGCTTTTAAAAATACTTGAAAAATTAAAAATACAGAGTGGAAATTACCTATTTTTCTCTCAGAAAGTGAAACTTGTATTTAGTTACCATAGCAGTAACATGAATTTAACTAAGAATGTTTTGACATCAACCGGTTATGGTAATATGTTCCAGAGGTAACGAAGATAGCGTCTGTGCTAAATTACGGGCGGAAATTGAAAGATTACGGAAAGAAAACGGAGAAAAGTCAGATGGTGAAGTTGATGATACTAAGGTTAATTTTTCACTTCATTTCCAGAGCATTTTTGAAAAAAAGTTCGTGTTTTATTGAATTTATGATTCTTTTATTTTTCCATTTTTTCAATAAGAATTGATTTTAGAAACACTTGGATAACTGTAGTCATAGTTTTTTTTTTTAGCGTTCTTGTGTGATTATTGATGTGATTAATTCTTGGATTTTAGAGTTCAAGCAGTTCATCGGTTGTATCATCAGAATTGGGTGATTCAGAATGTGAAGACGGGGATAGGAAGCCAACATCGGTGATATCCAAAAATATGCGCAGCAAGGATGATTCTCAAAGCAGAAATAGTGATATTGGCGATGACGACGATTTACAAGGTTCTTTATTATATATCGCACATAGATGTGAACTTAAATGGAAGAGCATGGAAATTATATTTTTCTCTATTTTATATTTTAAAATACTATATTTTCTATATTTTACTGTGTGTGATTGACTATTTTAACTTTAACGATAATGTATGGAAAATGATTTTGAGAAACTGTTGTTTGGTCCCTAAAACGCCAATTACATTTGTAAATATTTTTCAGAAGCGCTGGAGCAACAGCTGCGTTCAAACAGTAATACAAGGAAATTACTGCATGATGATTTACAGCTGAGCGAAAGTTCGGATGAAGATTAGTGGTTTCTTTTCAATCGTTAGATATTTTCCGTACAAACTTATTTAGAAAATTCATTCAGATTTATTTGGAAAATTGTCTGCATTAATTTTTTAAAAAAAATGGGGAGAAAAATCCTGAATTAATTCTCACAATCAAAAGCTTAACTACTGAAAAAATCTTGTGATTTATCGGCTGATATCATGAGCTTGTTTTGGAAGTCCTTGATCCTTGTATACTATTCGTAAATACGTTGTGCTGGATAACAGGTTTTCTAGGGAATTTCAATAAAATGTGCATATACGAAGGGATTGGATCAATAAATTTTACAAACATTTTTATATTTTGCCTTCAGTTTTTCAGTTTGCTATATAGTTCGAAACTGAACATTTTATTTTTTTATATTGTTGAAATAAGCTATTGCTTGATTTGTTTAATTGACTGATCAAGCACTTATTGTTTTTTATATTGAATAATTGATTATATTTGATATGTGTTTGTCAAATTTTGTTCATTGTTCGATTGGGTATATTAGTAACTGAATCATTAGTGAGATTACAAATTTATGTCAAAAAACTTATCTACTAGCAAGATGTGATGCATCAAAACACACTACCGGAAAATTGAGCAGTACTTTGTTTTTTATTGATGCTGGGTTATGCTCTTCATAAATTACGAAATGGGAGGATTATAGGTAATGCAGTATAAAATTTAAAAGGTCAGCAACTTAACCACAAGCTGAAAATGAATGATCAAACGAGAGAGGAGGACAGTGTGAGCAGTTAAATGCTTGATACTGGCCGCATCCCACAAACAGTTCCAATTATCAATATGATTTAATATTGTAAAATGATGGTATTGATTTCGTTCATGTTAATATTCAGACATCTTCTTTTCGATATCGTGAAATGGATTCTTCGCACATATCCTTCAAATACAAATATTGCTTTCATAAATAGCAATTGTAGAATTCTTAATGTTTCCTGTCTATATTTTTGCACATATCCTTCAAATACAAATATTGCTTTCATAAGTAGCAATTAGAGAATTCTTAGTGCTTCCTGTCCATATATGTTCGATAAAAATTTATTACTTGTTAGTTGGTGGCATTCATTATTTACCAGCATCTTCCATTGAAAGCATTTATTAATATATCACATTAAACTGCGTAAGTAAATATATAAAAATAAACTGCAAAATTCCAATAAAAATTTGCAATATATATATCAGGCATCTACAGCAATTTTCATACAGCAAAAGAACTATTTGGTATCTTGAGAAACTTGTGTGAAAAGTATGATGAAAAAAGACAGGCCTAGATAAAGGACTCGTTTTCGTTGAAAATTTACTCCAGAGATATATTTCTGGAAATGAAGCAGTCAAAAAAACAATCAGCGAAATGGCTCAACCCGAAGAGATGATGTGAAATTCCATCCCCACAGAAATTTTCTCTAGAAGTATACGTTGGAATATTCAACAAATTTGCGAGAAGGGAAAGTAAGTTTTTAATGAGAAAATATCTGTGAACAGAATTGCAGCTGAGCACTCTGTTCCATTTTACAGAATATTTGATTTTCACTCTTTCACGGAACCAATGATTATTTTTCCTAACAAGAGAAAAATTGTTGAAAAATTGTCGCTATTCATTATTGCCGCTTTTTAAAACGATGATAACGAAAAGCTTTTTAAATCAGTTCTCTTTTTTATTTATAAACAGAAGCAATAATGACTTGACAATAGTGACGTAAAATTTGAAAACTAAATTTCAGACAGTGGTAACTGTATTATCTGATTGATCATCAATGAGTTTTAATGTTCGAGTACGCCTCACTGAAAATAAGCAATGGAAATTGAAAGAATAAAATGTACCAGTATTTCAGTACTAAAATAAGTTCATAAACAATTCTGGAACTGAAGAAATTAGCAACATTTTGAATGTGCATCTTTAAGTTTTATTCTATTCTAATAAATGAAATGTGAGTTTTATAATTAAATGAAAATAGATTTTTTTCTTTTAATCCAAGTGCAAATGTAAATCTGCTGATAATGAAATGCTTAAAGTGCATAGTGTTTGATGGAAACAAATGAATGTTTTAGAAAATTAACTTCTAGGAGGACAAAAAATAAATAATAACTTACAAGATTTCCGATTAAATTGCCTAACCCTCCGGCGATGATCACGTGGCTCAGTTTGAATTGTAGCTGCTTTTACAAGGCCATCAAGAATTTCATCAACTGGTGAGTCTCGCCCGGGACTTTCTCTATCTACTAGTCGTCCAACTGATCTCAACACTGCAAATTTTCAAAGCGGGAATTGTATTTTGCAATCACTTATATATAAAAGACACCAAACCAATTACTTTTTTCACTAATCAATATTTGCTATCCTTAAACAATGATTTCAGGAATTAGTTCTCAATCATCAATAAATCAGTGCATTTTACTGTAAATTCGATGAATTATCACAAAATTGCTAACTTTCTCTTTGAGTTGAAGTGATATCAGTGGTCGATCGTTCCGCGGTAGGCTTCGCTCTGGTCCTTTTTAATGTATCATCGCTACTTCCGCCAGTTAGCATAAGAGACATCGCTTCATGTCGCTTAAAATATGCAAGGAATTGAATTAGTAAAATCTGTAATTCGAACCTTATATATTTTAGTATATTACATATGTTTTTATATTATTACAGAAAAATTAATAAAAAGAAAAATGAATGCTTTGGGAGAACCATTAAAAAATTGTTTTTTCTTTAAAAAATTTTTTAAAAATCAAATCCGGAATACTAATGTAATGCAAATGACAAGAAGAGATAAGACAGAAGCTTAAAGACAAAATATCAAAAAAAAATTAATGTCCACTAATGAAATTGTCAACAATTGTTGACAATAATGATTTCGAGTTACTTTATCAGATTGAAATCGATTCGATACCGATTGGTCAAAGTCTAATTAACAGATATGTGAATAATTCGGTGCTTTTGTCAACAATTTCATTAATAGACATTAGTGATGCTTTAATCAAAGCGTCTAATGTTCTTAGCACTAACCTGTTCAGCATTCATCTGCACCGGTGAACGTCTCAAATTTCCATTCAATTCGATACTATCCTTTTTGTTCTGGCCCTCTAATGCCCAAATTTTACCCCTTGTTTTATTCCGTTCACGTTTATCCGCCAGTCGTTTTCTTTGCTGCAGAATTTTATCCCGAGTGGTACGATATTCAAGGGCAAATTCATTAACCATTTTGAAAACAGTCATTGGCTTTAATGTTGGTACTTCGTGAACGCTGTAGCCAAAGAACAACAAAAATGCATGCCATCTGGAAAGCAACAAAATATTTTATTAATTAATTAATTAACTGATTACGAAATTTCACAGTTTGCCCTTCTTACTGAAGAATTTTTCTACGAACATTCTACACTATAGCATCTCCATATAATAATTAGCGAAAAAGTTGACAGATGTCGGAAATCCACAAAACCCGTTAATAATTCTAATTAAGGAATTAAATTTCGCTTATCAAAAAAACATCTTTCATGTCAACCGCTAAATAACGTTTTGTCATTTCCGCATTTTTTTTGCTAACCTGTTAAAGGCAATTCTATAGATGGCCTTAAGTTGATGAATCCGTTGTGCCACATCGTTTAAATAATCGTTTATCTTTTGCTTCATCGACGAGGAACTATCATTTTTGCTAATTTTAGCCAAATAACCCCATGATGCTTTACAATCATGCTCCAATTTCTTTAAATTTGATTCCAATTCATCGTAATCGAACTACGAAAAAGAGAGTTTAAACAAATTCCATTTAAATTCAAATTTAACGCATCACACCGTTATAATTCATATTAGTCGATAAATTAACTTCAAGTTTAGTTTCAATGGATTCCATATCAAATTTGAATTGAAACATAAAACTTTGAAAAACAATATCAAAAAAAAGATGAAAATTTCACCCTGGCCGTACGAGCAACAGCACCAAATTCAGAATATAAATCGGTTCCATCTGGATAATGCTCGATCATGTATTCAGCTAAGTGATAAATTAACGTATGCTTGTAAACCGGATCCTTTACCTCGGATGCTTTGCTTAAATAATCCAATTGAAAACCTTTAATCTGTAAAATACAAACAAAACTTAAGTTGTGAAATGAAACAAGTTTAATAGCTCAGGACTAGGTGAGAAACTAAAAATTTTCCGAATTAGAAATATCAGATCAGGAATTTTAAAAAGCGCAATGAGGAAATCCCTGTTCTTTCTCAAACTAATTCCTCGCAATGTTCATTTTCATTCAAAGCAAATTACATTAGTTCCATTCAGCGTATTCCCGATAATCAATAGCATTCCCATCGCGGTACGAAAGGTTTTCGATTCTTCAACTTCTTTCATCGCCAACTGTAAATCCATCATTGGTTCGGCAATATCCTTGAAAAAATTATGCAAAATTTTAATTTGATAATAAAACTATAGCTTGAGCTACGGATTGTTAAATGAGAAAACCGAAAAGGAAAGGAAAAAACAAATTTGGTTGAAAATTGCGGAAAAAAGAAAAAACATAAAACATGAATAATATTATAAAGTAATTAATTAACCCTACGCTAATTTTTCTTCCCCATTATTAAAAAAAATAGAGTTCCAAAGTATTGAATTCGTGAAAATTTCGACAAATTTAATGAATTATGAAAAAAAATAAAGTAAATTCCGTACTTTTTCACAATTTTTGTAGTCCAACGTGAATACCCAGAGCTTAAGCCTTTCCAATAGACATGGTATTTGTGAGAGCTTAAGAAGAAATTGTTCCGCTTGACCGAGCGGCATATCCGGATGTTCCGCCATTTTCAACTCAATTTGTTCAATTTCCGCTGGACTTGGCATCATTGTGGTGAGGATTTTTTCAATACCGTCTTTGTTTAGCACTAGCGAATCGAATTTCTAAAATTTCCTTTCGACTTCATGCTTATTTTTTTAGAGTAAATGAAAAAGTGAACTAAGCCTTACCATAATAGCGGTTGGAATAACACTTATCGGTGGTAGTTTTGTAAGCCCGATATTGATAGCCTGAGACCGCTTTACGGATAACACCTGAAGGACCTGTGTTCGATGTTCACCATTAAGTCGCTGAAAGATTAAACACAAACATTATTTTCAATCATTTCTTCTTGAAACTGAATAAACAAAATAGATGCATAAAGGACAGGAAAAGTCATCGAAAGTTACAATTCGATAAAAATATTTCAAATTTTCGGACATATTAATCACTAGATCAATTAATTCTAAGAACACACCCGTTGAAAAATGTGAATGAAAATTTAAAATTATGTTAATATTCGAAAATAGCTTTGTTCTTTAATTTTCTAATATTTTCATTAGTCCTCATTTGCCGCACAGTCGTTATTAAAAGTGTTTGATAATTTGAAAATAGAATGAATTTAAGAAGTTTTACTTTAACAGCAGGAATTTCCTTGGTTTTTTGCTCGAATAACTGAACCAATTTTTTGGCATCAATTTGTGGTAAATCGAGTTTGTGCCAAAATGTTCCCTTATTTCTCAGTGATGGCACAGGTGGTAACTCAGCTTGAGCAGGTTTCCAATGTAATTTCAGCGTTCCGGTTCTCGATATTGCTTGCACTAAAAAAAGACTTGATAATAGGTTTGATTAATTCAATTTTGACAGTTTAAAATCAATTTAACTTTTCGCGAAAATTTCATTTTTATATATCAGTCTTAAATAGCATACAAAAGTTGCACAGATTCTAAGTTTTTCAGAAATGCTTGCCTGGACTTGGATCACGACCTGTTTGATTTGAACCAGCATTTAGAGCCAAAAAAGGTGGCGGTGGAGGTGCTCCTGGTGCATTAGGTATTAAAGGAGGCGCTGGTGGTGGACCTCTTTCAGGTGCTAAAAATTTAATCGAATTCAACTGAGTCAAGATGGAAAAATTATATTAAATCAATTGCATATTACAGCTTCATTTCTTGCAGATATATCACTAAAGATAAACAAATCCAAAGTTAAACTTACACTCAAAGAAAAGTTTAGATATTAAAAAACCACTGTCATCTCTCACAAAAACCTCTCAACAAGAATGAAATATGAAATGATAATTAGAACCTTAAGATTTTTTTCTATGAACATACATAATGATATATTCCTTCATATATTAGGACACAAATTTTTATGTTAATAACTTAAAATTAAACTTCAAACTAATCATTACCTGGTGGAATGCCAGCATTGCTAACTCCTGGAAGTAGACCTTTCTCCTCGGCGATCGCTGCTAACCGAGCCATTACTAGTGGGTCCTGCTCGAATTCATCTTTATGAAATTCAGAAAAATCCAAATCGTTGATAATTAATGGCTTCGATTTGAAACTTTCAGCAGCCTTAAAAAAAAATAGGAATAATAAGCGATTAATTACTGATCATATCTCTAAAATGCCTTTTGCTTATAGTTTTATCTATAGGTAAAATTAGTTTCTGCTATTATGCAAAATTTTCTTCGCTGAAAAACAAACCTTTTTCCATTGTATTTCAGCTTCATCCGGTTTTGGCTCAAATAATGCAGCATTTTGTTCTCGTTTAAGCGCACGACGACGTAACTGTGCCGCAAATGCATTACCACCACCTGCTGCATCATCTTCATCATCGATCACCTGGAATTAATTAATCAAATAAGAAATTGTTTGTTATAAAGTTTGAACAAAAAAGAAAATCAACAAGTTCAGTTTCAAGTTTTTCAAAAACAAAGACAAAATTATTAGGCTAAAATAAGTTTTTTTTATAAGAGATCAGTAATGAATTAATGAAATTTAGAATTTCTTACCTTTGCTTTAGGTGATGATATTCTTTTCAGTTCTGATACTGGCTCTGGTTCTGGTTCTTTCTTGACCGGTTCCGGAAATTCCATCACTTTATTTTCAGTTGGCGAAAAAAGTGTAGACGGAAATGATGGCGGAGGTGCTCGAACCTGAAAAATTAAGAATTAGCTAATAGCGATTGATTAACGTAATAATGACTAATTCATCACAATTTTATTTTATAATTTTAAAAGCTGCTCTCATCATACACTTCGTGATACCGTACTATTGCAATTATGCAATAAAAGCATTATCGAAAACTTGATTTATCTTTCAGCTAATGAGAATTTCATTTGCCAGCAAATTTAACTCAGAAAAAAGGAGGAACTGCAAAAGATAAAATGAAAAAAACACCAACCGGTTTCTCTTCAGGTTCCACATTTTCATTATTTTCCGATTTTTTTTCAACCGTTGGTATTACTGGTGATTGTCTTATCGATGATTGTACTATTTTATCTACCGGTACATTCTGGAAGACAGCTAAATTTGAAACGAACAAAAATTTTTGCATGAAAACATTAAATGAAATAAATTCCTTTCTTGGTGAAAATTTACTAGTAACTGACTGACTGTATGATTATTTATTGGCTGTGACTGATTTTCAAAAACTTTTCTTCTCCAAGATGGTATCACTTTTGGTATATCATCGACAACATTATCCGTGCTACCATTAACACCATTGATAATCCTATCAGTGGGTCTGTAAAAAGGGAAAAAGTGCAACAATGGATTAATTACTGACATAAATTTCTGGCAGATTTTGAACAGTTGCGCCAATTCAAGTAATCAAGCTCAAAAAAAAAAGTTGAAGTAAGCTGACAAAAAAAGAAGCAACTTATTTTTGCAAATTTTAACAAAACTAATTTTTAGTTTTTGGAAGTTGAATTTGCAATTTCAATATTCATCTACTACTGATGCAAAATTCGTTTTTTTTGAAGTACATGGAGAAAAGTTTGATTTTGGAACTTACAATTTAAATTTTTCAACATTATTATTCACAGATTTAATTTTTTGAAAATTGTAGTGTTCCTGTTGTCGAACCAAGGATTCCTGATGCCGACGACGCATCACCGTTCTACGATTAGCAACGATCGGTGATGCCGTTGTCCTATAACAACGAAAAAAACAGTTGTTGTCTAATGAAGATATATATGCAAATGCATCGAGCAATAAATAAACGAAGACAAATGTGCCAAATTGCTTGATTTGCAGCAAAAAGTTCTTAACAGCAAAAATATATACAATTAAAAAACAACTAATCTTCTATTTTCTAATTCTATGAAATTCATTTCCAATTAAATTTTTTATCAAATCAAATGCAAAGTTGAATTTATTCACAAATTCAGAAAACGAATTTCATAATACCTACGCAGAAAACTAAAATTACGAATTAATTTAAACAAGGATAAGATTTACTGATAACTGATCTTTAATTAATAACAATCAATTATCAATTATCATTTTCTTTATAAAAAAAACCTCATTTTAACGACACTTTCATCACTACTTTCCGCCTCATCCTCTTGTTTGAGAACTTTTTCGTACAATTTACACTGATCACTGAGATCTTTTTGTCCAAGCTTCAACATATGTTGCATGGCATCTTCTAAACCCTGTGATTCCAGAGAATCTACGAGATCATAATATGTATCCTGAAAGCACATCATGTAAAGATTTAAGATAATAATGATCGGTTTTCCTTTCTAGTTTCATCCTTACTATTTCCGCAGTTTTCAATTTATTTTAATCTAGTCCACAAAAAAACAGGTGTTTGCTTAAAGTCCACGCTTCATATTTGACCTGTGTACTACTCTGTTTACCCTGATGAACTAATAATCAGCAAATATGTAATTAATTACCTGATCGAACACACCATTCAGTGTTTTGTTGATCACAGTCATAGCATAAGTGAACATTTCAACATCATTGACATCTTTCTCATTAAGTACCCTCATTAAAGCAAACCAATCCGGTCGATCTGTTCCAAATAAAAATGTTAATTTCGAAAAAAAAATTTTTCAGTTGAAGGAAAAAACTGAGAAGGAAGTATTATCAACACAAGTTTTGAACAGAAGAAAGATAAATAATTACGGTATGCTATCTATCTGTTCAATATGCTAGAATGAAAGGAAGAAATACTATTAGCTTTGTCCACATTGGTAACAGCGGTCATTAGTAGAAGTGCATTATGATCCGTGTATTCGACAAATACCAATAAAAGTTTCAATGCTGTTTTCACCACTAATCGATACTAAAATCAAATCTAATTATCAAATTGATGTAACAAATTGAAATATCCAGCTAAAATAAGCAAAAACCTAAACTTCTTTTAAAATAAACCATTTAAAGTTTCATTTTTCGCCCAACTTATGTTAAATTTTCAGTTTTTTTTTTTTTTTTTTTTTGTTGAAATTGATCAAGAAGGAATTCTCATTCATTTTAAAACGAATAAAACCGATTAGGAAGAAATGTCCCTATGTTATCTGACATATGTTATATCAGTGCGTTAGAGTAAATTCAGAAGTTTGGAAAAATTTTATGAATGTTACAAATTTTTAAATTTAAAAATTTCAATAGAAAAAATTTTTAAATTTAAATTTCTTTGAACTTTATAAAAACAGAATTAGCCAGTGAAATATGCAGAAATTATTGAAAAATAACAATTTGTTTAGCCACACAAATAATCGCTTTATACATTTCGAAAAAGTTTAAGTCGTGAATCCTTAAAGTTCACTTTGAGGTATCTAATTGATAATGCAAAATTAATAGCTATTTCAGTCTATTCCAAGTGAAATAATATTGCAAGAAGCCCAGGAAAATTCTCAATAATGTTTGATTATATGAATGATCAATTTTATCTGAAATTTAAATTTCGAAATTTTTCAAAAAAGATCATGCAAGATTTAAAAAAAAGAATAGGGAATTCAAAAAAAAGAAGGGAAATATTTAATAAGCGGACATACAAATGAGAAACAATCATGTGTGTCACAATATTTTAAAAGATCTCACCCAATCAGCTCGAAATGAATTCATCTTAAGAGAGTACTAATAAGTTTAATATTTCGCAAACATTTCCTTTTCCTTTTTTTGGATGGATAGTGAAAAAGGAACAATTTAAAAATAAACTTAAGGAAGTGAATAAATGAGACTAATTAAGGCACAATAAATCTGATATATTTCTTACGAAATTTTTTTTTTTTTTTTGGTAGAATGAATTCTTAAAGGTTTAAGCAAACTGTAACAAATGGAACAAATAATCCGAATCATAAATTGATTGATTAATGAGTACCATAGTAATAACAGCTAAACGGAAAAGAACTTGAACTTTTCATGATAGCATAATATTGGCTGTTATCTCTTGGCAAAAGTTAATTAAAGTTTCAAATAATCCGAAAAATTGAAATTACCTTAAGATAATTAAGGAATTTTTAGCATCGATTACTCGTATTAACATTAAAGACTATGCTCATAATTTTCACATTTTCAATTTCAGGACTACGCGTGCCGGAAGAAATCGTAAATTTGAAATGCAAACTTGCTTCACAAATATTTGAAAAGCAAGTCTCCATCAAGTTAATCCTAGAAAATTCTAGCTTAATTAATTCCAGCTCAACTGATTCTAGAACTGAAATGAAATGGACAAAGGAATATTGCCAAAAATTTTGAAAATACGTCGCTTATTTCGCCTATCAAAAGATTTGACAATCTCTGAGCAAATTCTATCCAATAAAAATGGTTAATTAAAAGACTAAAATGGAAATATCAAAAATTTCAAATTCTTCATTCAATCTATTTCATTCATTTCAATTTCTACTAACTATCTGTTAACTTTTCACACTGACACTTCATTTTGGCACCTCAATGAATTATTCATCAACAAATAATTTCAAAATTTATTAGTTCAAAACAAATGTGTATTTGAAAAACTTTTTTAATTTAAACTCTTTTTAACCTTAAAATTTAAAAAATTTTTTTACACCTCAAACTTTTTTAATCAAATTCTTTTTTTTAAATCTTTAAATTTCAACTCTCTTTTCAATCCCTTTCAATTTATTAATTAAAAATCGATTTTTTATTTGTTGTCATAAAGAATAGATGAAAAGAATAATTAACTTAAGAAATTGAAATAATATTTCTGTTGCATGCAAAATACATAATCGGGCTTTAAAACTGGATAAACTTTACTGCCTCGTCTTCTCCTCTGCCAAGAAAGTGATTGTAAAAAAAAGAATTCAGCCTTAAGAGGTCTTTTTTTGTCTTACAGCATAAAATTTGATAATTTGCCAAATTTAGAGTCGAAAAATTTATTATTTTGGAATAAAAAAATTTCATCAATTTTATTTTTCCTCAATGAAAGATTATCTTAGAGAAAGTTACCGGTGAATCAAGTAATTCGTAAAGCCATTGGATTGTCTCGATATGAGCAATGATACCATTCATACCGTCCACATACAGCATCACTTGGCCTAATGCTACAATCATACGCAGGTATATGTTACGCCTTATACATCGACCAGTTTTATTCCAATTCAAAACATTAAGACAAGAAAAAAGCAAAGATCTGATCGAAAACTGAATGACATTTTTAGACCATTCCAATCAATCATGATCATGTATTATAGTGATTATAATCATGATTACCATTATTGACAAAATTATTTTAATTCATTTAACTGCTTATTTCTCAAACGAGAAGAAACACTGTTTTAACTAGTTATTGTATTCTAACTTCAGCAAAGAATTAAGCCTAAGCAATTAGGTTGAAATCACCTTACCTCTAAGTATGTAATTTTGATGATTTTGATCAGCTTTCCTTCCAAGCTTAATCACGCATTCTAATCCACCATTCTGAACGAATTCATGCACCAGATCTTTGTCATCCTGGAAATTAGCTCAGATAGGAACTCAGATAGGAACACGAGCTGACAAATTTCTCCTTCGAAAAACAATTTATCAATTTTGGTTTTCAGAACAATTTGAAAGAAATGAAATCTGAACATCACTTGGAAAATTTGTTTCAATGAGAACAGAGCTCTTCGTTGATCACGTCCGTTTGAATTGAGCAATTTATCTGTAAAATCACTTTGTTTCGCTTTTTTTGATTTACGACCTAACATTTGGGAAAAAAATTAAATAGAAAAATTTTAAAAATTGATTAATGCTGAAATGTGAAAAAAAAATCAATTTTCAAAATTCTCACCAATTATTGCCTTAACTCTGAGACCCGCTTGTGTTCGTACCACCAAACTATTTCGCCTTCTGGAAAAATACGAAAAAAAATTGCGCAAATTGAAAAAATGAAAAGTGAATTTGGTGACATAGATGTCACATGTATTGTTAAAGTTTGGCTTGAAAAATTTCCTCTTTCGTATTAAAAATTTTTTCTTGCTTTTTTTCTCCTTCTACTCTTTCGATTTATCTGGAATAAAAATAGTGAAAAATTGAATATCACCAAAATTTTGTCAATGTATGTAATTTATCCGTACCAATCCAAATTCCTCTTTCAGTTAATCAATTTAATTATTAGCTAATTTTATTTGATACCTACAAATTGTGAGAAATGACATATTTTAAGATACTTTAAGATATTTAATTTTGTTTCATGCCTATTTCGTTTACTTAACGTACGAAAAATTCGCTAAGAAGTTGAAAAATTTTTTTTTATTTAACGGTTAGATGCAGACGACGCAGCAATTAATAAAATGAAATGCTCTACGAAAAAACTGCGTCACACAAAAAATAAAAACCTTATGAGGAAATTCTCCAATAAAATTGAATCTTCCTCATCTGTGGGATAGTATGGATCACATGGTAAGTCAAGAGCCTGAAGCCATTTGCCCGACCTTTGAATGTCCGAACAACTTTCTATCATATCATTCGGACTTTTCCGAAAATCGATGTCAAAGCCGGAACCACTACTGTGGTCAAGATTATTACAATAATCTTTGGAAGCAACCATTCTCGAGCTACTCATAACTGGGCAAATTTTTCGCACAGATTCAATCTTTGATTTTGAGTTGTGTTCCGGTTTTTCCGTCTGCAGTAGGTCAGTAAGCAACTCTTCATAAGTCCTGGTAGGTTTTGGCGGTGGCGTTGCAGCCATTCGGAATTTTGAATTATCATATCTCATTATGACGGGTTTCTGAACTGAGATTGATGTTGATCCACTGGTAGGACAGAAGCCTGGAGCAACCGATCGTTTGCACGGTAAATCATCGTCGATTGCGGTTTCACGAATTTGTGATGCAACGGGTGGTCCATCTACAGATGAACTAAACCAGGGTTTTTTTGGTAATTCTCTTGTAGTTTTACGTTTCAACGAATCGATTCCAATGGCATTTTTTCGAATAGTAGCATTCGTTTCAAATGTTGCATTTTCCTTCGTTGGCCAATCCTTCATTGTGGAGCATGCAACCGTTAAACGTCTTGGTTTAATTACTTTCATTATTGGTTTTGTTGGATTTCCAATCACACCATATTTTGATTCTCCCTTAATATCACATTTTGCTACTTCCCATTTAATATCAACTGTTGAATTTCTCGCATTGTTTGATGCTGATAATACATCTGGTATGTTTGTTGAAGATAAGCTAGTACCTATTTCTGCAGTTCGGCCAACTACGGGCGATTTTTGCAATGGCGAAGCGGTATCGCAGGAAACAGGAGCCAACTCATTGTCACAATAAATGGGTCGTGCTATACATGTTGCCGTATTGATAAATGAATTCAAATTAACTCCATGCGAAAATTTTTTCATCGAATTACCACTCAATGTTTCGGGTTCACATTTGGATTTAACTACATCATCTGAAGAGGCAATGTGGGAATTTTGTCTGAAATTACTCGATAACTTTTTGCATAAAGTCCTGGATGATGGTAGTATAGTTTTCGACATCTGTGGCAACGATGACGACATGGCCATACGGCTACATCCGAATTCTTCAGTGGTAAAAGAATTTCCCGCTTTCAGCTGATATTGACGCACAGGTTTTACGGCCAGTGGTAGCCGGGTACTCATCGAAGATGTATCAGAGGCGACAAGATCAGTAGCAGCACTACTGCCACAAGGACGATATGCGTCAGCTTCAGAAGTTGCAGAATTTTGAATTTCAGAAGTTGAAGTTCGTAAGATGGGATTTCTCAAAGTTTGCAACGAAACTGTAGAATGACTGTTAGAGTGAGGTTTCAAAATACTCTGCCTTCTTCGATCCAACATTTCGAATATTTCAGTTTTGAAATGCTGAGAAATGAGGTGGTAATGAAATGCAACAGCTCAATTCGTTAGTCATTGTTGGTACTTACCGTTGCAGTTGTTTGAATGAACAGATTATCATCTTTTAGATTTGCTGATAAATAGATTCTTATAACAGATGATTTTTCGAATATTACCAAATATCAGTCGAAGTGTTAAATCAAATATAGGAAGATAATTGTTATTAATATGATTCCTAATGAACCCCACTCGAAATCATCAGTTACACAGATTGAACCAGTTCAGGTGAAAATTTTTTTCTAAGAATTTCCATAACTGATCAGCGATCACTAGAAAAGGAGAATATTGCTCGCATTTTTGGCCTATCATTGTGTTATCTCTTCCTTCACCGATTTCATATAAGAAAATTAAGAAAATTAATGAGAATGAATATGATTATTCGATGAACTGAAGGTATCAGTCAGTATCTAGCTTTAAGCGATGGGGCAGAATGTTGAATATCTAGCGGACAGAATCGATCAGATGTCGAATATGGCCAAGAAAGACGAAGAATGAAATTAAGGAATACTTCTTTGACATGGATCAATTAATTCAATAATTAAAGAAATGAATATTTGCTATGTAAAAAAAGCTTCCTGTTTAGAGAGAGAGAGAAGTGATATCGAAAGCCTGAAATAATATGATTGAATTCAAAAAGTTTGAAAAATACTAGTACGCAATGAAAAAGATAAAAGTGATGAATGAATATAATGAAAATAATATACATGTTTCCTGTTATTCTTGCCTTGAAATAAGTCAAAAATAATAGAACACTAGGAGACAAAAGGATAGTAAAATGCATAAATCTTGATTAATTAAAAAGTTTTATCAAAACTTGATAAATGTTGGTTAGTTAAAAAGTTTTATCAAAACTTGATAAATGCTGGAGGGAGTTATGATAATTATAAAAAATACGACAACTTAGAAGATCTATTTGCGGGAAAGCAAAAAAAGTGGATCGTAAAATTTTTAAAAAATGTAAGGTTGTAAAAATTGATTAACAAGGAGATAATTAATTAATTACTAATCGAGAAAAATGATAATAAAGAGATGGGAAGAATAAAGAGAAAGAGTGTCCACGACATCAATATTAGATTGTATGTTTCAATGTTGTTGACAAGTTGAAGTAATGCGAAAAATTCCGCTCGTAAGAGTAATCAGTAATAAGATGTGCGGCGAGGAGGGGACACAGCGCTGCTAAATTGAGAGGAAGCGATAATAAAGGTGGAATGTGGAATATTTTAAATGCAATTCTTATAATTTATATCCAAATCATATCAATCATTAGACGGTGAACAAATAAGTATATGAGTTAGACTGTAATTAGTACACTACCCTGAAATTATCAGTGTACTTATCAGGAAATTACTTTAGGAAATTCAGAAAAATCATTTAGACAAGGATCATTTAGACAAAGAGAAAAGAAGCAGAAGATAATAATTTCACTTTCCACAAAAGTGGGAAATTTCACTAAAAGAATAAAGAAAATAACAAATAAGCAATTGCGATAGTTGCAAGAACGGTTCAACCAGCTTCCAATCATACATATTTAGCAGAAATGTCGCATTAACTTCCAGTTACCAAAATTATTGTACAGAAGAATAATTGGTACCGCAATAAAGATTTAGAAAGTAGGGAGTTAAATGTGGTGAACAATATAATTGAAAATGAGATGAAAGTGGTGAAAGAGTAGATGTGTGGTCGTCGTATTGGATGATACATATATATGAGATATATATATATATATAGAGATATATATGGGATGAAAGAGTTGAAGAAATATGATATTTTTGCTATTGCTGCGTTAAATTCAGGATTCAGATTTACCAAAACGACACCTTGCTGTTTGCCAATGAAAGACCGGATTGAGGCCAGATCGATAGAAGTGATAGGGGAAATATCAAAAGTGATGTGACAAATGGAAAAGTGATGTGACAGATAGAAAAGTGATGTAATAGATAGAATGAACGAAAAGAAAAGAATGATGAGAAGACCATTGTTACGATATCATTTCAGATGATCAACGTCATCACACTATCATTCTGTCACTAATAATATCACTAGTTGATACTGTTTGTACTGTGAGTGCAACGGCGGTATTGTCGTTATCAGATTCAGCGGGAATTTCGGGCATTACTGTTTCTCTCATCCATCCCATTCATTTATCAAAAACTGTGTCATCGCTAACTCATGTCATTGCTAATCCTCATCAATTCTTATCTTCTCCTATCACTGTTTCTATTTATAACATTATTAATAAGGCAATTAGATTTTGTATATGGATCTGAATTTAAATTGGAATAAAATCCAACTGCGACAGTTTTAGGAGTTTCTTGAACAAAAAATGTTTACAGGATACATTTTAATGATCAGCTAGAAATTTAATAATAGCGGCAACTTTCGTAATGATCAAAATATTGCTTACTTTAGTTTCCGTTTCTTTAAATAAAAAAAAAAGTAAATTTTAAGAAACTTTAACTTACGGGTCAGCTCTAAGGATTTCAAGTTCATCCTCCTGTTCCATAAGCGACATCTCAGAATCCAAATATGAACCATAATCACCAACACTGCCCTCATACTTGTATATTTGTAGTGCAGCATTGTTTGGCTTTAATTATGGAAAAAAATGTACAGAAAATATTATTTCATTGCTGGTCAATTAATTAATTTATTTAGTTGGATTCAGATTTGAAAAAATCTTGCAGCAGCAAATAATCACCGAGCTGACATAAATCTTTTTCCTATCTTACTCATCTAAGTTATGCTAATCAGAGTCGGACAGACTGTTTTGAGAACCAAAAGACTGCCAAATAAAAGATTTTCGACTTCTTAGCACACTTAACTTTAACCCATTCATTCATTAATTAGGCAATTAAAATCATTTCCAACATTTCAACAGTTTTCTTCTTCAAATCTCTTCTATTTTATTTTCTCCTCCTTCCAAAAAATATTTGATTTTTCTTGAATTCTATGCTTGGTTACTCAGTGCTTGCTTATTAGTTATTGAATTCTCACTTAACAGTGCTAATAAGTAAGTATACAGATACCTTATGTGGTGCTCGAAGTGTGCGAATAACTTCTGGTAATTGTTCACCGATTGGTTTATGAAGCGAAAAATTATACATTATAGGACGATTTGGTTCCAAATGTGAGCATGACGTTGTTGCAAATGGATCCGAATCATCCACATATTGAATACGACAATTAAGCGTATCTACCATAACCATTTTGATCCAGTTTATTCGAATAGTTCGTCTATTCAAGAAATATTGCAAATAAACCACCGTTCTTTCCGTATTCAGAATTGCTCTATCAGTTTTATGATTGTTTAATTTTTTTGATTGATTTCTTATATCGTCTTTGAATACATGAAAAGACAGCGAAAACTTTTGAATCGTTCAGAATAACAGTTTTGAAAGATTGCTGCGATTGGCGCAAAAATGCGCCTCAATCAAATAGAACACAACCGTTGCTAACAAATATCTAAAATATATGATAATGTAGAAGGATATGAAACAAACAAAATGTGAAAAAAACTTTCAACAACGTCAAATTTCAACATAAATTAAAATTTTACGATGTTTGCAAAACTGAAACGCATAAAAATCATACTAGTATAAGTCCATATTGCAAATGAAGTTAAATTTTAATTAATTAACGTTTTCAGTTTGAATACGCTGAAAGATATGCGCTGATACAAGAGTAATCTATTCATTTCATAACAATGTCGCATGGGTTATATGGGTACTAACAAACAGTTTTGTCATTTAAAAACTTCAAAACTTTTTTTTACACGAAATTCTATAAGCAGAAAGGACGTAGCTGAAGATAGGTTGTGAAGACGAATAATTAAATGGCAACAGTTAAACGTTGCATCATTTGGTTGAAGAAATATGAATTAAATTAGCGAAATAAACTTAAAAAGGACGCCATAAATATGAAAACGCCATAAATATGAAAAAGTTAAAGTAGTTTTTGAAAAGTAAAGAGAAATAACAGATGTTTGTAAATTTTAATCAAATTCTGCAAAGCAACAGACATGGAACGTTAGTTCTAGCTTTCTGTTGGTAAAAAATGAGAAATAAAATTTTTATTCGATTACTGAAATGGTAAAGATATAATTAAAGAAAAAAAATTTAAAGAATTTAAAACATTTTAAAACATTTAAATTTAAAGCACTTTTAAAGAATTTAAAACTATAAAGATTTGCGTTTTTTTTTTCTTTTTTTTCCTTTGGAGAAAATAATTAGGGCTTAATAACTAAATAATTTCGATTAGGAAAGTACGAGAAAAGGAAGGGAAAAAGAAAACAGCCTGAAATCGAAAAGGACCTATGAAAAAAAGGTCTACAAAGAGACAAATTGTCTTTTAGCAGTTTTGAGATTTCAATTCGATAACAAACGACAGCACAGGACGATGCATACTTGGCCAAATAAGATTTATTGCCAAAATTAATAGCTGGCGATTGTTGATGGATGAAAAAATGAAATCTGACAACTTTATCCTTCTTCATTATGCACTGATGATAAAATTAATCATCCTTTCATTAGATGCCTGAGGCAGTGTTAGATACAAAAATTGGGTTAGAATTCTCGCTGAAACGCCCAAAAAATTCGATGAAAATGACATTAAAAAATGCTTTCCATATCGAAACTGATGCAAGCTTCTTTTTTCAGAAAAACGAAAAAAAAGAAATTTTACGGAAAGTTTTCAAATGTAGAGGAGACTATTACACTATCATGGTCATCATCACCATTATTACTATCACCACCAATTATCATAATCATCATCAATTATCACTTTCATCATTTTATCATCAGCAACAGTATCAGTATATAAAGCAACTGCGGTATGTATCAACAAAATCAATTTCAATAAACTTTTGAAACCGGCCGTTGCATTTTACTTGATTAATATCAAATATTATTGAAAGACTTTCGAATTTAGAGCGAAAAATAAAAAGATGAAGACGTATTGTTTATTCGTTGCAAGGGAAGGAAAAGAATTTCAAGGAAAAAAAGGAAATTTAAATTGAAATTAAACATATCAATAATTTCATCGAAATGACTGAATAAAAGAAATAATTTTATCCGTCTGCTTGGCTGATAAAACGGAATACCGAAAGTATTCCAGCAACAAAAACTGACCGATAAAAACTTTTTAGACATTGTCTAAATAATTAAATTTGACAATAGATTGGATTCTGATATAGATTTCGGGAAAGTTTGCAGTCCTAAAAGAAGCCTAATAAAAGAACCTAAAAAAATGTAAACTTAAAAAATACATTAAGTTCAGAAAGAAAATGCGTCTTTTTTTGGGTGATAATAATGGGTTAAGTGTTTGATATGTCTAAAAGACAAGTTCAAATGAAGTATTCTTAGCATCTAGAAATACAATGTTCACAATTCTTGACGGAAAAATTTTTTTATGTACGAGTTTTGCGCCATGTGGCAGCTAGCAGACATACGTATGTATTTAGGGGTTGTGTTAGTTTTCATGCAAATTAACACAAATCAAATTCCACTTCTCGAGCAAATTGCCGCGATTTAAATATTTGCTAGGAAAAAAGTAAACATACCGACAATTCAAAATCTCAGGAAAACGAAAAATTGATTAGCACTGCTTTTTATTTATTTACTCAGAATCTTTTAAACTTCAATTTCATAAAAAAACTCAAAAAAAAGTAAGAGAACGAAAATGACGTCAAATGTATGAAAGCTATATATCTTTAAGTTAGAGTCTAAGACTACATTTCCAAAAAGTTTTAATCATTAGCCTCTTGAGATTCATTAACTTATATCATATAGTGCATTCAAACTTTTGCCGCTTAGCCGTTAATTAATTGAATAAACAAAAAAATGATACAATTTGAAATGTTTTCATCATTGGAAAATTACTCATATTTCAAATAATATACGCAGCTACTTCACTTCTTTCTTTTAGCTTGGCCAGTGGATTTTTTTAAATAAATTTTAGAAATGACAAAAAGGTTTTTTAAATTAATTTTGTCTCAAATTTGATTATTAATCCTACTAATAATAAAAGGATGCTTGATATCATTGAAATTGATTAAATGATAATCTTAATTTGGGAATAAGTATGTCTGGCCATTGCTTTTCTTAAGTTTACCGATTCTGAAAATTGTGACATAACATTTGCTTGCTAATTATTTCACCATGAAAAAAAGATATATTCCTACCTGTCGAAAAACTAATAAATTTTAATTGAAAATTTGCTCATTTTACTTCTATTCCAGCAATTTCAAGGAATGATAAGAATAAATTATGGCCTCATATGGTATAGATACCCTTACTCCATTCACAAGTTCACTTATATTTTTAAATTATTAAAAATTTGCTTATTCAAAATTTCAACCTCAGCTTATTTTATAAATCATCTACTCAAAAAAAGAACAGCTGCAAAAAAAAAATTAAAGCTGATTACATCGTAGTGCAATTATATTACGGAAGCATAATTTCCGTTTCCACAATAAAAACAAAAAAAAAAAAAAGGAAATGTAAATGACAGAAACAATGTGATGGCATTGTGATACAAATGCACCATCACATAACCAGATTAATTCCTGCTGTTAAAATAGATACCACTGAAATGCGAATTGAAAACCAGTTGCCCACTTCTTTTCCATTCTTTTTTATTGTTCTCATTTGAATAAGTCGCCGAGATATGACAATTTCGGGTGCTTTGAATTGACAAAATTTATTTATATTTCGTTCAAATTACAATGTTGCATTAACAATTCAATGATGAATTCATTACTCAAAGATTGAATAAGAATGTTATGAACGTAGGTTTTTTTCAGTTATTCCTATTTTAATTTCCTGTTTTAAATTTGATAAAATTCATGTTTTTCTGAAAATTGTTTTTCCCTTAATTTTCATTACGTAAGTATTCGAATAATTGCCTTCCATTCTAGCAATTTCTAATTTGCATTTTTCCGCGATACGATATCAGTTTTAGAAGTAGCAGAATAACTATCAGAAATATGCAAAGTTTTTCCTTTTTTCTGTGTTTCTTCTTTTACCATCTCAATTTGATGATTAAAAGAAAAATTTCGGCCAGGTTATTTTGATGTTATTCAAAAACAAAAAGACTAAAAAATAGGATTGAAATTTAGTGAGAAAAAATTCAATGAATGCGAGTAAGGAATGAAATTTTTGATCAGTTCAGTCATCATCAAACTACAATTTCAAAATATCTTTTCATCGTCTTCAATTTTAAAAAAAAGGCTAAATAGGCTAATAATTGTTTATTTTTGCTTGTTTAAATGTTTTTTTTTGTTCATTAAAATGTTTGCATTTTAATTTATCTAATGAAATGAATGAAAGAATTTTGAAAAAAGAAAAGGTAGAATCATTTCCAGGTAATCTGCAGTGTTTATTAGCTATGATTTATTTAGTTACTTTACTAATCAGAATAACGAAACTGCCCAAGGCTGAGACAACTTGCATAAATAACTAACACTCTCTAGACAGTGCTCTAATATCTATAAGTAACTTCCGGTATTTCAGTGTGAATGGATGACTCACTGACTGATATACTGATAAAATTTCAAGAACATATGCTGCAGTATACATTTTGCTAAACCTGCTAAATTGTAAGGAAATCGGGAATTTTCATTTACAGCTATTAAATCAGTTAAAAAAAAAATTCGCTTTCTTAGCGGCGAATTTCAGGAAGCCTTAGTTATATACTGAACAAAAAAGCAAAAAAACAAATAATGTATATTAAAGAAAAAAAAGCGGAAGTAAAAACTTTCGAAGCTCTCTGAGATAATAAAAGAAGAAATTATGTTGACGGACGGACAGAAAACATGGTTTCGAAGTTTTATCCCGAAAATTTTACAAGACAATTAAAAATATGAGATTATATTGGTAAAATTAACTCAACTGATTGTTGGTGCTGGAGAAAGGTAGGAAAGAAGGAAGAAGCAATTATATTATTGTAGTTATAAACACCAGTTTTGTAGGAAGCGGAAGAAAGAAAAAAGCGGTAAATTTTCGGACAAATTTTTTAAATCGCTCGAGAAATCGGTGGAAAATCTGAGTTATACAAATGATTGTTGAGTGAGGGAATAATAAAAATTTACACAGACATAGGCATACACATACATTCACATACTTATAAACATTAATACAGGAAAAGCTCTTCGACATTTTTAGTTAAATAGAAGAAATCATTTATAAACGTCTGCTCAAGTACGCTTCAATTATACGGTACATGTCTATATGCATACTATGTGTGTATGTGCGTGCATACATATATATGGGTATCCTATATACGTGTATACGTATACGTACGTATTTGTTTAATTTACTCATATTGAATTAGCACCTTTAACGGATAATTTTTCTCTAAGATAACCAGTTTCGTATGTGTGTATATCTGTGTGTGGTGTATGTAGTGTGGTGTAGAATATGCTGTAGAAAAAACAGATGTAACTAGCACTAAAAAATATGAGACTTTCATCTTCTTCCAATCAGAAAATTATTCCTAGTTTCGGTACCATTATTTTTAGTAACAATATAAAACGGAACAAAAGAAAGTAATTGACCTTGAAACGACAATAAAAAAAATTTTATTGTCAACAATCGATGAGCTCTAATTACTGGATCATTTATAATTAATAATTAGTTATATAACTGGAAAAAAAAAAAACATTTTTCTTTTTAAAAGAGCACTAAAAAAAGCTTAGCATGAAAAGTAATTGAAATATTCCACCACTACATTCCACATTTCAACCACTTACTGATTTGTCTAAACTATCACTTTCCAACCGCTATTTTAGACAAGTAGCTAAAATAGTTCAAATATGATCCGCGATGGTAACAGCTTGGTGAGTAGAAAACAGGCGGGAGTTTTTTCCTTTTTAATTAATATGCTAACAGTTTAATCAATAAATTGAAAGTTTTCAATTAAACTTTAAATTAACAGAATTTGTCATTTATGGAATTTGTCAAATATAAGAAAAAAAAGATGTTAACTGGTCAAGAGAAGGTTACGAACTGGTCTAAACTGTCTATCCAAACATCTATCTATTATCTATTAATTAATTCAAGTTTAATTCGAAATTTTATAACAAATTTTACTTTTCCGAAATTTGTCGCACATTTTTAACAGTAACAGAAGCTTTTCAGCTGAGAAAAAAGATCGAAATGATTCTTGCTGAAGTCGAAATAAATATGAGCGATTGTTTTGAAGAAATTAACAATTTTAAATTTGATAAAAACAACTCTCCTTCTTCAATCTTTAACTTGTCAAACTAATTCCCTAGACGACAGTCAATTTTGACAGGAAGAAAGGTCATTTTCTAAATCTTCACTGCAAAAAGAAAAAACTGAAAAGTAAACAAATTGACATTTTTTTGAGAGAATTTTGTCGCTTACTTCCTCACCGTATCTTTGAATATATTCGTATCAGTCGGATCGAACAATAATCGATCGATCCATCGTTGCTTCACTGCAGTAGTTCAGTTGACTCTAAGATGCAAAATAACAGCCCTAAAGTTTGCTTGTTTTAAAAGAGCTCAATTGGGACAATCAAATAAAGTCATCATTGAAAGTTGGATTGAATTACAGCTGTAAATGCAAATATAAATGTTTGTAAGGAAACTATTTCGTCGCTCAAATTAAAAAAGAAAAAGAACTATCCGTTTAAAAAAACTAGTTTAAATTAAGTTTTTTCTATTTTCTGAAACTTTTTTTTTTGCAAAAAAAGTATTTTGGAATAAATGAAATGAAGTGAAGGAGGAAAATATTGCAGCAAAAACTTCAATTGCTTTATAACTTTTGAGAATTTCATCATTTACAACTAATGAACCAGCAAATTCACTTCCTAACCAATTTCGTAAATCCAATTCAAGGTTGCTTATGTTAAATTAAAAGGGTGACAAAAATTTCTTTTTTTTAGAGAAAATTTTTGGTCTCAAAAATTAACGTAGAAATGCAAATAAAATTTGAATTTTTTTCAAATTAAATCATTTTAATTCAAAATATAGCATGCGAAAAAAAAAGTGTCACATTATTACATACAATAATTAAACGATTTACTTTTATTTAGGAAATACACCGATGACAATTTGAAATCTCATTCGTATTATTCATAGCATTACTAGTACCAGTTTGCTTTGTCCGCTTCAAATCATAATCCTTTTGCTTTTACCCTCCCTTTCATTCTACCATTTTGTCCATAATTTTATTTTTTTCCAAAAAATTGATTCCCATGTCGCATTTTCTTCCTTTTAAACTAATTAATGAGCAAACTAATTATCATATTGTTCTTTTAAATAGAATTGAAGCTATGAATATATACTGTAAAAATAAAAGCATAATTTAATAAGTAATTATGGTATTTGTGTAAATTTTGTTCTTTTTTTAACTAGCAAATGAGAATTCTGCATTCAGTTCATTAATAATTTGTTCAATTTTCAATTTGATTTCTTTTTCCAAACTTATTCATATTAATCATTACAACTAAAATTAATGAATTATTAGTAAAATTAATGAAATGAACTATTAATTAATGAACTATTATTAGAAATTAATGAGAATCTAATTAATGAACTATTAGTTATTACATATCATAAAAATGAAATGACTGCATGCAACAAAATGTCAGCAAATATTACAAAACCAAAAATAAATACTCAAATTTGAAAATTTTGAATTGAAATTTTTGTTATTGTCCAAAAAAGGCATAACTAATGTGGTACATTTTGGGCAGATGGATTTAGCAAATCACGGTCGTCGGAAATGGGAAATCTTAGATAGCTTGAAAAAAAGAAAATAATAATCACATCCAAATACTCTGAGACACAATACATAAAAAATAGAGTATAATCTGATCGATTTTTTTTTAAGAAATCTTTTTTCACTCTGAAATTTTACATTGCCTCTTGAAAGTTTAGCATATCAGTGGTTCTATAAAAATTTTGAATTTCCTAACGATTAATGGATTGGATGCAACAAAATTTCAGGATGTACTGCAAAATTCGAAACCAGAAATTAAATACTTGGAATTGGGAATTTAAAACTAAATTTTCTGCTCGCAAAAAAAAGGAAATTGAATTTTTTTGTTTTCTCTGTTTTGCAAAAAAAAAATTACCAAGAATAAAAATTTATCATATAACATGATTGAATGCGACAGTTCAATGGAAACACAGTAGTTTCCATTATAAAACGACTTTCTGGTTTTTAAAAATTACCTCTTCAAATATAAAAAATGCATTGGGAATTAAAATTAGCCAGATGGATAAATATTTGCGATACTTTACAATGATTCTCGCAATATTTTCAAAATAAAAAATTTACACAAAGTTTGCAAGTTTAAAAACATTCATTTCAGGCGGAAACAAGCATATTAAGTTTCACTAGTATTTTAATAAAATACTCTAAAATTACTTTTCTAATTGTAATTTTAACTGCAGGAAAATTGTAAACAGAGGCTGTAATTAATCAAAATTGAAAACAAAGATAGGCTAATGAATTTCGTCCTGTTAATTTAACTTTAAAACGACCACAATTTCATGCAATAAATCAAGCCTGATATTGATGACTTATCGATAATTTAATGCTCATTAAACTGATGATAAGGATAGTATGATAAAGTAATGAAGCATTACTAATAAATACAACAGAGTGATCATTCATAACGAAAGGCTATTGTTTCTATGCCAAAGTAAAGGGGCAAAAATTGCCAACGGGCAACGATTATAGAAATATTTGGAAAAATTTTAATGGAAAATTGAGCAATTTAGCACTGCTTGTTATAAATGAAACATTTTTGGAATTAAATTGTAATTTGAAAGAGTGCGAAGAGCAGAGCCGATAGGAAAAATTAATGGAAAAAGGAGAAAAACTGGAAAAGCAATCAAAAAACTCGATAGATGTGACAGATGATAAATGAGGAAAGTCAAATTACACATTATTATTTGTTACAGGTTAAAATTTAAAATTTTAATTTTTAATCATTTCATTCGTAATGTCATATTTTTGAAAGAAAGAAATGAAAAAAGCCAAATTGAAAATTTTTCATCAACTTTGAAAACTTAGAATGCTCAGAGTTTATCGTTCAATGGCTTCATGCCTTTCATTGGCCAAAACTAAATGCGACCGTAAACTAAATAGCTAATTAATAGATAAGAAAGAGCCTAAAGCTTTTGCAGGTTTTTTGTAAGAGTTATTTCAGAAGAGCATAGAATGCGTTTATATGTATGCGTGTGTGTGTGTCTGTGTGTGTCTGTGTCTGTGTCTGTGTGTGTCTGTCTGTGTGTGTCTGTCTGTGTGTGTGTCTGTCTGTGTGTGTGTCGTCTGTGTCGGTGTCTGTGCAGGTGTGTATATATGTGAATTTATGCAACGGCTATTAATGTTACAATATAAAGTCTGTTGAGGGAAGTGGAAAAAATAACAGTGACAATAACAATGGCAACAATGACAAAAGCAGTGGTGACAGTAACAATGACAAAAATATAGGAAAAGAAAGTTTTTCCCTTTCAAAAAAAAAAAAAAAACAAATCATGAAAAATTAGGAAGGAAAAGCATTTCATTTTGGAAAAAAAAACTGCCTTATTTTAAATCGAACTTTAAAAAAATATCCAATCGGAAATGACTTTTCATTGAAATATAAAAAAAAAAAAAACAAGAGAAATAACAAACATGCATTCGTATTAATGCTAGAAGAAGAGGGGAACAACAAAAATTAATCCTTTTGAAAAAGAAAAATATGGAAATTTGCAAAAATTTTTTTTTTGTCAGCAATGAAGAGAATTTTCGTTTTTGTTTTTTTAAAAACTGCCATATTACAGGAATTTTGTTTAGAGTGAAAATAATCGAAATTTCAAACTGATAGCAAATTTTTTCGATCGAAGCTTTAAAATTCTATCGTTATCATCAACAACAATTCTGCATTAAAAGTGATAGAATATAATGAATGATAGAAGTTTTTAATTTCATGTCTAAGCCATATAACTATCCTTCGCTAAAAATTTCAATCAAATAAAATTACATTATTCGGATTAAAAAGAGAGAGGAGGCGAGCAGGAGATAGGGAGAAAAAGAAGATACTGAAAAAAGCTAAGTTTGATTTTAAAGAGGGAAAGAAGGATTGATGAATGAGAGAGAGAGGAGAGAGAAATAAAGTTTGTTTAATAAATAAAAGAAAGCAAGCATGAAAAGCAGCATCAAAGCACTTAACAGCTGTTTCTATTTCGTTTAACAGAAAATGCCAAATGATTGCAATGAATGTTCGTTACAAGAGGGACGCATATATGCATATCAATAAGTAAACAAACAACTAAATAATTAAACAAACAAGTAAACAAACAAATAGGAAAAATTTTTTGAATTGTTTTCTTTAAATAATAAATTTATAAATAAATTGAAATATTGTAACTTTTAAATGAACGCAAAATGTAATATATAAAAACGAAATATTATTGTGATCCTTAAGCTTAACAAAGTGTGATAAGCTGAAGAAGAAAATGCTTTGGTATTATAAACAAGAGGTCATGGGAGCGTTGAACAATCAATTACTTATTATTATTGCAATGAATTTACTGTAAATAAGAAAGAAAAGTTGGCCGAGGGAGAAGAATTATTATGAATATGGATGATAATGGTACGACGAAAAAGAATTTTTTGGGTTTTTTAAAAGGATTTGTTTGGGTTTTGGGGGCATAAAAAATTTTTTTATTTTAATAAAGTAGTCAACATCTTCCTTTTAAAATTGGAAATTAATTGCTCATGTAATTCTAAAATTCAAGATGGCCTAGTAAATGCAACTACAGTAATTGAAGCTCTCAACAGCGATAACAACAATAGCAACGACAATGACAATGGCAAAATGACATTGAAAAAGATGACCACAAGAGTACCAGGAAAGGATAGATTTCTTCTACAAAAGAAAAGCAATTATGATAGAACAGAATAAAAGTCATCTTCTAATATAGGTGATGATGATGGTGATTCGTATGAATAGATTACATAATGTTTTTTCTGCAATCATTTCAAATGATAATTGCTTTTTTTTTTCTGATACATACAAACAATTTCTTGGATTTAAATTAATACTTTGATTGATTATTTTTAAAAAAAAATTTTTATCTCTTTATCTGAGCATTTATTTTCAAAGATTGATAATCAATGCATTTATTTCTATAAACTATTTCGGTACTCATTTATCAAAAAATTTCGTTTCACTGCACAAAAAATCCATCCATAATCATATGATGTTATCAAAAAAACATGATGTCAACTTTTAAAATATATCAATTAATATTATCTAAAATCATTTTAAGCAGAATTAAAACGAGGCAACAACAATGAGGAATCGTTCAAACAACATTTAAAAATTTAACAAAAAAAATTATCAGAGACAAAATTTATAAATTTTATAAGAGAAAAAAATCAATAAAAGAAATGGCCAATCACAAAACAATTTCTAAAATGCAATACGATAACAAAAAGGCATAAACAAACAAACAATAATAAACAAAAGAATGACAAAAAAAAAATTTGAAGTATTGCAAGTTTTATAATGATTTCGGTCGATGCAAAATTCTTTTATAATGATTTCGGTCGATGCAAAATTCTTTTATAATGATTTCGGTCGATGCAAAATTCTTTTATAATGATTTCGGTCGATGTGAAATTCTTTCACACATAACAATTCACAGATATGGGCAGTGATATGATAAAAGAGATAATATCACGAATTCCTATGTCATTCGTATCCTCCTCCTCCTCCTGATGATGATATAAATAGAACCGGTAGGATACGAAAGAAGACTTCAAGAATTCTTATGTAGATTGATTTTCAAAATATTTCATGATTTTAATTTGTAAGTAAATCGCTATAACAAATATTACTAATCATTATCATATTAGATAAGGAAGAGAAAAAAGAAAAGAGTGCGCACGAGAGAGAGAGATAAAAGCAATAATGCTTGAGTATAAAAATGAAAAGATGTACTTTGATCATCATTCATGCTTAAATTTTTTGGACCAATTCATAATCGATTTAAATTTTATACTTCATATTTTGATTATTAAAATGCGACATTTCAAATGACACATTCATTTTACCAATTAATTTTAGATATTTAGGAAAAATGTGAAAGATATCGAATGAAAAGTAATGAGAATAATAAAATTTCGTACTAATTACTATTATAAAGAATAAACTAGCAAATTCATGGTTTTAGCTTAATTGAACTTATCAGTGATACTGATTATTCAAATTTATGCAGCGATGATAGAAATGAACTTGATAGAATGTAGTGCAGTGGTATAAATTAAAATCCATTTGAAATTTGCTCAAATTTTATGAAATTTGAATGAAATGGATTATGCTCGTGTCCCATTTGCAGTCGAGGTTTTTGGCAGCGCTATGGAAAGCCTAAAGCTCGGGCTGGAAATAAGCACCGGAAGAATTTGAGGCACTAATCCAACGGCCCTTTTTTGGGGGAAACCCCCACTATGGGAAAGGTTTGTTTGGGATTATTGAAAAAAAAAAGTTTTATTGAAAATGGTTTTTTTTAGGAAGAAAAGGAAAAAACTTCCTGAAATATCCTGAAAATTAGGCGGGAAAATTTTTATTGGGCGGTAACAATGCTGAAATAACAGAGAGAAAGGAAATTGAATGAACAAAGAAAATCAGAAAAGTAGCAGCCTATCACTTTCAACTAAAGTTTGAAATTCAAACTTATTGAATTTCAATTTTATCCAGGAAATTATTCATCAATAATTGTTTGGTTGCTTTTTCAGATGATAAATTACATAAAGCATAATAATTTCTCTCAAACTTATTTAAATTCCTTTCGTTTTTCATCTTTTAGCTTTAATTTCAAGAAAACTTTCAACATTCAATTCTTAGCTTAGCTAAGGTTAAATTAAAGCTATGAAAGGGATACAATATTCTAACGTTGTTGATCGAAAAAAAGGGAATATCAAAAACCAAATTTAAAAACGAAATAATCGATCTAAAAATATAAAAAATCTTTAGAGGTGATCAGACTAACAAGATCAATATAATGCTATATGATACCTTGCAAAGAAAAAATAACATGAAACTCAACAACTACGACTTTATGTGTCACTCTCATGGGACAATTATCGAATGAAATGAACTATTTTATCTTGACTTAGGACTACATAATCGTAACATCATTTGAACAACTAAAAAATATTGGCTAAATGACCTAAAGAGGATGTGACACCTTTATCGCATAAAAAAATAGCTAATCATTTTGAATTAAATCAATCATTCGATAAACATATCGTTTAGCGCAACATTAATATAAAATAAGAAAGGATATGAATATATGGACAAACATTAAATAAATAAATTATAGCTAAATAAGATGGTAAATAAAATAAATTCCATTTTTATTTTATTTTAATGAAATTTAATTTCAAATCATTGCTAATTTAGTCTAGTTGATAACCAATTAAAGCACTGAATACATAAATAAATTCCTTTACTATAAATGGATGATTGTTTTTTTTTTTTGGAAACGAATTGATTCATTAATTAAATGAAATAAATCTAAATTTAATTTGAGATTTATAGGCTAATTTTAATCCATTTTAAGCATTCAATGGAATAGTGAATATTACTTGCAATAATGCCGTTAACGACAAACAATATTGTCATTGTCAGCTGCTAATACATGTGTTAAGCATAATTTATGCATGTGTCTGTCTGTCTGTCTGTCTGTGTCTGTATGTGTACACGCAAATACAAAGTAAATATGGAAGAACAATGGGACACACAAATAACGATTACTAAGAGCTAAAGGAGTGACAATTTATTACGACATCGTTGAAACCAATGGAAACTTGTCTATCCGATTGAGTTTGTTGATTTATTTTAATGATTATGAATTGCTATTATTATTATTATTATTATATTGTATGTTTGTATGTTTATGTTGAAATGATAGAAATTGCTGCTATTTTAACTTTAAATATTTAACAAAAAGAAATTAGCAAAAAAAAAAAGTAACAATAGGCAGAAAAAATAAACAATACTTGGTGAAGAACAAAAGAGATAATGAGTGTGATGATGCAGGTGGCAATAGTTGGAGGCGGTGGTCGATGGCGGTGCTATTTAGCAGCCATCCTAAGATACAATCTAACTTTGGATCTGATGATCGAACGACGTTGAAGCATTTGCTTTCCCTTCTCCATCTCCTTCTTCTCTTTATTATCCCTCTATCATATATACTGCTTGCCTGAGAAAAATGTGCGATTGTAGTGCTGGTTGATAGGGCGGTGATATTAGCAGTGCTTTAAGCAAAGGAGAAAAGCATTCCGATTCGATGGAGGTAAGAATTTTTTCGGTTGAATGATTAGTGAATTCCCTCGATGCATTAAGGAAATTTCACTTTTCCTATTTGTAACTTCTATCTTTTCCTTTTCTCTTTTCTTCTACTAACATTCAGTGCCTACAAATAAAATTCAGCGTATTTTATGATGATAAATCAGCTGTGCTTAATCTGAGAAAAAAAGAAAAGGAAAATAAAATATTAATGAAAAGTTTGCAAGAAATTTTTTTCCCTCATGAACTTTATTTTCAAGCAGTCGAACGTTAAACGAGATTGTTGTACATCAGATGCATTGCTTCTTTTTCTTATTTTATTTAAATCACTTGTCCGCTTTCTTTTGTTCCTATCAAATCGATATATATATATATATATTATCACCAGAATCATCATATCTTGTCATCAAACTCATAGTTATCATGCATTTTCACTAGAATAATCATTAGTAGAATGTACCATTAGTAGAATCATCAGTCAAAGGTTTGGAAAATTGTGTCAGTTTTTTGACGGTTCTTGGTTGTCAGAGTATTATCTTCTTTTTGCTTCCATTAAATTATCCATGTATCTTTAATAGTTAATTACAGTAACTTCGGATCATTAAACAATCACCAATCCAACTATTCCCATGAAAATGGTTTTCATCTACTATGTCACATATTGATGTCATTCAACTATATCACTCAACTCTTCTTAAACTCAATTAAAATTTGACAAAGGTTTTCTTGAGGAATTACAACTTCAATACGCTACATATTTATACCATTTATTAGTAATGAACAAAACTTTCACTTGCTTATCGTCTCTTTCTGATTTTTAATCACTTTACAATTTTAACTTTTAGTCATCGAAATTTTGTTTATCGCAAATATTTTCATATTGAAATAAGATGTAAAGGTATCTTGCATTCGGGAATACATAATGCAGATGTGGAAATTAGATTTAACTGCACCATTGATTACCGTTTACGTCAGTCATGTGATTTTTTTTAAAAATTATCATTCTGTTTAGCTAAGGTTTCGACTTCAGGCTTCTTTTTCATAAACAGATATGACTAATGATATTATAATATATAAATATGTCACTTATCTGTAGCCAGTTCACTGTAAAGACCATGCTACTTAATTGTAAGCAATTCATATCTGTATAAAGGCTCTCTAATTCTGCTAAGTTCAGTTTTTTTTTCAGCATCAATCTCACCGCTTTCTCCTACTTTTATTATTCTGCAACCCCTTTTATATCTTATAAAAGGCCTTTTTTTTTTTAATATCTTTACGTTCTGTTATTATCCTTTGCTTTATACTACGTGTCAACTCATCGTTTATTTACCCAAGTTTGAGTAATACCTGCGTATTTCTCTCTTCGTCCTATTATAATAATTATTAATAATCTGAACTTCGTTCTACTGTAATTAATATTTAGACATCAATAAAGCTACAACAATCTATATTCCAAATTCTATTGGTAACAACAATGGAGTGTCATAAGTCATTCATTTCAAAACTTTCTTTTTCTATAACTAACAACAATACAATTTTTCACGACACTTACAGGTGAGAGGTAATGCAGATAATAAATGAGAAATCATAATGCATTAACCAGTATTTTATGAAAATATCACAAAAAACGCGTTTCCTAATCAAATGTCAAAGTTAGAAATTCAAGTATCTTTCTTATTATGCGAGGAAGTGTTTAGATGAAAAATTGTTTTTATTATTCTACGCAATGAATAAAACAATGGTAGAATTACTGAACACAAGATCGTTTGCTATCTTTTTCATGCAGTATTACAGTTCTGACATTTTTAAATTTTTTGTCTTTTTAATTTATTATTGTACATCTGCTCTAAACATAAATATTAGGAAGATAACTCTAAACTTTTTGGCAAATTAGGATCGTCGCATCATATCGGCATCAATTCGTAGTTCCGTTATGGAATTATCACGATTTAATCCTGTAGCAACAGTAGTAGGACAAGAAATTTTGCTTTGATTAGAACTTCTGAAAATCAAATCACAAAGTAAAGTATTATTATGCAATAGATATCTTTCTTTTAATTCAGTTCAACTGTAATTTTTTTCTTTCCGGAAATTATGAAATGAAACAAAAAAAGAGAGGAATAATACCGGAAATAATTTATCGATGCGATCGCATCGTCCACGGTTGGAAAAAAGTAGTGCTTTGGAATAGTTTTAAAAATTTTCGCTACCGCTAAAGAATCGCGAACGCTGGCTGGAAAAGAATATTTAATTTATTTAATTAAATTATCCATCCCATTACAAGTAATAGCATATTGCTATAACTTTTCATCCGTAAATGTTTGTCGCTTTTTTTCTCATCTTTTCATTTGCATCATAGTCAAAAAACTTTTTTGAATCAGGAATTTATCAAAAAAAAAGTAAACTTACTGTTGCAAGCAGCAAAATACACGGTAATATTTTGACTTTTTAATTCATTAACAATCTGAAACTTGGAAACTTTTCTGGATTTGTCGCATCATGGAAAGATTTCAACACGTAGATTATTTCAAATACAGTGATAATTTCATTTATTTCAGTGGCAATTGAATCCGAAAACTGAGCAAGGAATTTCATCCTAGATGATCATTTCATTCAGTTCTGTCATACAGAAGGACTTTTCATATCAAGATCGGGCATCCACAATGTTAATATTAAAAATCGATCCATAAAGAACAGTATTAGTTTAGAAATGGTAACTACGATAAGAAAGATCTTTATGGTTTACGTCTTATAAGTCAGTTCTTATAGAAAATTTTCATAGATCGCATCTGCAAGTTTCGGACTAATTACAAACTCGAAAAAATATTTGAAGCCAAAAAGTGATTCTTTAGGCCCTAGAAATTATTGAGGTGGGATGATTCGTTAGTGTCAGAAATGTTCCAGCCATGATTTGCTGAAAAAATCTTCATAACTTCTTTTTGTTAAAAAATCTGGAAACAAACTTCTTCGAGGATATTTAAGCCCATACAATCAATATAAGAAATAGCGGAACAATCGAGAATGAGATAATGTCCATTCAAATCTTCTAAATTATCCGAATTATTCTGCAAATGCAAAAAAAAGTAACAAATCTTCTTTTTATGTTTTTCGTGATAACTAGATAATTATAATTTCTAATTAATTTTAGATATTTAATTCAATGCAACCAATATAAGATGTGCTGGGTCGATTGGTTAGAAAATATGTATTAATGAAAAATCGTGAAAATTTATAGCAAATGTATTGCTTCAAATTTTTCAAATAAATATAATATGGGAATTCTTGAAATAAATATCGATCATTTTACTATAATTCTTAATAAATATACTTAGAAAAATAATATTGGCATTAATGACATCATTTTATCGTTATCAGTATCCTTTTATAATGTCAAATATTACTCAAGAATAAAATAAATTTGTTTTGAATTTTACTAATTAAATCAATATGGCAGAAATACTTTTCTTTTGCAGAAACTATAATTTCAAAAATTTTCAAATCAATTTTTTCAAATTTTTTTACATTGTTTTTGAAGAATTCCAGAAATTTTTAAAGATTTGAATTTTATGACTCTTGTTTGAATGTTCAGTCTGATCCATCTGCCAAACCTTCACAATATAGCGATGAATTTCAAATTCTCTGGGAAAAATTCCCGTAACGTTTCTCAAAGTATTTGCCAAACATTTGCCAAACTGCTAAGTAAAGTTGCGCTGACATCTTCAAATAAAACATTATTTTGAGATAAAACATTGAATCTATGCCTTTTATTATAGAAAAAATTTTCAAAATAATCTTACAATTGTGTCAGCTTTATTTCCCCAGTCGATTACTGCATTGGATATTTTTAACTTGAAACGTTCCACGTTGTTGAATAGCAACGGTGATTCGAAACGATATAAACGGATATTTGCATTATTCGTTGTTGCGATATAACGTTTTGGATTGTCAAAATATGGCTGAGTTGCAGATAATTGAACCAATCTTTCCCAACGTGGCCTATAAGATTTCATACGATATTTTTTGATCATTGAGTATTCAATTTTTTATCGAATAGTTTTGGAAGTACAAATTCTGATGATAAATTCCGAATGCACATACTATTATATTCAAAGCCTAATTAATTTAATTTTATGAGTGCTTTTAAATTCACACACAGTAAATTTTCGTTTTAAAATAGCACTTAATAATTTTTTAACTATTTTAATATAAGAATAATTCATACCATTGTGATCGAAAAATTAATGTCATCAAAGCAAAGAGGATTGAAATTACTAGGCCGATCTTAACATCCATTGCCACAGTGGTTGCAAATGCTACAATCCAAATGAGCTGCAAATCTCTAATGTTATGACATTAGAGTATTTGATCAGAATTGCAAGGTATAATTTGCATAATGTCATCAAGTGTCATACTACTTATCAAAAGAATCAATCGACAGATGAAAGTTAAGGAATGAGGCATTTATGTCCCCAATGATTTCTCAACGAATTCAAAGCGTTATAGATCCATGATCAAATTACAACAATATTAATGAAACATACAAAATCGATTTTAGAAATGGGCCAAATTTTTGGTAGCTCAGCGAATTTTTGAAACATCGAACGAAGCGACATTAAAATAACAACAGCCAATATACACTGTAAAATAGCGTAATTTCGTTTCTGCCAATTTAATTTCTTGAACCATGATTTTTCTCATTCCGCTTTCAATTCCCTAAAGTTTTTTGATAAACTGATGCAAAATATCGAACCATTGGCAATGTATTGAGTAATGGTCCAAGCACTAGGATTACCGCCAATAATAACAAACAGCTTGGTATGGCAGAAAGCTGAAAAAGTTGAACATTTACATAGGTTCAAAATAGCAATGTCCATTGCAACAGCCAATAATGATTAATAAATTTTCAAAATGTCGCATTCTTTCGAACTAAAAATCTCTAATATATCTGTGGACAAGAATTGAAGTTCGCGTGAAAATTACAAACTGCAAATTGGTTATTGATCGCGTTCGAAACTAAGAGTATTGAAGTAAGAAAATAGCTAATAAATCGAAAGAATATTAAAAACACTGGTGATAAAATTTTAATGAAAAACAAAATAAACTATTTTTGTTTTCAGAGAAAATACTGTGCTGTAGGCTAAGGCATTATTTTTGCTTTCTTAGAAAAACATGCATTTTTAAGGCTTAGATGAATCTATGTTATCATTAGCTAAAATGCTACCTGAGTTCTTGTTCCAGCTTCAACACCAATCATTGTTCGAGAAAGAGCTGTAGCGATCGGATAAATGGGGAAGAAACTACTGAGAACTGTTGCAAAACCTAATGCATACAGCTCCTGAATAAAACAAAAATAAAGGAGTTCAATTTAAACCAAAATAATTGGCAAATTAGTTTAAATTTGTAATATTTTGCAGCATTTAAATTAAATTCATGAGTTAAAAATAATGTGCCACATATTGTTGTCTTTATAGAAAATCCATTTTTAATTTATGAATACTTTTAATTTATTAAAAAATAGAATTGAGATAAGTCAAAGTTCTAATATAAATTGAAACTTAAACTTCGAAGTTTCTTGCTACAATTAATTAACCTGCTTAGAATCAACATGATATTTCATTCGTTTAGCTAACATCTTCGCCAACGAAATGTGGACAGCAACGGTAACAGCAGCAATACCAACAGCATATGGTAAGCAATCAGTAACAATATCGAAACGAGGTATTCTTGGTCTAGGTAAACTAAACAGAGAAAATAATTAGCAAGCAAATGATAAGTTAAAGGTTTAATCTTGGATAAGCAAGCGGTTTGCTGGATCCGATGAGAGTTTAAAGCATAACTTCAGCTATGCATCAATCAATTCCGATTATCTTATTTTATTTCACTTTTCTATTTTGTTTGGTCAAGATTTTTAATTAATTTTTTAAAATCCCAATATAAAAATTTCTACAATTAATTGTGATGAAAATGATGAAGTTGAGGAATTAGAAATTATTAGAAAATAAATGATTCAAGAAATATAACTTACGAAGTAGGAATTTCACCAACAATTGGTACACCGTAATATTTATTAAAGTCCATGAAGTATGAGATAATAATTGATATTATTATCTATAATATTTAATTTCAATTATTTCAACTCTAATTTATTCTAATGGAGTATTATTCAAAATTTATTTAATAAAAGATGATCTGTTTGATCAAACTTATAATATTTACAAGTGAAATTCTAATATCGCTAAAGCTCAAAACGTTTCTAATTGCTGCAAATCTCAAATATGAATTTTATAAATGAAAAAAAAACATTCCCAAATAATATAAAATTGTGGAGTTAAAATTCAATTCTTTCATTCTATTGAGTCAAATATTCATAAATTCTCAATTATTCTATAATTTTCTCTTATTTCTACGCACTATTTCGAAACTTCCATTTATCAAATGATAACAGTGATGAGTGAAGAATAGTAAAAATCCTTACCAAAAATAATTCATAAGGTATAGCTACATTGATTGATAAACTTTTCTGCAAAAATGGTGTCAACAAAGTTTTGCTCAAATAAAGAAACATCACACCGAAAATTGACATCAGAAATGCACAGATGTTAGTTTGTGGGATATGCATTGAAATGCTATAAACTCTCTGAAAAAAACTGAGTTTAATTAATTAGGTTTTTTTACATAAAAATAAAACAACTTTCGCTCAATCATTTCATTAAATGAGGAGGGAAACCAAAGTTTGACGATACTTGAAAGTAGGAGAAATTTGACGATACTTGAAAAAGGAATTTCAAAAAACTGTTCAGTTACTAGATTTAATAATCGAGTAGTAAGTGTAATTAGAAGTTGACTAAGATGTTGTTAATGATTTGCAGTAAATTAATTAAGAATGATGCAAGATTTCCTCTCATATTGCGGATGAATTGTTTCTGATAAAAAAATCTTATATCCATGTCTACATTGCCTTTGCAGAAATAATTTACAATTTTTCAATAAAATATTTATTGCTAAGCAGATACTTTATAGCTGAAATCGAAATACCTTAGCAAGATATCCTATTCCATAGTATTTTGGCGCAGAAAATCCGAAAAATTCATCCATCTGAGCGATAACAACGTGCACAGTTGAACCGGTAATGAAACCGGAAACCAGTTGATCCGAGAAATAAGCAGTGATGAATTCGAGTTGAAAAACGCCTGCGATTAACTAAAAAAAAAAAAAAAAAAAAAAAAAAAAACATTTTAATAGGATAAATGAAGTAAACTGGAAAATTGAAAAAATTGAAACAATTTTTATGGATGTTGCAGAATCTATCAGAAGCAGAATGTATCATCATTCATTGGTGATATTAATTGTTATTTGATGAGCATGAACAAAATCAAAGCGATCATTAGATGAGCGAAAAGAATAGCCAAGTAAAAATTTAGAAGCGGGGACATTAAGGAAGTTACCGGATAATGTAATGAATGAAAAAATGGAATTCAATAATGATTACCTCAAGAACGCCTATTGTAAAAGCAAGCGTTGTACTTATTTCGATATAGGAAAGTGAAGATATCGTATTATTATTCATAGTAATCGTATCATCCATTCCTGATCGCTGCGACATAATTTCATTATTTGCCAATGCAGACATCATAGCAGTCACAGCAAATCCGCCTGTTAAATGATTTGTTTTTAAAACGACAGAATATCTGATATCATCAATTTTTAGACAAAAACAAACTGATTACTTTTATTCATCAAAATCAATCAGTGATAACACTTTTAATGACTGATCCAACCGATCAATCCAAGCATTCATTATCAGTTTTAATTTTAGGAGAATTAAAGAAAATTTACCAACTGATGCATGCTTTGATGTCCCGAAAAACATGTAGAAAAAAACTGGGAAAAAGGATGAATATAAACCATATATCGGATCAATACCTGCTAACATTGCAAATGCTATACCTGTAAAGGGCATCGATCATACCGGACTGGTATTCTCGGTTTCTTAGAGAAACTAGGATAGTATATGATAGTATATCATGGATCACCGTTAAAAACACGCTGCATTTTCGATAAATTCTTGGAATCTAATTCATGCGAGTAATGAAATTTATTAAAAGACCGATTTTGAGGAACCATAAGCTGAACAAATGGTACTTGCTAAACACCGAGAATTCTAAAGTTCTTCAACAGGAAGTAGGATCAATTATAATCATTGAATTAAAATTTTGCTAATGAACAATATATGTTGATTTGATGGTAGACGAAATCAACCTTGAGGCACTTGCATAACACCAACTGTCAGACCACCAAGGATATCATGAAGTGTATCAGTTTTCCAATTATACTTTGGTAACCAATGCAAAATCGGTACGAAATCCGTAAACCAACGCCATAAATTGCGCGGATTTGAGCATAATGTCAGTAACCGACGTGCTCCTTTCCTGAAAACCGTTGACGGAAAGGAAAGCGCAGACTACTTGCAGTTAGCTATAACTTCATGCATTTGTATCGGATGTTGCAGCAGCTTGAATCATCAGTTGCATTTGCCTTCTAAAGTATATCACTGATAACATGCATGAAAGCATATCACCAATAAGCTGGAATACTACTGAAAAAAATTCGCGTGCAAATGAATGACTTCCTTAAACAAATATGGTAGAGAAAGGCTAAGCTGATTGTAGTAAGTTAAAATACGTTAAATGTAAGCAAACTTATTGAATGTACTTCGCATTTAAACTCCATATCCAGTAAATTCACTGACACATTCCCGAAGAAAATACTAAAAGCCTGATGATCTGTGCAACAATTGCGAAGACTTTTTTCTTGCAAATAGATTATTTTAGAGAAAAGGTCAATGTATCCTACATGATGGCCTTCTTTCACTCTCTGTCTATCATTCATGCCGAAAAACGATGAACGATACCAGAAAAATATTCGTTTATCAGATATTGAAACAGCAGTAAGTATTACTTAAACCGATGTTTTATAGATGATTTTGATTTCAATTGGAATTTTCGATCATATTCGTCCTAAAAATGATAAAATAAAGAGCTTACTTATTAACATTACATTTTCTCATCAATGACTAAAGAAATTTCGTTCAAAACAATCCTATCGAAACAGTAAAATTTTGTTTCTGAATTACAATGAAATTGATAAAATCTGTTAAATACTAAGTGATATTCCTCGCGACTTTTCTAATACATCTAATACTTTTTCTTTTTAACTTTTCAAATTATCATTTTCGAATTATTAATTCTAATATTTTTTAAAATTTTCTAATATCTAATACGTATTTTCTAATGCGACTTTCTAATTGTAAAAAAATTTTTCCCCTCTTGTTTAATCATTAAGTGCGAAAATCTAAATTTTTCGTAACATTTTGCTTGTCTCAATTAAAAACAAATCGGGGATTTTTTTTTTAAAGGAACCAACCTGATTTAGGCTATTCTTATTGCACGTAATTTCGCCTTCCATTGATTCTAAAATTATTAGAGTTTTTTTTTGCAATTAAAAATGAATATTATCCATTGCAACATGTTTACGCTGATACGCTCATTGCTTTTTTCTCCTAAGTGAACAGTTTGTTGAGCAGATTCATCAGTTTACATGAATTTAATTTCAGTATTTTCCAAATTTCACTTTTTTATATTAATAATTGAGAAGCTCATATACCTTTAACTGTAACTATGATAAGAAAGAGAGTATAATGTGAAGAGATTATAGTATGAACATCTGAATACGATCAGTAAATTTTGATCTCGATCTCAGCATCTATCACCAAGGAACTAGAAGCCACCTGATTAATTATTCAAAATAGCTTAACCTTGAGTAGAAATCCGTATTTTACTTCACCCATTCACAGAATAACTCATCAGTGTTTGTGAAGGATTCAAGATTTTTATAAACGCTTAACAATTTTAATCAGTTCTCTCAAGGAAATAAAATTGATTAGCGTTGAAGTTAAACAGTTACGAAGTAAACGAATTGCCGGACAACTTTTTCACGAAATTTCATGAAAGAAAAGAAAAATAACGAAACAGAGATTCATGCTGGAAAACACTGGAAATATTAAATCAGTTGTCTAATGAATTATTAAACTTTTATTAAACACAATGTCACTCGAGAAAAAGGAATACGCAAACGTTTCAGGCGCTTGTTGATACCATGCGATTTGTGCCTGAGTCAGCAGATCGCTTGATCATGGTATTTTATCCTTGCCAAGTACATTAAAATGTGTCTACCATAGGATTTTAATAGGGAATGTGATGATTTTGATTAGAATTCAGATCAGCAAGAGGGAAATAGAAACAAATCATCGTTATAAACTTATCACAGCATGATAGCAAAAGATCAGATGAGATGACAAGAAACTTTGTAGTTCACTTTGCTGAACTGTGGAGAAAAATTGAACTGTCCGATATCTGCCCAGAAGATTGTTATGATAAGAAATCAAGCCATGTCGGGTGACCAATGATGGTTGCAGATACTTCAGAGTAAATTTTCAAATGAATGTTCAGATGTCATGAAATGACAATGGAGTCAATCATCACCGATTTTCGTGTACACAAATGATAGTCCAATGAAAAAATATTTCTTGCTGATAGATAGAGTATGACACAGCTCTGGATCAGATTTCGGTTAATTTTTTGTTTTTTTTTTTACACTAAACTTTATGAATGATTTCATGCAACCAAATAAGAATGCGTTGCAATGAATCAATGGATCACGGAATAAAAGATCAGTCTTTCATTCAAATGTGACAATTTACAATTGAATTATCGAATGAAGTGGACAGGACAAAGGTGACATATCAATGATCGCATGAAATGCTCCCTAATTCAATTAACTTCCTGGTAATAATTTGCATCATCGATTGATTAAATCAAATTTAAATCGATTTCTGTTTTCGTTAAAAGGAATCTTACCCAAACCTTTACAATAACTATCTCAATTTAGATTATTACTTAAATCGATCCAAGATTCAATTATGCTATTTAGCGATATCTAGATTCAAGTGCAAAAAAAATGGGTTAAAAGCTATTTTTGCTTCAATTATATTAAAAGAAAAAAAAGAGCAATGAAATTAATTTAACATAAAAATGAAGTCGTCGAAGAATCGTTCGATGCAAAAGAAACTCAAAAAAAGTAATGCTATAAAGTGATAGTGTCAACAAATCAAATAGAAAAGGACATTTGCCATCGTCAGATCAACTAGCGATATTCCCGAAGTCATGCTAAATTGCTATTGAAATTTTGTTTTGAGAAGCCAGTTTTCCTTGCAATAGATTTCAGCTGCATGTATGGTTATGAATTCTTGTAAACGACAAGTTAAGAATGTAATAGAGTAATTAGTCACCCTCTGTTACCTGTTTAAACGAACCAATTTCTGTACAGGGTTAGGTAGATAATTAATTAGTTTCCGTTCCAATTATTTCCGTCTATTAATAGCATGAACTTTTCTTCAGAAGAAAATTTTACCGAATGCTTATTTTTCAGAAAAACACACCTGAGATTGATGATTAATTTTCTACCACACATAACACAGTTATACTACCTGCAAAAACAAATTTATAAACTGTTTGAATTTACCTTCACTGCATGACAAAACCTCATATGCAAATAAACGTAATAAATTGTGCAAAAAAAAAGCGGAGAGAAATGTTTACATCAACAGAAATTTGTCAACCATTCATCAATGGTCATATTATTTGACATATGTATAAGTCATGTTACACGGGGAGAAAAATTCAAAAAGCGATTGAATACAGTAAGGAATATGCATTTGTTCAAAGGTAATAATATTAATGTTTGCATAGAAACACAGATATTATATTAAATAACTGAAAAACTAAAATAGAATGGAAAAAATTATTCCTAAAAGTTATAAAAAAAAGAAAGCAATTTTCCCTTTTTATTTTAATTTGATCAGTGGTCTGATCCATTGTTCAATAGTCAGTTCAGATTAACATTTATGTATAAATATGAATAAGGTATTGTAAAAGTTTTTGCGAATGATAGCTCCATCATAAACTTGAGTTTATGGCTTGCAATTTTCCAATATAAATTTTGATTTTAATTATTGGTTTTTGAAAAGAGCACATAATTATTTGAAAAGAAGATGGAGTTCCTGTCAAATCACTAGACCACCTTTTTGAAATTAAAAAAATAAAATAAGACAAAAAAATAAAAAAAAATGATCCAATCAATGATATCATGGCTTGCAATGCTATGACAGCTGAATGATGGGTTTGCTGCAAAGCAATGCTTGGTACTACTACAAACACAAAAAAATAAAAGAGACAAAATAGGCAGCACTTATTAATTAAAAAAGTCGTTAGGCATTAGTAATTAAGGAAAACGGAAGGAAAATATAAGATAATTATCATTTATCAAAATGAGCAATTAATTCCTTTCCTTTCTTCCTTTCTAAATTACAGAAATTTAAAACTAGGGCAGTTATTTGCAGATATATTTTTTTTAGCAATTAAGCAATAAATTATGAGAGTTCGGACGGAGTGGAGACTCTGATAAATAAAACTGCAGTAATTAAGACTCGCCTAATTAAATCTCTGGTAATCATAATCTTTTGACTACTGTATTTACATATCTGAATTTTTCGCCATAATTTTCATTCAGCAATAATTCAGAAAGAGGGTCTGGTTTCATATGAATAGTTCAATTCCGGAAGTTTCATTTCGATTGCATCGTAGCAAGATGAATTACATTAGTGATAAAAATTGATGATATTGTGCGATATAATGAGAAAGTCAAGACATAAAATCAATAACAGTTGATATTACTACTAATTGTCATAGATAATAAGGAAAATATTGTTGTACATTGTCTAATTATTAGTTTTTTACGACATTTGTGACATGGCCTATTGGTATTCAACAATACTTCGGCATATATAATTTCTCTGAATCGTAAATTTCCTTGAATCTAAATTTTTCAAAAAATTTCGCAACCAGCAATGAATTTGTCGAAAAAGTTTATCGGAAATATAAGAAATTCAGAACTTGGAGTTCAAAAATTCATCAATACAATTACTTTCATTCTCCACATTCATCTGGACATTATTTTCACGTCTAGTATCAATTTAATTTAAATATGCGGGATTTAAAATGCATTTTAAAAATATAAAATTTAAGACGCAAAATGAAGATCAATACAAGAACAGACGTGATATTTGTTAGAATTATTTTTTGGCTTATTTAATAATGAAAATCAATTTTTCGCTTATTCAAAAATTAAAGTCATTCTTAGTTTGTTTACAAAGCTTAGTGATCAGTAAGTAGTGAGCAAAGTTGCAGATAAAAGCGAAAATGCGAACTTCGATTGCTAAATGCTTATTAGCTACCTTTTCAATTTTTTTAAATTAATTTTTCGCAGTTTTAAAATTTCTTTTGAACTTTACTTTTTAACTTGCCACTAATATTTTCAAAGAACAAAGAACTTATTAGGCAATGCTACAGCAAACAACCCACACCAGAAAGATGATTATGTTCCCGAATAATTTTATTCGTTAATTATCATTTATATATTAATTAAATCTTTTGGCAGAAGTCTTTCATCCTAATTTTGTTCGAAAAAAGAAACTGTAATCTTGCATCTCCCTACTAAAATACAAATAAAAAAATACTAAGCTACGTGTGACATCACGTATATAGGAAGTACGCACGTGGTCGTATTATCACTAGTTTTATTCCCTAATAAATTTTAAAGCTGAATTCTATGACGTGTTAGTAATAAACAATTGCTGTAAGATTTATAAAATTTATTTTTTGCGCAAATCAGTTCAAAAGCACATTAAATGTGGTATTTTAATTTATTATTCTTTGCTCTTCTCATTTCATCAATCATCTATTCGAAAACAACCGGCAATCAATGGCGCAGTAGGGTGCCAACTTCAACTTTTCCTACTAACGCTGTCACTCTGCAACACTTTCCAGTTAAGTTCAATTATCCATCCAATTCCAATTCTCCAAAAATCCTTTGACGTTTTGACGAAATTGTCAAAACTTCGAGGAAAATGCAAAAATTACATTTTTAAAAGTGAAAAATAGATGATGATTATGGTTGCAACTTTACCTAGTCAATCTTAATTATAATTGTTCATTAATCCCAGCCTGCAAAGATTGATAGATTAATTGTGCAGTAGTTGCAGTATCAATGTAATTAAAATATAATAATTTCACTCGGCGCCTTTGAAATTTCTCATTATCAAGAGCTTAAAGAATAACAAACAAGGGACGAGAAATAAATGTCAAGCTTTAGCCAATTCTTCATTTGTGACAAGGAAAAAGCATATAGAAGAGAGACCCACTGATAAGTTATTTTCCTGATCTCACTTTTATTTTGCAAGAAGGTTTGAATAACTCGCAAAAGCTATTACTGCTAATTCTTTTTCAAGAAGTTGACCTTAAAAAATATTATTTGATTAACAATGTCAGGAGATAATTTATTTTCAATGGAATTTATTCACTCTCGGATTATTCCAATTTTGATATGTATATCTAAGTGATACTAGGTAAGTAAAAGTGCGAAAAGATTTACTTTACAATGTTCTGCAATTTTTCATCGTGACATTCTAAAATTCATATTGAAAATTAATTGTTGAATGAATGAATTTCTAACGGATTTGGAAATTTGAAATTTATTTTAACTTCAAGTCACACCGACACTACTATGTGCTACATTCTGGCCTCATAAGACTGTCGGATACTGAAGTGCGGATTACTTTCACATGTTGATTTTTGATCGTTTTCAAATTTTCTATTTTGAACATTCGACAAGAAACAACGTCAACAAAATTGACGAATTCAACACTGTATTTTTACACTGCGACCAATCGCTTTTTAAAACAAATTTTTATGTCAAAAGTTGGTAAGAAAGCAAATAATGAAAGTGAAATTTGCAAAGTGCAGAGACAACTTGGAAGAAATGATATATTTTGAGTGTTATTCACTTGCAGACATTCCATCAACAAACATTATGGCCAATGCTGAAGAAAAGAGAGCTGGACCAGACAACATTATCTCATATTGTACTACACTTGCTAATTCATTATACAATTACTCTCAGCATGAGAATAATCAAAAGGAGCATTCTTCAATAATATTAAGTTGTAAACAGCAGCTAGCAACTAAATAATTCTATTTGCAGACTGTGAATAATTAATGCTTGATTGACGAACTTTGATCATTTACTAGAACTTTTTCCTCTTCTTCACTTCTTCTCTCTCTCTCTCTCTCTCTCTCTTTCATCCTTTGTGTGATATGTTGAAATTATCAGTTTGGATGCCATCAAATTGTTTATTATAACACTGTCTAGAACTTCGTATTCATTTTGCTCATAACTCAATTTTAGCACATGTTTTTCATTATCCCAAAAATAACACTAGTTAGTTCAGAAAAAGGGTGAATGAATAGAGAAATTAATTTGATAGCTTTTGAATTTGTAACTTTTAATTTTTCTTAATTCCAAAATAAAAAGTTCAATTTTCATTTTTTCTTCTTTCCAAACTTATTTATTGTCGTAATTTTTGATAATTTTCCTTTGCGCAAAAACTTTTCTTTTTCATCCAAATTTATTTCGTCGAAATTCTCTTTCTCTTCTGCAGCCTCCACTTGATGCATTTTCTATCAGAAAAAACTTGAAAAATAAAATTTCGAAAACAAGGAAGGTAAGAAATAAAAAAAGATAAAAAGTAAGAAAAAATTAAATGAAAGTTAAAAATATAATTGAAAATTTTCAGTGGAAAAAAGATGATTTGCACTTCCAATGAATTAGAAACTAAAATGTTTGCAATCAATTTATTTCCTGCCTATTTCTAATTTTTTTTCTTTTATTTTAAAAATTGCTATTTTTAATTTCAAAATTGCTATTCCAGAAATGTTGGAAGAAAGCGCTAATTTTAATTAAATATTGTTGCAAAATGTCGGAATTTTCGAAACTAGGAAAAACCGGAAAAACCAGAAAGACCTGAAATGGAAACGAGGAGAAGAAAGAGAAAAGGTGAATTAATATAATTCTATCTGCAAGTTAGAGTTACATTTTTATTCTTACCGTTTGGAATAATTCTTTTTTGCCTATTACGAACCGTATTCATGATCAGGCCAACCTATACATGTATGTGATTTATTGCAACTGAAATAAAAAAGTTGTTTTTTAAACCAAACATCGATGAAACATTTAATGAAAAGAGTGATCTTTGCTGTTTCATTTAGGTATATTCAATTTTTTTGTTTTGATAAGGTGGAAAATTCAGGGTCGTTGATCAGCACTATTTACGAAAAACTTTTGATTCTGTTCTTTAAACTTTTTGCATGATTTTTTGGCTGCGACATCAATTTCCAACATTTCTTATTATTTCCATAATATCAACATCAGACGTCACATAACAAATATTAATGCTTGCTTCATTTAGGGGTTATTTCAGAATCACAACCAGACGGTTAGTGAGAAACATTCCAATTTTAGACGTTTATAATTGTTTTCTCATCTTGAGCACTTTTAAGGTATAATACGTTACGCATCGGGATAAACGCATGCTTAAGTTTAGATGACGTAGCAACACTTACCTCGCGAAACAAAATCTTCGAATTTTTGCTCGACAAAGTGAATGAATTCAGTGAAGCTGTGAAAGGTGGTAAAAAATTGGAAAGCGAAGTAAGATGAGTATGTAACCATCAGTGATACGTAAAGTCGTAGACGTCATTTTAATTAGAACTATTTGCGCACTTATCTTTGCATACGTATGCAAAGATATTTTTAGTTACCGATAAATGCTTAGCTATCGATAGCCATCCATATAGGAAAAAAACTGCAAAACATGTTTGAGGACAAACGTAGATATATCACATTTCTTAAGACATATCACTGACATAGACATATAGATAAACATATCACTTTCTTTAAGACGCACTAGGACGTAAGCATGAAAAATCGCTTTTTTTCAGGTGCACCTATAATACGTACGTAACAACAACACTTGGCTTATACACTTCAGTGCTGATGTATGATGTTGAAAATTATGCTTACGTGAAAGAGATTAGGCTAAATTTTATGTGTGAGATTTATGTTGAACAAATTGAAAAAATTTTAATTAAATATTAAAGTAATTTTTGAAAATACAAGCTTTTTATAGAATAATAGTTTTCATCTATTCTAAACTTTTTCAATAACCAATATTTCATAGTCAATTTCTTTCTTGTTTTTATTTCTATCGATAAATCAATTCATTTGTGGATTGTTATTTTTTCTTCATCAAATAAATTGCAATTGTTTGTTATTATCACTTCATTTCCTATCAATTTTACTTCCGGCATAATGGCGAATAATTTTTCCGACCATCTTTTCAGTAAAACTAGAAAACTGAAGAAAGTAACAACTTTTTTAACAGCGAAGGATTCATTTTGTTGTCATTTCTTGATGACATCACAGTGAACACTGGATTTAATACAAATGTCTTATCAGGCTTAGTTCGAGCTGTTTTTTTATCAATAAAAATTGATTGAATTAATTTGAATGTATTGTTTCATTAGTAATAATGAAATGATACATTCAAATTGAACCATTTTATTTTTCTTTTCAATTCTCTTTCTTTTTTTTGAAAGATTTTTTTTTTGAAAGAGACGGAAAATTTACTTAAGTAGAAATTATAACAAATTTTCAATTATTTTGAAGTTTAAAATTTTTCTAAATTTGTTGAAATTTTTCATATTACACACGTATTTTGTATTTAATATTTTTCTTCAAGCCAATTGTTTGACATTGCACACAAATTATGCAAATTTTATATCTATTTCCAACTTATGCCATCCGAAATAAATTACCAAAATGATCAGTTAGCTTTTCACATCTGCGCTGTTTGCTCTGCTACTCCTAGTTGATATTTTTTCCTCCCTTAAAAATAAATAATGTGATCAGTAAGATCGGGTGTGTAAAATTGCCATGAATGTGCACTAACACTGTCATTCTTAGGAAAAGTATTTTTACAGTCATTCTGTAAACTCTCCTGTTTTGAAATATCACACTTTAAATGTAATTTAAAATTTTTTCCCTTTTTGCTTACTTAAATGTTTTACGTAGTTTTAAAATTTTCATAATTTTTTTACTGCTTTCATTTGCATTTGTATTTCGACATAATTTATGCTCGTAAATCTCTAATCACCACCGTTCTTCATTTCTCTTGTCTAATGACACAATTTGTATTTTTGTTTACGGCGGTCACCTCTCATTAATGAGAACTTTTTGGTTACCAAGTATTGCGCACTGTAAGATAAGATCGAAGTGAAAAAAACAAATTTTTTTAAAACATTTACCTTATTTTTTTTCGTTCCAAAAACATTTTATTTCTGATCAAATAATACTGCAAAAAAAAGGACAGTCGTTTCTTTTTCTTTTGTCAAAATCTGGCCAATTTTTTTTTTTCTTTTTTGTGAAAAGTGCTGCAGTTCTATTATGGAATGAAGAAACAATGAAAATGTTCTGACTTGAAATGTATTTCGAATGATACATATTAGCATGTCATCATGTCATTCCAGAAATCTGCAACAATCAGATGAAATAATAATATTTGCCTGTCATAAGTAATTTCGTCATACAATCTTCACTCTATGAATAACCATAAAATGGTGTAACATTTGCGCATCCGTCCTAAGTATTGGATAATTTCCTCAATGCTATTACTAAAATTTGTATGCCGAAAATTCATAACTCACTCGACAAAATTTTCTATAGTATTTATTCAACATTTTTATATTTTTTATGACTACTTACGACTTCGTCTCGTGCAATTTAATTATCATATCAGTAAGACATTCTCAACAATATTTCAGGCTATCATTTTCAATCAATCATTCCTAGCAATCACTTTGATTTAATCACTCGTGCTAATTGTTGTGTGTAGTGTGTAGCATATTTTGTTGATGTCAACATTTTTGTCACCAAGCCAGCAGAATTTGCAATCAGTTTCGACATATGATATTGAACGCGTCAGCTTTAAGTATATTTGGACTACAAAAGTTTTAATGCGACAACTTAATGATCATGAAGCAATAATCCTACATGTATCACCAAAATTTGCAACCGTTCATGGACAAGTGGCTTTTCAATGGTCTTTGCAAATACATGGGACAACATTTTGCAATGATAAGGTTTATTTGTTTGTTACTTATTTATTTTATTGCTTATTTACTTATGTATTTAGTGTGCTGCTACCGCTCTTACTGAAATTAAACTTCTAAAATTATAAAGTGATACTTCAAAAAATTTCATTTATCTTCAATCGATACAGTTCGTCGCTTGTGTGATCGAATATTTTATAATATATGTTACATGAAGTAATTAAAAATCGTAATCGTAATCACTATTGATTAGAATAAACATCATTGACAAACATGGTTATTCACGTTAATTGAAGGAGGAAGTGGAGTTAAAGGAAGGTAGTTACGATGAATTAGAATGTGAACCAAATTACATTGCACTATCGTTGTATTACAACGATGGACCAGCGCCGATTATCGATGATCTACAAGCAATCATGAATGTTTTACTGGATAATAAACATAGTATTGGTGGCAGTGACGCTGGACATGTTGTTGCTGAAAGTAATTTCAATTTCTATTCGTAATAAATAGAAAAAAAAATTCCTAACTAAAGTTTAAACATTGATTTCCTTGCACATAATTTGACTAATCCCAAAAAAAAATTCTAATTTTTAAATTTTTGACATCAAAAAAACTTTCAATTTAGAAATTTTAGCCTCCAAATGAGTTCATTGAAAAAAATGCCCCAATTTAATTATTGTCAAGTCCTCCTAAAATAACAAAAAAACTTCTTTAGTTGCACTGATCATTCATTAAAATGACTTCTGTTTCTAGTCCCTCATTTTATTTGTTTTATGATCATGCTTATTGAATTAGTGCATATTTAATGGACACGGCATGATTTGTAAAGTCTGGATGGGTAAGATTAGCGATATAGGCAGAAGTTATGATCGTGACATTTTAAACTGTAATTATGATATCAAGGATGTTAATATTCACAGGAAAATATCAGTAATAAAATCTTGCCTATATTTTTGTCTTACAGAAACAAATCTCTTAGTGTGGAAAGCTGTTGAAGAATTGTTGAAAAAAAAAAACAAAATTCTGCGATTTAGAAGCTAAAACAATAAAGGATTAACTGTCCAACAAAAGCCCATGTTATATTCTGGTAAATTTAGCCTTAAGCCGAGAAATATATCTCTCCTCTGATACAATAAAGTTCAAAAATTATTGCATTCCAGCAAAAAATTTAAATGCTGTGCGTGGTAAGAAGACAGAGCTGACAACAGTTCAACGTTTTGACTTTTCGAACTACATAAAGGTTCACTTTTACCAATTATCATTTTAAACATTTAGATAAATTTGAAACATTATTCCATCGGCAAGAAAAATCAGACCAGATTTGAAATTATTGACTAATTTTGACGTCTGTTTATTGACAGTTATTTTCATCTTCCAGTATTATTTTCACGGAAAGGTCAAAGGACAATACAGCTTTTAATTGATAGATTCTAGAAAATTAGCAGCTTTTCCAAAATTCTATTTTTTCCAGTAATATTGGAAAAGCAACTGATTATTTTTCCCTGATTGACCTTTGATCACGCACTTGACAATTTCCGATATGTTCTATTTTTTTTTAGAAAAACATAGGTCAAGTGGTTCATTTATCGATAATGTTAAGTTTTCCTGCGCAACTATTTGAACCAAATACTTATCTCAATACACTTACGCCGATACCAATTACGTCATTTCTTATGACGAACTACAGGAGGAGGGCGTCATCAAAAGTGTTCAAGAGGTCACAGCAGAAGTTTGTCATTTTATATCGCTTTTTTTTCATCTGCATAGAATTTATGAATCTGAGGGAATAAACAGGAACGCATATCTGCAATGACCTTCTAGGAAATATTTAACTTAAGGTATGCTTTAGCTAAAGTAAATATCAAATATAGGAGGAGGACAGAAGCACTCGCAACAATTGATGTAATACAGGCCTTAGCTTTGAGCAGATAAAGTGCATATTTGTCATTTGTGGCTTAATTTTTCAGAACAAAACTATTAAACGATATGGAAGATAATCTTCATCAAAGGCTGTCACCAAACCAACAGGGTGATTTGGAGGAAATTTTCAATCTTATAATAAACGAGGAAAAAGAACTTTGCCTCTCTAAATCTGATTCAATGAGAGATTTGAAGAAGTGTGAAGGATTGAAAAATGAATTGAAGTAAGTTGATAATGTCAGATATTTTTCTGACGGTTATTTCTTAATTTCGCTTCATTAAAGTACAAAATTTATCGATACCAATCCTAAAATTCAATACATTATCATTGAAAATTGGTTCAAGTTTGATTTATAATTGAGACTGTCACAACTTTCACAATCAATTTTTCCAATTAAGATTACTTGTAAGGAAATCACACATATTCCCAATTAATTAACAATTGTATATTAGACATGATGATTAAAATGAAATCGCTTCTATATATATATGAAGTTTTCAGGTACAAAATGGAACTGTTCAAAAAATTACTAATAGCATGTTGTGCTGGTTGTCAAAAGAAGGCACAAATAATGGAAGAGGAAAATCTGGAGATTGATCATGAAGAGATGGAAGTATCAGATGCTGAAAATGCATTCGAATGTAATGATCAGAATAAAGATGCTATTCATGAGGTCATTTTTGTATCAATAAAAAAAATTTATTTTGGATTTGAAAAACAATAGAACATGTGGACCGAAGTTAGATGTAAAATTAATGAAGATATGACAAATGAAGATGTGATATCTGTCACACAAACCAGAATGCTCGAAATGATTTCTTTTTGAAATTTGAAAATTAAATTTCAATAGCTTTTCAGAAGATTGCTAACATGTTTTTCACAAAAATTATTTTACCAGAAATGGATTATGTTGAAAATTTTGCTGATTTTTTAATTGATGTCGAATTGAATAGTTTACCGGTGTTAAAACGAGTATGTGAAGGTTATCTTTGCAGTGAGCTAAATTCAGTAAGTTTATGCTGTGCACTTCATTTGCTAAACTTTACATGATATTTTACGAATATCAATTTAAAAAAGTTGGATTATATTAGAGCCGAAAAAAAGATTACGGATGTTCATCAGTCATTTCGGATTGAAATTTGTCCTTGGCAAAACTATCAAAGCTTAATCAAGCGGCAGTAATCATTATTATTCCAGAATAAAGATATAGTAACATCACTACTGTTGGAGCTTCTATTTATGGCTATTGTTTTCAATTTAAAAGTGCTCAAATCGATGACAATTTCTGAATTATCCGATCGTCCCGAAGAACTGAACGAATCGAATGCTTTATTAGCTCTCGATGAATACAAGTAAGTTTTCTCTAGATTTGCTCAATGAGACATTTTTGGATTTTTGTAGCATCTATGCGCGCTAACTAAGTTGAACATTACGATTTGAACACTGGCCGTATAAAAAAAAAAAGAAAGAAAAAAATGATATGTTATTTATTTGGCAATCCTTAATTAACAGCATTTCTCCACGCTCTCAAACAAATTTTACAGAAATTTGGATCTTCGAATGATAAAACTTAATGGAACTAATCTTGCTGAAGTGATCGAAGAAGTGCAACGATTCCGAGAGCAAAGGCTGCGTACAAAACTGGTTAAAAATCTGGTTTGTTTCTATCATTTTTTTTGCTGCTTTTTGGACAGTAACGAAAAGATATTTTGAACTACGTTCTCAGTTATCATTTAAAAATAACAAGTAAATTTTTGGCATTAAAATTTTTTCTTCTTAACCAAAGTTAATAATTCAAATATTCAATTGTCAACAAACGTAGTAAGAATGAACATTAAGACAATTGTATAATTATATAAGCACAAGTAATACAGTTATATGAGCACAGGTACAATACCGGTATTTTATTAAAAGATTTAGTTAATAAAACTAGAGAAAAAAATCCTGGATAAAAGACCAACATTCAGAATAAAAAACTTACATTCAAAATAAATCTTGAATTAAAACAAATTTTAGAAAAGAATACTATCAATAACCAATAAACAAACAGCGATTTTTTTTTCAGGATGACATAAATCAACTAAAGGACGATATGAATCTGCTCTATTGTAATTACAGGGTTTCCTAATTTAAAGATTTGTAAATCCTTTCTACCCTTAGATTTCTTGTTGATAGAATGATATCATCATGTCAAAAACTTAACAGGTAAACGTGAACAAGTGCATCTTTTTTATTCCAACTTCTTCAGCACCATTTGTCAAAATTTGAGAACCAAATATAGAGAGAAATGTCATCACCTAATAATTGAGTTCACCATTTCGAATCTCTTGTTTTTGGTGCTTTTCACTTATAAAATGGAACTATTAGATTCTGATATCATTCTATAATCCAAGAAGAAGTATACCCTTAAATCGATTAGGTAACGCAGCGACGTTTCCGATTCCATACTATTTAGGTTCAACAACGAGGTATAACGATTCAGTGCTTTGCTCAGGCGTTAATCCCAGTGGAATGTCCTTCCATTCTACTGGATTACAAATTGACCAACGATGACTTTTACTAGAAGCACTGCTTGCATCTCTTGTTTTTGATCGTTTTTCACCTGCAATGATCACGAGATTTTACAACTAATTAAATTCTTAAAATCCTAAGATCAAATTCATTATCAGGATTAAATTTTCACGTTTTTCTTTAATGCTTGTAATTCTGTTTCTGAGAAAGCTATCATATTGACAGCTATCATAGTGGCAATCATTGTTTAATCATATTGTCTTCGTTGTTTTTATGATGTCTCCTCTAATCGGTTATCCCAACTGTAGTCCAGAAAAAAAAAAAAACAACTCAAGTTGAGATTTGCAATATAACTGGCAACATTCTCCAAATAATCTTGATAAAAAAGAAGCTAAAACACATTCGCCAATCAACCTTTGTTGTTCTTAGTTTCAATCAATTTCTGCCGTTTTATTGTTTGCACTATATAATTTAATTTTTGGAAAAAGAAATTGGGTTTTTTTTCTTATATTCTCAATTGAGTGAAGTATGGGCTGCTACAGAAAAATCGAAAATTCTACAATTCAAATTGTACCATAAAAATCATTATTTTACAATTAGAATCTCACTAAAAATTTGGAAAAGCCATGCATATCTAGATAATTTGATTAGGCATAAGTTATGTAGCATCATGACGACAGCGATTCAAACACGATCGCATAAGTATTATAAATTATTAACAGAGAGTAAAGTGCGAAGTTTCACTCTTATAAAACTTCTCATAATAACGCCGTATTCTGTTCATATCTGTTAACGATTGAGATGGTGTTATGAATATGTACTTAAATAAATAAAAAGATAAATAAGAACGAGAAAAAATGGAAATGAAGAGATATAATTATCTAACTTTCTTTCTGCATCATTAAATTTCGCAAGTTTTCGACAGTTTTGAAGGATGTAACAATATCGGAGGAAGCATTAGATGTTGATGTTTCTGAGGTAATCGTTTTTTTAGAGGACAGAATTGCTAGTTGCCTCAAGGCATGCTTCTCCTTTTCTGTTATCTTTTCAATTTTCATTAGAACTCTGAAATTTGAATTCAGCAAAAAATCGGGGACATTTCAAATTAATGAAAATTTGAAACTTCATCTTATTTCTCATAAAAAAACAAACTATAAGATGTTAAAAAGTGGTCGTGGTAATTTCCAACGAGAAATTCGTATTGCGCTTCTATCATTTCTATAGTAGTATAGTTATTTTCGACCAGATGCTTTAGAAAAGAACTATAAATCTTTAAAAAACTAAAAGAAAATTAGAAAAAACTTACTTATCAAAATGGACTTCTCTTAATTTCTCTGGACCCAATATTATCATTTTCAAAATTCTCTCCCAATCAGATTGAGTTAGGACACTGGCTGAAAGGAAATACATTTAAAAAGCAATAAAAATTAACATAAAAATAAAATAAAATTAACCATAAAAAATTAACAAAATCTAAAAATTACCATAAAAAACTAATAAAATCTAAAAATTAACCATAAAAAACTAACAAAATCTAAAAATTAACCACAAAAAATTAACAAAATAAAAATTAACCGTAAAAAATTAACAAAATACCACAAAAACCAAAAAAAAATTAACATAAAAAATTAACCATAAAAAATTAACAAAATCTATCTCTCAACCGGAACACCAGAAAGACTGAATGCTTCAATAACAATGTCAACTTATGTTTAACAAATCAGGAATAATTGCTGACATTCTACATATGCGGTTAACATCCGATCACTCCATGCAGTCAGCTGCCGTTTCCGTATCGGCTGTACTTCACTACCACATGCAGTTTCAAGAAGCTGAAAGGAGGTTCAAGGAGCTTCAAGAAGCTTTTATATATTTCTTCAGATGCTGCATTATATCACTATTGATCTGTCCTATCAGCAATGGAAGCTTGCACATTATTTATTGGTAAATAATAGAGAAAGCATAATTTCACCATCGTTAAAAAAACCTTATATATAAGTTATTTATCGCATAAAAATAATCGGAAAACCCGAAATACTTTTTTAATTTTTGTATTAAAGTCTAATATAGAAACAGAAAATTGATTCTTTATCATAATATACATGTTCTGATACTGAAGTAATGAATCATTTTATTTTTACTGATAATCAAATCTCTTTAAGGTTTTGGATTTTGCAACAATTTCCCACCGGACTTGATCTAACTGAACTGCAATATCTGGACTGTAACAAATAAAGCCAGGAGCATTTTTTTAATTTCAAGATCATCCAGTATAATAACTAAGCTAATATTCATACTTAACCAACAAAGTTTCTCTACTGCACATTTATTCCAATTTATTAAAGAATAATGTGTATAACTGTTGACCACTCTCACTATATAAACAGGAGAATCGTTTGAAAATTTAAAACTAATTTCTGTATGAGCAGTGCCCTTTAAATTCTCCCCGAATTATTCCCCAGTACTGTTTGCTACGTTAAAGAAGAATAATATTACTGAACGTTTGCATAATTATTTTAAGCAAACTAACGAAGACTTCAACAAACATCTATTTTCATGATAATAAAATTTACCTGAAAGAGTAACTCGGGCAACATTTTAGCTTCATTTAGGTAATGAAAGACCGGTCTCCAGAAAAGTTGCAAATCTGCTGGAATAATCCATAAATCTCCATTTTCTAAAACTAGAAAAATTTCTTGTGACAAGTTAATTATTTCTCGAAACCAAAAAATTCGTTACCACTTAAATCTCCTATTTGCTCTTACATCAATATAGCACCTCGTACAAAAGGAATTTTGACATAAAATGCAACTAGTAAATCAAGCCCATACCTGCTAATAAATCACATCCAATTGACTTAATTTGTTTCTCGTTTAAAATCAAATATCCTTCCTTTAAAAATACTTCCAGGAATTCCCTGAAATGATGAATAATTCAATTCTATATCCAACTTTAGGTCCACGAAGTTCTATAAAATAAACACAATAAACAACATACAAAAAATTATCTAAAGCAACCTACGGTAGCAAAAGAAATTCCAAATTTTCATAACTAAACATTTCCTAGTAAGTCAGTTATTGTCTATTTAACTGAGTTAAATAAAACAATAACTTTTTAAAATTCGAAATATTTTTAGAGAATAAAGAATAATTAAGAAAGAGTCCATTTCTTGCTTTCAAAAAATAATAACATGAAAGTAATTGAGAAACAATCAAAGAGAGGAAAAAAATTTGTGTGGCACAGACAGTAACTGAAATGAAAACTGTGAATGAGTGAGAATTTCATTACTGTGAATGAAAGAGAATTTCAAACAATTTACCAAGGATGCATCATGATGAACATCTCCATTTTTGTTAAAATCTTCAGCAATCTCATATTCGTGTTTTGCTTCCCTTTTTTCTGACGAGCAGATGAACTCATCTGAAGAGTATCAAAAGTTGCTAATTCGGTGATGATAATGATATGACGGTCATATGATAATGATAATAATAAAGAGTTGGTTTTACACTAATTATATTATATTCCTCCTTTCTATTTTGGTCAGATTGAGCAATCCAATAACAATTTTTTCGAAATTTATTCTTTTTTTTAATTTTTGTTTTTTGATTTAACGGTACTTCAACTACCATTTGTAAAGAACAATACATAAAGCGATCAATTAAGTCAATAGCTTCTTGTTGCAGTTGATTTTCATCATTCTCATTTTGATTATTCAAATTAAACCCAATGGTTTCAGTTACTGGCTTTGACCAGTGATGCTCCTAAAAAAAAATTTAACAATATATTTTTACAATGTAAATAGTTTTTGAAAAAATTTAATTGATTTAGGAAAATTAATTTATAGTTTGCTTGGAATATCTTCTTTAATTAGAAAATCAAATAACGCAATAACCAATCCTAAATATGCCTATAAAAAAAAAAAAAAAAAACACAAAAGATAAGACAGCAATCTACCGACATTCATCTATAAATTAAACCAAAACTGCAATACTTTGTGTACTACAAAAATTTACCCAAAGCCAATTTCGACAGCAACTTGTTGCCTGCCGTAAATTTTCTAACGACGGGAGATGCGAATGAGTTGCACTATGTCGAATATCAACTACCCATTGTGGAATCCCAACCTAAAATAATCCAAAACCTGAGAAAAAATCGTAACACATAAGTAACAGTTAATTTTGTTCTAACTGACGCTTTAAGACTTTTTTGTCATCACAAAATTCTGATGGGAATGAAATCATTAAGCACTTACATAACCAACAGCTGTTGCAATTGATTTGAACGCACAATTAGATTGGCATATTTCGTTAACATAATTTACAAATCTACAAAAAAAGAAAACTGTTTAGTTTCTCGCTTTCTTAAGATTTTCTCATTGGTCACTTGGTGAAATATATCCTGGCTTTAATGTAAATAGAAAATGACGACAATAAGTAAAGGAAGAATTTTTTTGTAAACGTAATTCACAAATCGATTTTTTTTTAGTGATTATTTCTTGTTTTAAAAAAAATCGAGGGTTAGAGATTTATGAGATAGAAGCAATTTTAAGCTGATTTATGACAAAAAAACAAAATGTCAATTAGTTTTCGGTGGAATTTTTCAGTCCTTCATCCTATCATCTATTAGTACCAATTGTGAATGAAAGAAATTCACTGTACACTTCAAAACAATTTTTCTTCAAGACTATAGCTCTCGCATTTTTCTGATTTATGGCTTTTAACATTCGTTTTTTAATACTATTCCAATTTCCAATTCAGTATTGATTGTAAAACGGTTTCTTCAAATGCAATGAAAAAACAGAAGCTTATTTGAAGACATTTAAAATAAGAGAAATATGATGATATAATTTCATAAATTAGATAAACAAAAACGATTTTTTTTTCATTGACCAAAGTTGAATTTTAAACATCATATTATTATTTAACAGCTTTTGGTGTAAATTTTTTTTTGATCTTATGCAGTAAATTGAAAATGGCATATGTAGCAGCAGCATATGCGAAGAAGCTGTATTAAACAGATAACTCCAATCGTAGTGGTGGAGTTTGCATTTTCACATTATGTCTCTTTACTTGAATCTGTCAAAAAAATTCGAAAATTAGAAAAAAAAATGAAAAGTCGAATGGCAGAAGAAAAATAAATAAAGAACTTAGAGACAGAAAACCAACTTTTTTCGGGATTTTTTGCGTGCAAATCAAAAAATGACAGTTTTCTTTTCTCACCTAAAATATTCTCATAGATCGATTTCTCATCTCTCATATATCCCTCCCTCATTTTTCATTACCATTATTACAATCAGTATTGCCAGTGAAAATACTTCACTAATTAAATTTCCAATAAAACTCTCATAATCTAAATATCTGATCAACATAACTTACCAAAACTTCTAGTAATGCCTGCAATAGCAAAGTACCTAATAGAAAATTTCCGAATTTTATATATGCAAACAGCACAAAAAGGATGTAGTAAAAAAATATGAGGACAGTTGCCAAGGAAATATTTGCAGTTCAAAATGGATGTCACAATATTATATGATCGGAAATATGTTTTGGCAGCAGCTAACTTGGAAATGACATCCGATACAGCTGTCACCATAGTCTTACCAGGTTTACAGATATTCTTGTTTTCATTCATTTTGGTTCTCAAAAAAAAAAAAAAAAACAATTGTTGTTTGATGCCTGTTTTTTATGTTTATTTTTTCCCCCATATATGTTTTAGTAACAGCACTAACTGCAGTAGTTTAAATAAAAATTATTGATTAGTCAAAGGCTAAAATTCTCCAAAAAATATTTTCACGTCCATTTTAGATCTTTCCACTTTTTTACGATAAATTTATATGTTCATGTTCTATTATTATTATTGCATATATTTCAAAAGATAATTGACTATTTTCTTTCGAAATAAATTTTAGTAAAATTTCTTTCCTTACAACTACACCGATTAAATAATACGTAACTCATACACAGCTCTAAGGTCATGAATGGTATGACAGCAAACAGTATGATATCATATGCTCAACAATAAGCTTGTGCATTTTCAAAACAAATCTTTAACATTGCTACATCTTGGAAATCTCTTATAGGGTATAAGATTGGACAACGATTGGGACTAATCCTTCATTTTCAATGTGAATTTGAAAGTGAAATTAACCAAATAATATTTGTGAAGCAGAATGCCAATAATTCGAGTAATCACTTTTGTCATTGAACTTTTTATAATTAAACATCGATTTAAAATCTGAATCTCCATTCTAAACCTAAATTATAATGCGTTTAAATAAATTACGTAATCCCTTAAAAAAACTTTAAAATTCACTAACCTAATAATCGCAGTGCAATAAGCAAGTTTTACATTTCCGATACCGAACCAATCATCACATTTGGTTTCCTTATCCATAATTACTGCACGCAACAGCATTTCGGTCATATCCGCAGCCACGTGCACCGAATCTCCTGACCTGAATGAGATGAAAGATGATATTATGTAATTTAGAATTCTTTCAAGTGCGATTTGGAAGAACCAGAGCTATATGAATTAGCAATAACAGCTAGCAGCATTAATTCTTTTCTGGAATGAATGGATGCATGTCACATCCTATACCGCAACCGAAAGAAATAACACTCCTAATGAAAAAAATGGTAATAAAATCGCCTGAGAATAACTGTTTGAAATGATTATGAATTATATATCATTCATGGAAATTCATAAAATTGGCATCCTTATCTGTGGCAAAAAAGGTTAATACAAAAACCCACTGATCCATGTTGCAATGGTACAAATGATCATGTAGCAGTAATCAAAACGGTACGCCAATAACTCCCTCTACAGATAACAAGTATGACTAAAGAGAAAACATAAACTAAACAATCATAACAACCCAATATTATGATAACAATTTTTTCTTTTTCATATAACTACTGATGACTAATAAAGATGAAATAATAGAACAGAGGGAAAGTCAACCTTGCCTTCCATGACACAATTAATGCAACGGCATGTTTTAATTCGGATACTTGATTACTTTGATATACATTTGTTACAATATCCCACTCACGCCTGAAAAGAATATTTCTTTAGAAAAAAAAGCTAATTTCAAGCTTCAAAAGTAATAAACGAAAACTTTGCTAAAAATTTAAATACACAGACTAAGCTTATTTCTTAACAGTTCGAGAAAAAGTATATAAAGCGCGAAATCCCTTCAATATTTCAGGTTCTCGAGCTCATCATTCTCTTTCACAACAGTGAGCATAATTCTCGTTAGCAGTATCTTAGTATTTTGTAAATAAATCAATTAACCTGGTGAATGGTACTTGAACTCCTTTGAAATTTGCCATTATTTATCGAATCCAATAACAAAAGGAAAGTTAATATAACATCGCTCACTGCATGTATGAAATTCACCAAATGTTCTCAGTCTTCACTGCAAAAATCAGAAAGGAATTTAATAACTGACGGGCCTTTTGAAGCAAAATATGAAAAATAAATCTTGCAAATTCTGTATATTCGATTCCTCAACAATAGCAAATCCCTCTTAATTGGTAAATGCTACTCTTCAAACAACTGTTTCTACAGATGTTTACAGCAAATAACACTTTACATCCTACTATGAACGTCATCATTTTATTCCTCAATGATTTAAAAAAAAAAAAAAAAAGATTCGAAAAGGTTAAATCTACCAGCCATGAAAAACTTATAGACAAAGTGAATACACTAAGCTATCATCTAATTATATACCCTATACACTAAGTTATCCCCTAATTATATAACTACAAGGTAATGTAAGATCTATTTAATCAGCCCATATTTCGATGGAAAATTCTTGAGTAATAAGAAAATGAAAATTATTTATTCGAAAAAGTTTTCAGCAGGTAAACAAAATTTGATTTGCTTACTTTTTTTCCTAAGATAAATAAGGCAAAAAATAGAGAGAAATAAATAATTTTCCTCATCATATTTCCAGGTATTAAAAAAATCATTTCGAATTAAGCAGTAAAAAATAAAATAGGTTTTACCAATGACACAGATTTGCTTAGTACGCATAAAATGATAGTTTATTCATTTTAATGGTTGAATGAATAAAATTCCCTTTGTCTGTCTGTTCATTAAATTTGTTATCCATACCGTATGTAAATCAAAATATTTCTTTTTTGAATTTAAATCATTCAATAAACGATTTAATGAACATCTCAAGGAGGAGGAGGAGGAGAGGAAGACAAAAAATTCCACTAACAACAAAATCTCAGTACCGGTAGCCTTCATAATAATTCATAACATCAGAGTACCAAAACGGATTTTATACTAGCCGGTATGAAACATTTGGTACAAATTGAAATGAATAACATATGATATCATAAATACAGACATGAATGACCTGAGAATAAAGCTATATCAAACCTTGTGGTAAAGCAGAGAGTAATTCATTACAAACTTGTTTTGAATAGTAAGTAGGCACAAAATAGACAAATGCAAAAAGTTCGAAAAAATATATAAAAAAGGAAAATAAAATTCAAAAATTGATTTACATATTTGGTTGGGATGTAAGAACTGGAATGGATAAGAGAAATCATTGATACATATTTCGAATTGCAGTAAGTGTATAAAAAAATCACATTTGACTATTTGAGAAATGTTGCTAATTGTGATAAATCAGAAAAAATGATCTAAACAAATAACTGCTGCAACATTAGTTGATCCATGAGTAGATAAAAACATTCATTAAACAGTGAAAAATTGCAACATTTTTAAATGAGGCCCACTTCGTCACGGAATATGCAGCGTAGACGAAAGATGCTGAGTACAGCAGTGAGCAATAATTAGTAAGTGAATAAATAAATCACAAAAAATCAAGCAGATGATAAACGAAAAGAATTGGAATTTTCTGCGGGAAATGAGTGCTCAAACTGAACTTGAAAAAATATTTCTGCATTTTCCGAAACTATAAATTTCTAAAGAAAAAGAAGAATGAATGAAAATAAAAAATGAATACAATTAGCATCACTATCATTTATTGCAAAGTATAGAATTGGCAGAAATGCTTAAAAAAAAAGATGATGAATCTGATATCTATCTTACATAGCATTCAATATCTATCTTACATAGCATTACTAAAAAAAATAAGAACTGAAAAAAAGAAAAAAAAATGAAGTAGATGGATTATACAAAGACATACAAAGAAATGAAACTTGTAATAATTGTTGGTTTTTTAAATCATTAATGGCTGAGCCTTAATTTTATCAAGCACATATTTGGTGAAGCCACGTAAAAATTTCGGATATTCACGTTTGTAAATAACTCGTAATGCTGATACCGGCACCCAACCACCTGGATTCACTGAAAAATTTTCCATGTGAAACAACTACTTTAAAAAATGCAAAAATTAAATCAATAATTACTGGTCAAATTTTACAAAAATTTGACCAATTGACCAATTGGAGTTTTAAAATTGAAAAGTAATGCCATAAAACCAGTTATCAATCAAAAATTTCCACAACATATACTGAAGGCAATTCCGCAAATGACTGATTTTTTTCAATATTTCATATATTTTATAAAATACCTTGTGCACAGTAACACACTTGGCATTGAATATCGCTGCGATTCAGCTCATCTATCGGTTTTTCATGTCCACTTTTAACAATTGTTTCACAGAGCATCGCTACAGTCAAACCTACTCGAACATTGCAACTATTCTGTAACTAAAATACTGACTTGTAAAAATGTTATCTCAATGTTCTTATTTGGTCACAAAATGATTATGTTTTTGCATGTAAGATAAAGTGAATTTCTGAAACAACATTAAGTAACCAAAATTTACTTGAATTGCAATTACAATATTCGAAATAAAAAAAAAAAAAAAACCAACCGGCACATTCGGTAGATTGCAGTCGTGGTTACATACCATGTATAAATCCAAAGCTTCTGGGCTTTTTTCTTCCGGAAGGTAACGTACATTTGACCAAAATAGGGATTCCCGTTGAGCAGATGGCCAAATTCTTTTGTGTAACTGAAAAAAATGCATAACTCAAATCGAGATGTAAACTGATAAACAGAACAAAAATCTAAATGTAATGAAGAAGTATTCGGTATTTCTCTATTAAATGTTTCCTTGCCTGATGTATTATAACAGTATCCATTGAAATCCTATTAACAACTCTCGTCCTGACCAATGTTTCTAAAAATTTACCATATTATTTCTGTTATTTGTCTATTTTTAAACTCGATAAAATCTAAAAGAACTATGAATAATTGCCATAATCCTTTTAAGACTAAAACAGAAACTGTCATAAAAGCATTAAGATGTGGAATAAATTCATTTAAAAATTAGAGGAAGAAAATACAGAAACAATTGCACAAGTAGAAAATTTTTTCCAAACATTTTTTTGTCCATAATAATTAAGACAATAAAAAACTAGCTAACCATCCCACTCATGTTTGTATCGCGGTTCGAAAAAATAATGAATGTATTCTCGGGCTGATACACCCTATAATAAAATGGATAATAAGCGTTTTATCAATTCGACCAAAAATCTAGTCCAATGGATGTATAAGTTTTAAAGGAAGCTCGAAGAAAACCTGCACAAGATGAACAGCTTTCAGTGGATCGCAGACTATTCCATCAATTTCCAATTCTCTTTTATACATCTTCATTTCGTCTTCTTCCATGAACAACTGCCAAATCTGTAAATTCCACTCTTTCAAATGCGATTATCTTTAATCTTGATGCCTAAATTAAAGACTGTTGTTTTTTGGCTCGCTTTTCAAGGAAAACAAAAATTCTCTTTTAAAACGCATTTCAATAGCTCACCAAGCTATGGTATGCATATTGCTAATGAAATACGTTAAGGAGCTCACTAAATACTAAGAAACTGAAAGAGAAAGTTAGCTTTAATTAAATCGCTTAAAGTCGTATATTTTCGAACAGTAAAAACAAATTAATCTGAACAAAATTTTTTCTCGTTTTTCTGCTATTTAGGTTTTATGACAGGATTACGCGAGTATTTCAATAAAATTTATCGCTCTAATCTTATACTTCCAAGATATATAATTTAATGATCACAAAAAAAGATTTGTTTCAATCTACTTACTGCCATTAGAACACAAATTTAATATTCAGATACGAAATCTAACATCGTCACAAATACCAAATCGAGCATATTTTAATTGCTCCATTGCAATTTGATTGATTTCTGCTGCAAAAGGATTTGATACAGGCAAAGTAACAACTTTGGTTGGTGATTCGGCAATACTAGGATAATTTTCATCGGCTCCTTCCATCTTAGCTAACGGCTCTGAATCAGGTATCATTAGTACTTCCTTCCCCTGCAATTAAAACAAAGCCAATTAAACTGAAATAAATAACAGAAAACTGATGCAATCAATACCGGGAGAAAAATCAGAAAACTGGAAACCTACTCTAGAAATCTCAAAGAAGTGATAAAACGAACCATAAAGCTCCACTCCTCTCTGTTGTTTTTATTTTCGAAAGTGTTATCGTAGGCATCATACCACTCCTGTTCATCATCATCATCACTTGAAACATTATTCATCTTCTGAAAACATAACAAACATTCGAAATCACAGAATAGAATACATTAATTTATTTTAACAGAACTTAATTAGGAAATGGCAAAACTTGAACATTCTAAGGATATAATACCAGCAAATTCTGTACGTCGTAAAAAGAGAGTGCTCCATAGATGGTCAAATAGATCATCCATTAAAAAGCGATAAGAATAACAGTTAAAAAAATTCTAATAATTTTAAACTCGAAGTTATATTGTTTCCTATCGGAACAATTCATTATAACTACTTTGCTAAGAAGACCAGCTTCGGAATTATAGCTAGCAGCCTTGACTAGGTATAAGAACCACTTGAAACGGCACGACAAGAAGGAAACACTACATCGTAGCAATCATTTTTTAATTAGTTGCATGCTGTCATATTCTTTCAACCCTTATCATCCATCAAGTTAAGATCATTCATTTTATCTTTACTATATGAATAACGACCCTCAACTAGTTTTTTAAAAAAAATATAAATCCAAAGAGCAGTCATATTTCTGCTTTGTTCAATCTAACAATAAATTTGATAGTCACGCTTTCTAAAATTTCATTCATTCGAACAAATCTGAAGAAGTGGAAAGATCCTGCTTCTTACTCGATTAAAACATTTCTGATCATTGAATATTTCATCCATTTTATCATCTGACCCCAATTTAGTTTGACAATTCATATTTTCAACTCTTCTTATTTGATTTCAAGAAAATTTGAAACTTACGGATGATTCATTCATGATCATGTGTCTGCACTGTGAATTGTTTTTAGCAGTAACTTCCTGTGTGATTTTACAATGCTCGCTGCAAAGATGATTTTGACTGATTTTCGCCTAAAAGTATTATCAATAAAAGATGTAGAATGCAACATCTTTGGAAAAAAGCTAGAGATTGACTACGAAGCAGTATGCAGACAGATTTAGCTCTGAAAAAAAATGGCACATTATACACAAATTAATAACCATTTATTACAATATATATATATATATATATAAATTGTTCGGTATTCATGAATCATTTCTATTACTTAATATAATCGTCAACTCATATTACTAATCCACTCAATAATATCAACTAATTGAAATGAAAGAGTTAATGAATCAGTGAAAATTTCATTGGTATAAAACAGAACTTGAAAATAGTCGATTCTCCTCCAACTAATAAAAAAACTAATAAAAACAAGTATTCTTAGAGTTCAACGCTCAGTTTGTTCATGTGCTGCAAACCGTCGCGTCACTAACTGGAAATTCATTACTTTAATAGCAATTAATTTTCCTTGGCAAAAGAGAGAGATTTGTGTGAAATTTTCTTCGGTATTTTTCTTAAAAAATTTCGAGATAAATTCAATTCCAGTGAATAGAAATATAAAAAATAAAAATTTTATAAATAGAAATAGCAATTTACGTCAATTAGTGACCAGGTAGTAAAATAGGCATATTTGATGGTCAAACGACAGAAGAAGATGGAATGGTTTTAAAAAGGAAAGGGAAAATTGACAGACAAAACAAGCCTAATACTGCTACTCCATATTCCATTGCAAAATAGGATTTAAATTCAGGAAAGTATCGTTATCGATGAAACTATGTCCTACCACTGTGAAAATACTCGAAAAAATGTGCGACAAGCAAAAAGGACAAGGAGTACAAGAAGTAGAAATACTATGGAAGTATTTAAGTGCAAAAAATAGGCAAATAAAATTACTATTGCCTTTTTCGCTCGTACCTTTTATTAAATCTCAAGATTTCAAAAAAAAAAAAAAAAAAAGAAAGTGGAAACAACTCCAATCAAAGCTCATTTCAATCTATTCACAAGAGAGTGTGAACAGATCCTAATTATTTCTATTTGTTTTTTTTCTACCTTCCATTTTTCTTCTCTTTTCTTTCTATCTTGCAATTCGTCCTATTTCTCATTTAGTACAAAATTTTCTCAAATTTGAAAAATTTCATCCAAGACAAGCTATTATACTGATAAGGCATTTATGACTATTTATGCACAAATAAAGCAATAATTTTACCTCCCATTCCTTTGCTCGTTTTTGCGTTTATTCTTTAACGATGTTTACTCTCAAACACTGATTCATTGCAAATTACAGGATCAAGAAAATTATGATATGCAAAATGATTAAAAGAATAATAAACTGAGACATAAGTAATCATCACATGCGTTTACTTAAATTTCTTGTTATCCTTAATCTTCACACATTTAATTTTATACTTAACGAATATCACTAGCATTAACATTTGAAAAATTCGTTAATACCTGTTTTGCGAGTAAGTGAATGCATGTGTTAATATTCTGCAATACAGCAATAGTTACAGCATTCAGTGCAATACTTTCATCTAGAAGAGAGGTAGCACTAGCATTATTTCTGTTATCCTTGATCATACGAATTAAGTTTTCTAGTCGAACTGCTTGCCGTCCAATCATATCGTTGAAACGTTCCAACTGCTGCATTTTATTCATCAATTCTGACTGGAAAATAATGAGGCTACGCATACCAACTAATTATCTCATTTGGTACTTCTTTTTTATTCAGGTGTGACAAGTGATAATATGCTTAATCGTTCAAGCATGAATTCAACATCTTGCCAATCAAAAAAAAGTTATGTTTCTATGAAGAATGACAAGATTTGATCCAATATGCAAGCTTCAAATTCAAATTAATATAGCACAACGGAAATTTTAATGAAACATGAATATTTCCGCTAAAAAAATAAAGTGACAGCTAAAGAGTATGACTGCTGTTTAAAAAAAAAGAAGTGTCCATATAATGTTCCTCATATGATCAAATGAAACAACTTTGCATTACCTTAAACTCATCGATATTTAAAAAACGAATAAAACGTCACCTCCTATTTACATATTCATTGCTTTATACAGTCTATTTTAATCTAGTTCAATTTAAGTAATAAAAATTACATTTAGAGACGATGGTACATAATCCTTATTTCTCGTCAAATCATCAATCGAACAATGATTCATCCGTTTATTCATTGACCCGTACTATTAAAAAACCGAAATATTCTGCGATTAAAATGAAATTTTAGAATTTTATTGAGAATGATTTCGGATAACATCGAAATACCGCGATAATTATTCTATAAACAAATAACCCACGCTTGAAAAAGCAAATCTTTTTCCGATTAAATTTAAGAAAAAAAATATGCTTAATAAAATGCAACGAACCATTTGATATCTTAAAGCACGTAGCCACAAAGTTCGGGATTTCGGATTTTGAGTTCTTAAATACCAGCAAGCATCATCTGTTAGCACATCGAATCGATTAAAGTCAATATCACTTTCCTGTAATAAAAAGTTAAAGGTGAAATAAACGTCAGTACAGTGAGATACAAATAAAAGTGAATAAATGCTATTGAAATTTTCTCTGACATGCATGTCTCTTTCCAGTTTTATCTGTCCTACCTTTATAGCATGAAAAAAGAAAACGGTCCATTAACTAACCATAAAACGTGCAATGTGCAATGCTATTGAACCACGACTTCCGTATTGCTTTTCGGATTCTGATTTATAATATGCTAAAACACCGTTTTCCAATTCAAAATATCGTTTTTGCCATCCATATACAAAATTTGTCCATTTGTACATAATACCGCGAACTTGCGAACTGGAAATGTAACACTTAAACTTCAAGCTAAAAATGAATTAAATTCTAACGAGATCAAAACTTAATCTACATCATGTATAGCTAAATTACAACTTTCTACTCCCATATTCTATAAGATTACAATGGAGGTTTCCAGACGAACCATTTCATAATCTCAGTTGCTTTTTAAACTATTGATGAAACATATCGCGGGAGCTTTATTTCTCATAATTTCAAAATTTCAAATTTGAACTAATCCAAATTTTACGTTTGCTATAAACAAGTAAAGATAACATAAAAAACTGCATATGAGTGGTGCTAGAGTTTGCCGCTTGAAACTCTTCACTACTTCCGATTACTACTCACAACCAGTCAGTAAAAATGTATTCCCATTTATCCGGACTTGATAATTAATTTAAAATTTAACTTAGCAAACCACCATTCATCCAAATTATTTATAGCATCATGAACTTTCCAATGCTATTGCTCACTAAAATACTAATCTGAATATTCTGAAGGAATATTCGTCTGTTCAGTAAATTGAGCAAAAAATAGCTTTTGTTGAGCAAATAACCAACAAATTAAATATTCCTTCAGACTACCGTAATAATTCAATTATTCTACTATTCGAAAATTACTTGCATAGTTATTGAATATGAAGTGCAAATTAAAACATGATTAATGGAACTTTAACGATTTGCGCAGGCATTTAATTAATTACAATTAATTACTTACTTACTTGATTACTGGATTTTAATAAAATCACATATTCGTAGGTAAGAAATACTTACAGGGTAGCATCATCGTCTTTCTCTGCATTATTTTCGCTTGACGTTTTGCTGTGCCGTCGAATAAAAGCCATTATTTCCTTCCCAAATTTCTCTTCTTATCGTTAATTATAAAAATTCAGAAAATTTATACAATTTAAAAAAAAACAAAAAACAATTTCAAAAAAAGACTTATCTAATTAGCTCTTCGGATACTAAATTTCGCAAAGAATGTAAATTCAAATAAATTTGGGAAATCAAATTTGCATGGCGTCTTGAACCATAACCCTACATGATATTGCACCTTACATCTCAGCTACAAGCTATTCGTCAGTGATTTAAATTAATCTCAACAAAACTCACAGTATCTTTTTGCAGTGAAACATTGGATGAGAAAATAGCCCAAGTGAGACGGAATCAAAAAATTAAAGAGACACAAAAATATTTTATAGAAAACAAACGTGCTAAAAGTAATACTGTAAGCAGGGAAGGAGTCAATCAATGAGAGTGTATGGTAAAAAGTGAGATATAGAAATGAAAATTTGAGAAATAAGAATTTAAAGAATGAAAGAAAAGAGAAATACACAAAAGATAGTTTGAAGTTACTGCTTAACTGAGAATTGAGAAATAACAAAGGAAAAGCATAAGAAATGCTTGTAAAAAGAAAAAAAGTAGTAGAAAAGAGCGCAGAGATGTTGAAAGTATTGAAAGATAGTATCATGAAATATCAATCATAAGCTTTGAGAATCGAAATAATTAATTGTAGCTAGGCTAGATTCATTCCTGGCTTGGCCAGATTAAGTTGCCCAGGAATATATTATCTCTCATTGTGGCCACTAACAACCAAATAAAAATATTTCTTACAGAATGGTAGCATTTGAAGGATTGAATCTGAAAAATTGAAATATTACATTTATCCGAAATGTAAGTTTCCATTAGCCATAAGATCCAATTTTCTGAATCAATTCGCGGTAGATTATAAAATATCCTTGTCCATCTATTTCTTTGGATTCATATTTTAGTTGCTCAATGAGGCGAATAATGGTACATATCCGGATATTCGGAAAAAAGCCCAATAGCGTTAGCCAAATGGAAATATTTAGCATAATTCTTCCATTTGTTCACCTTTTGGCAATTGATGTTTTCAAGTACATAAGGAAATAATTACTTTTCATTGATTGGAAGAAAAAAAAAAATTTCATTGACGAATTCATTAATTTGTTTTATTGTTTCGCTGAGTCATTTCATTTATTCATATAATTTATCCATTTTTTGATTAATTAATTAATTGATTTATTTATTCCTTCCTAGTTGTTTGCCAACTTAATTAAACTTATCTACTTAATTAATTTGATAATTTTTATTTCCTTCTAAATAAAGATCATAGTATCGGAATCAATATGCTCTGAAATTCATGATAATAATAATAATAATAATTAAAGCTAATTTACTCATATGAATTCTTGAAACACTTAAGATCACATTATCATAACCAGAAGTTTTAAATTCATCAATCTCCTTAGAGAATGGCATGGTAAAAAATAAATAGATAATCAGGTATCCGCAACACCTGACATCACCAAAATACTGTGCTGTATTGATTTGACATGCTTTTGACTTTTGAGAATATTTCTGATCGAGCCAAGTTTCCATCAAAATTTTATTTCCTTTGTTTTCCGAATTTTCCACTTTCTTCAGTTAGTCATTTTGATATTCAACATTCCTTTTTCTTTCCTTCTTTACAAATCTTCACTTTTAAAAAATTCAGATTCTTAAAAAGAATCTGAATCTAAATCTGTCCACTACTTTTCAAGCGTTAATTAATTAATTTTTGTCTTACCATTTAGATCATTAATTGATTGCTATGTTGTCAATAATTTTGGTCGATTGTTAATTCGCTTGTCAGTTTTGAAATATAATATTAAAATCCGGAAATACTTTGTCCCTTATTTTTGGAATGCATTTTACAAAAAGGATTGACTTATTTATTTAACATTAAGCAATTCTCGAGGGAAATACTTCTTTAAAACATACAAAACTACCATATCATGCTCGCTATGGGTATGTTATTCGATAATTGTCGTTGTGTGCAACAGTTTTGCGCAACTTGTGCATTTGCGATGCATCATTAGAATAGTTTGAGGACGCATTCAAGCATAACGTTTTCTTTTGGGAGTCGGTGCTTTTTTTTAGGAGAAATGATATTTTTATCGTTAAAGGAGAAAAACAGATTGAGAAGACGAAGCCGCTTATTGTCTTAATTTACCAGCCTTTCTGTCATTTCATATTTCATCCTTATGCTATGATGGATAGCTACAATTTTTGTCATTTGTGTAAGCAAATAGACAGATATAAAATTACATTGGCAATAAAAAGCTTCTTTAGTATCTAGCTTAATTTGGTGACTCATTAATTGATCCTTAGTAAACATTAATTGATTATGTGTGTTTGTGTATCATTGATCTTTTATGGGATCCAGTTGAATCCTGTAAGTGCAAAATAAGCCAAGATACATATATCTTTAGTGTGAAATGTACTCTGATTTGTGATATGATTCACCTGAATTTGTAAGTGTAAAATAAGCCAAGATACATATATCTTTAGTGTGAAATGTACTCTGATTTGTGATATGATTAACCTGAATTTGTAAATGCAAAAAAAAATTGGCCAAGATATTCCATTACATATTTCGTGTCAAATTTTTCCAGTGGAACAGACGGGAAGATGAGAAATTTTGATCTGTGACCCGGAAGAATAAAATTGCTTTCCATAGCTTTATGACACCTAATATTTGTTGCTAATTTCAGCTCAATTACGTTTTTATGTGTTCATTTAAGCATACAGAGCAATTTGAAAGGATGCCGTATTTGGGAATATTCAAACATCTGCTTCTGATATAATAATTCCCTACGACACTTGTCGCATATAATTCTCGACAACACTTATGTGCCATATAATTCCCGACAACACATTACTTCCACTTCTTTGTAATCTATCTTTGTTTGCGACAAAAAAAATTGAACAAAGATCGGATTCATTTTTTGATAAGAAAGTGTTGTCTTCAGCAAAATTTTCTTTGTTTGAATCGAATTTTTTTCCGTACAAATTCAGTTTGGATTTTTTTCCAAAAAGATGAATTATAATTTGATTTTAAAGTTTTGTTTAAAACTTTTTGAAGAACAAAGGAGAAATAAGGAAAAATTTTTTGAGTTCATTTTTAAAAATTTTGAAATTTCAAATAAATTATCATTATGACAACAACTTTGGGCCCATCATAAATCTTAGCCAGAAATGTGCGACAGAAGATGGAAAATTGTCGTCAGCTGTTAACTGATCCGTCTGTTTAGTAGCACAGCGAGTGGTAGTTAATTGCAGGATAGCTCGAGCAATAGGGCATCATGGGGTCAACACCGGGTCAATTATTTTCCAGATAATTTAAACCAGCATAAGCTTAAGCTAGCTTTTTCCATATCTGAGTAAATGTATTTATAGGAAAATTTTTATCACTCATTATCAGTAGTTTTCTGGATCTGGATCGTACTAATTCATATCTGGAATAATATAACATTTGCAATTATGTATTCTTATCCTCAATGAAAAAGTCCTTTTTATGATAACAATTGCTGATTTTATAATATTTGAAAGACGCCGAAGTATTTGAAAGAGAAGAATATGAGATTTTTTTTTTGAAATTTCAGTATTTAGAGAAATGGACAATAAACAATTCTGACACTATTATACTTTCATATTCAATGGATAACAATTACACCAGCGTTTTTTTAGAAAAGAATTTTGTAGAAAATTGAGCAATAAATTGGTTCTTTTTTTCCTTTGCAATTTCATCTAAGATTTTTTAAAAATTTCAATTTGCCAAAAACGGCAAAGATTGAGTCACTTAATTACACATTTTACTGATTTATTTCTGGAAACGGAACAGAAAACAATTCGGTTGGAAGAAAAACTTTGCATAACATCGTTAAAAAAAACTTTGTCCGCAATGAGAAAAACATTTTTCAGTGGTCAATTAATAGTTTTGTGAATTGAGGAAAAAAAATGCGCAAAACGAAGACAATTTCAGTCTTTCAAGAAATCCATCAGTGATTGTAATAAATGGACCTTTTTCATATATCAAAGAATTCATTTGAAAAAAAATCAAAATTACTTTATCGCAATAAATAACAACCATTTTCAAGTAATCTAGAAACAAATTAAACTGTTTGTTTCCAGTGATGTCACTTTAACGAGTCCAAAAAAAATTTTTCTTCATTCACATCATTTTGATATAAAATTACAAATTATAAATTTTGATATAAAATTATAAATCTAATCTTATCACCGTATAGAACTCAATTTCTTTCTTTAACAGTTACAGTACCTACAGCATTTGAGTTCAATTATAATATTAAAGACATGGATGGAAATGCATTTCACTAATTCATAAACCTCAAAGGAATTGCATACGTGAAATGCTTTCGAAAACAAATTAAGAATGTTTGAATTCAATCATTGAACAAATTCCCGCATATTCGTGATTCAAAACATTTATTTTCAGCGATGAAATTGCGATACACTAAAAACTAATTAACAGTTAATTAACCGCAACATTTTATATTCCATAAAATTAATTAATAAAATAATTTTTTTTTAAAAACACGAATTGATCTCAAAAATCATTCTGTTTATTTAAAAAATAAAAAAGCTATAGTGATAAGCATTTTCTCATCTTTTCATGTATTTTCAAAACGTCAAATATTTAAGCAAAATCTTAAACAGAAAGTTTACTTGAAAATGAATGGAAATATTATTATAGTAGTAAATGATGAGACATACAGTTGTACAGAAACATTCCCTAACATATCATATAGCTATGAAAGTATTTCAAATGTTTGAATATTCATTATGTTTAAAATCAAGTTATGAAATATAAATTTTTTAAAAAGTTTATAAATTTTTGAAAAAGAAAAGAAAAAAATTAAAAATCATATTTGCAAAATTTTCTTTCTTTCTTCCAAATTTCAATTTTTTACTTCTAATATTCTAATTGTTCTCATTCATTTCAAAATATTGATATTATCCATAAATCGATCGATCAATTCCTTTTATTTAATCAAACACAATTAAACTAAGATTTACTAGCTTGCTGTAGTAAAGTAAGTATGTTTGTGTGTATATAAGAGATTGTATATCAAATAAATATAATCCTTATTTATGTGTTTATATGTGTGTGTATGTATGTGTGTGTGTGTACGTGTGTGTGTGTATGTGTGTGTGTGTGTGTGTGTGTGTGTGTGTGTGTGTGTGTGTGTGTATGTGCATACATAGAGTTTACGGTCATAAAATCCAATAAATGAAAATTGATTTATTGTGAACAAATAAATCTTAGTGCATTAATTGATCTGTCGTTTGTTGATAGATTAAGTATTTTTCAGAAAACTTATAAGATTATATTTCGTTCACTCTCTCTTTCTTATCATATTTCTTATGCTTCTCCTTTCTTACTTCCCTCTCTCTCTCTCTCTCTGTGTCATTAATTTAGTAAACTTTTTGTGTAATAATTATTTATTCTGCTCTTCAGTCTTCCATAATTGTTACTAATTGAATGTTTATTTAAAGTGGAGTGATAATCATTTGATAAGTTTTATGACAGTTAAATCAATGAATTTCTCTTTCAATGAAATTTTCAGTTATTTGAATGTTAATTAGTGATATTTAATTAATTAATTGAATATCACTAATTGTATGTTCATATATTCATTTGCATGCTTTTAACAGAAAATAATTGCTTCAATTATTTATGTGACAGTAATGAAATATCATGATGACTTCGTCAAAAGCACATTTCTTTGCAAATAATTTTTTTTTTATCAATTAGTAATGTTTTTTCTAATTGATAAAATTTTTGTAATTAATATCACTTTTTTGACCCATTTTTTGATTGTTTTTTTTTTATCAGATTTCTTGTTATGAAATTAACACACAACAAGTGATATGTGACAGCTATAAAATTTCTTTAAAATTTCCAAAGAAAAAACAATTTATAAAGCTTGCTTCTGAACGGTTACAAAGCAATATGTAGTAAATATTTATCTGAAAAAATTTGATCTGAAATTATTTGCAAGTATCCAAAATTGCTCAAATTAATATTTTCAGAGATTTCAACATTTGTAAAATTTTTCTTAACAATTAATTTATTAGTTCTCTCTGAACAAACTTTTCCCATTCTTACAGTAGTCGTATAGAAGAAGCAAATCTTCAAATTAAAAAAAAAATTGGTATTAAATAAATTTTACTCGCAGAAAGTTCAAAATTTTTAAACAAGCAAATTTGAAAATTTTTCCAGTCCCTAAAAGTTATCCTTCTTTGCTCAATAATTTCCTCGTTCATTCCAATACTTTATATCAACATATATACTTACCCGAGGATATTTGAATAGGATTATCGCCTTAGTGGAAATGTGTATCTATTTGAAATGTTAGTTAAATGGTCGAAGGATTTAACACTAGTGATACGGGCGGGGGACGAAGTGCGCAGTAGAAATTTGTAACCCCCTGCTGTTGCTGCAACTTTTGCTACTTTTTAAGGTGTACCATTACCTTTCTACTTCATCAACCTACCACACTTCTCCACTTTTTCCTCACTTTCTCAGCCGCTATCTCTCTACCTACCTTCATCATTCATCAATCAATTCGTGATCAATATGAAGCAAATCAGCTCTACCTCTCAACTTCTCCCCTTTTTTGTAGTTATACCGGTAAATACCATAGTATCAGAGTTATTTTTGACAATAAAAAAATCACCAATAATCGGATTAGTGTGAGTGCGATCGTTTATCCAACAATAAATTGTCGATACTTGCAACAATTTATCTGTTGATAGTAAAAACTAATCCTTGCCATTATTCCTTGTTCCATATAAATCATTCCGGAATGAATGCATAGTCATGAAAGTATATTTACGGTACAAAACATACATACTTCAACCAGAAATCAAATAAATCGGAAAGCAAATTTTCAAAAGAGTAATGCAGAGCAAAAGTTCAAGATTATGGAATTTACCTGAATGAAGCTTTAATTAGGTGCAAATTTCATTTTTGTAAAAACAATTGAACAGCAAATAGATATGAAAGAAAAAAAACATTGAAATGAAAGATTGTGGAATAGACGGAAAAAATAATGCTAACAGCAGTAACATCCAAAGACTATCTTTTATTTTTGTTTCACAGATTATTGAGATGTATGAATTGATGAAATTTCATACTTTTAAAAATTCTTACTAAATTACACATTGTTATATGATACTTCTAAGCTATTCAAATCCAAACTTTGTTAGTATTTGATGAATTAAAAGCCTTAGATTCAGCCTATACCTAATTTATTAAACATTCTTTTGGCAATGTTCATTTAAAAAAATGGATAAATTTCATAAAATAGTTTTTCATCTTTGTCTGCTAAGCTAACTCATGCATATTAGCCAAACATGATATCGTTACTTCATGGCATCGATCTCTTGTTTTCGATTGCAACAATGCTGCAAGTTATCCGTTGATTCCAAACATATCCACCAATCACATCATTAAAAATGCATGATTTGCTTAACTGCAAGCTATCCCAAGATATTCTACTAGCATCCAATCTTTTATTAATTTAACACTCACCGAAATAAATATTGCAGGATTTTTGCAGTATTTTTACATTTCGAGTTTTTCTGATAGAAATATTTTTTCAAATTAATTTATAATCCTTTTTTTCACATTCCTCGTAAATGTCCTAATAAAATTTCATGAAACATATGGTCGGTAATATACAAAAGAAGCCACTTTTTTTCCCTCGGAGAATTTTTTTATCGAGACATATGTTCATACCAGTCCTTGTTTTGATCAGTAATGAGATTTTTGGAGAGATGCTCGATGATAATGACAACGGCGATAATGACAATAATGATGATGATAATGGCTCAGGTATTGCTTCTACTGCAATAAAATGCCGGTCAATAAACAATAAAATATGGGATCAATAATTCCTTCCACTCAACAATTATTTTCATGAATTGTCTTGCAAAATAAAATGACCCACTTACCTGAAAAATTACTCTGTGATCTAAAACTTCACTGTTTTCTTGCATTACTTATAGAAAAAGATAATTAAGTAAATCAATTGATAATTATCCTTTGCACTATTTTCATTAATTACATAAATGTATAATTTAATTTCCAAGCATTTTAAATTAAATTTGTGAAAAATTTGACTCATTTGTATAAATTACAAAGAAGTGACTCTTGAAAGGTTGACGTTGCAATTTTTTTTCAGTTGTCGTTCGAATATGAAATTGTTTAAAAAAAGAATACAGTATTTTGTGCAATTATTAGCAAATCGGTAAAAATTTAATTCGTGAAAAATTTGTTAAATCGAATTCGTGAAAATTTGATTCACTTAAGTATGAACAGTAAGTCAAGCTTGACTTATCTAAGTATATTCTTCTTTTACTTACTCAAGGATGAACAACTTTTCGCTAGGAAAAAATAACTTTTGAAAAAGCAGCAATGGTTTTTCAAATGAAATACAAATTGCACATTAAGCTATGAAACTTTGCATGTGCTTTTGATTGTTGCAAAAAAAAAAGATTGAAAGTTGATTTTATTGCAAACGTAACGTATGCAAATGACATCGAAACACGTCACAATTTATTTTATTAGTCACAAGTCATTTTTTGTACTTTTATAAATTTGCAAAAAAAAGTTTTAATTTCAAACATGTCGCATCTATTCTCAAAATTGCCATTTTTCTCTTTCCAACTTTGATATTTTCTTTTTCACTAATATAAAAATTTTTCAATTTTAAGCATGCGAAATTTTTTTTGGAATTTATTTTACTATTTGCTTTTATTACTGCAATGGAAAAGATCAGTAAAGTTTCACAGAACTTTTTTGGTGGTGGAATGATCCAAAGAAGCATCAATCGAACTTAAAATGAAAAAAGAAATTTTATAATTTTTTATAAACAAAGATAAGCAGACTACATTCCGATCAAACTTTTGATAAAACCAATTAATTTACCATAATGTGATTTGATAATGAAGCAGCACAAATCAATCGAAATTGCAATTATACTAATTAATTTAAAAAAGCATAAATTACAGTTATACTACTTTCAAGCTTAAACCAAAAATGAAACATGAATTATTTAAAATAGACTTTTGAATTCATTAAAATCTTTTTTTCTCTTTTTTTTTTTTTTTTAAATCTGACCAATTCGTAATGAGCAACATGTTCCATTCACATACTGTATTGATAACAATGTTTTCCTTTCCTATCATCAAATACCATATCCATTCCCGGGGAAATTAGCATTACAAAAGGGTAATCAATGAAGATGCAAAAATATACACACACTTACTTGTACATGCAAAATAAATGGTTTTACACAAGTTTTTGAGTTTGTTCCATAAATGATAACTGCTATTCATTCAATTCAATTTCCATTTCCATTCTATTCTTGACGAAGAATGAAAGAGAGAACCATTCAAACTTTCTCGTTAACATTATCAATAAAGCGCCTTCCATTCAATCCGATCAATCCCGAAAACAGCAATATCCTCTTTCTTCCATTCTTCCTTTCTCTTTTTTTTTTCCAATTTTTTTGGGTGAGAAAATATAATTGCATAAATGATGAGAGTTCAATATTGGCTTTGCTACCGAATGGAATAAAAAAGCAAACATTTCTTTGGCTTTTTTCGTTGTGCTAAAAATTTATTTATTGGAATGTGAGAAAGTGAAAAGTCTTTTTTAACGATCTCATAATATTAAATCGATTATAAAATTAAAAATTTAAACGAATTTTAAAACTTGAATTATCTAATATTTCAAATGGTTGCATCTAAAATAACTTCGTTCATTTTCTTGATAAATTATATCGAATAATACTGAAATGCATTTTATACAGATCATCATTATCTTTGATTGCATTATACTGCAATATGTCAAGTGTGAATTTCATTTGATTCTTCTTCCTTCAACAATTTTAAAATTTTCAAAATGAATCTTCAAAATGAACTCCTCTTTCTAAACTTCTTTGGGCAAATAAGTGATCGGTGAATTAAATATAACCGATCATTGGCAATATGTTTAGAAAATCTGAAATTAATTTTTACGAAACTTCAAAATAATCAACAAATGAATTGATTGCTGAATTAATTTCGATTTTGCTAATTTGTAAATTGTTTGTAAAAAATATGCGTTTAAATTTTAAAAAAATTTTCGTCATAGCCACACATACACAAGCACGCACAACATTACATACACATATGGATCTAAAAATTTCAAGCTAACGGAATGAAGTGAAGTTTTAAATATGACAAATGAAATGGTGGCAGATTTTTTTAAATTTCAATTTAATTTCATTTCACAATTAGTTTCTTAATAACTGTCTATTGTTCCTGTTGCATGGTTTATTTATTCTGTTATAAATGATTTCCACTTTTTCAATTCCTTTTATTAATTTCACTAATACATCATTGCACATAATTTACAATGATTGTGTCTGTTCCATTTCGTTGATAATTGACACTTGTATGATGGATAAACTTCTGCTACCTCATGTCAATCTCGTCCTGATACCGTATCCTTTTCACTGATGGCGCAATTTATACATAAGCAGCAGACTTCACTTTCTCTTTCTGGTTTAGTTATAGTTCGGATTTGTAAATCATATTAATTTTAACCCATGACGTTTGTAATATGTATATCAAACTTGCAGCAATGTCAAAGGTCAATAGTTCATCTTTGAAAACAACTGTCTTTCCTTCCATAAAATAAAAGTGCATTTCTTTTTCACACCTCCTATTATTACACCATTTAGTAGAGAATTCACAAGGATAATCATCTGGAAAACTTCATTTATAAGCTTCTTCCTTCATTTCAAATAGAATTAAACACAGCAGTAACATTATTTTTATTGTCCAGCAAAATGATTCCAAAAATTGAGAATAAATGAAAGAATTGACCAAAAGAAAATACAAACAACAAAATTATTTCATCAAAAAGAAAATTAAATGACCTAAGTTTAAATGGATTTTGATATGTGTTTGAAAAATCAAGTGATCATTTTTGAAATGAAATGATCAATTCAAAAAAAAAGAAAAAATTGAGAATTTACGACTTATTCAATTTTTGAAATTCATTTTATATTTTCTTATTGGCAAGAATGTTTCAACATTTTTTTTAAAAAATTCCAAGCCACTAATTCTTTTTGGAAGTAAAATTTAACTCTCTGCAAATCACACATACTTTCAAAATCTATCAAGATCCAGAAGTGTCGCTTTCATAGCATCTCCAACTAATTATCTTCTGATAGTAATTAAGTAAAGGATGAAACAAACAAACAGCAAAAAAACACACACACACAGTTTTAATTGTAATTAATAATTTTCAAATATATTAAAACTTAATTGTTACACATAGATTTTAGCAAATGTTGTGAATTTTTTTTTCTGAACAATACCAAAAGAGAACTATTGAGCGTCTCAAACTTTGCATAATTAATTCATTTGAGTGAAAAGTTGTGTTTTGATTAGCAAACAACTGGACAAAATGAATTGTTGTCGTTTGCCGGATATTTGTTTGTTCTTGAAATCTATTTTATTTTTTTCTGCAAATTTCTTGACGTATCTCTGTATGTTTTCATCAAGTGCCCTAAAGCATTAGAACAATTAATCTTATCAATATTTTCCATCATATTTCATCACTGCTTTTAGGCAAACTTCAATTTCCTTTAATTAATGAAAAGTGAAATGAGTTTCTGATTCTTCATTAGCCATCTTATTTGTTTCATCATCATTATATCAATGTTATCCAAAGTACTACATTGCAGAAAAATCAACAAGTGTTGAAAGAAAAATAAAAGGTAAAAAAAAGAAACTTTTCTTTATCGATTTTTTGGTTGTTAAAAATTCTCCGAAAAATATTTTAAATGGAATTTTATTTTGACGAATAATAATATATTAATTAATCTGTTATTTAAATTATCGCTAAAAATCTTCAAAGATTTATTATTTTGACGCTATTCCGGTTTTATCAAACATTTTTTGATTTAATACTAATAAAACATTCCGTTATTAGTTTTCTTAGTCATGTAATATTTCAGTATTTAAATTCTTTAACTGAAATGAATTTTTAACTATTCATTCTTGCCTTTAAACCATCAATTCACGATAACAAATAATGGAACTGAGGCAGAGAGAGAGAAAGAAAGATAGATAAAAAAAATCGAGCCAAAAATGAGAAAGAAGGAAAAACGAATGTGAAATTTTCATTCATTTTAATTGTCAAATACTGGTTGAAAAAAAAGAAGATACGAAGCTGTCACTTTGCAAGAATGATTATTTACGAAATCAAGCCTGATCAGAGGATTGTTATCAATGCACATCTGTCACTTAATTAAATTAACTGCAAAATAGTGGCTTCATTATTCGTCATTAACAAGGTATCATCAAAAAAAAAAAGGTAAAAGGAGAAATGGAGAGAGAGAGAGGAAGAAAAAAAACGATGAACTGACTAAGAGAAGCGTGGAATTTTTCTTTCCTAGAAATTAAAAAAAAATTAAAATTAATTGAAAAGTGAAATTTCTCTCTATCTTTTTTTTAGTGCTGTCATCTTTTTGTTTCCCGCGCTATTTTAAGTCTCAAAATGTCATCATTTTTTTTTTCAGTTTGTTTTAAGAATTTTTGATGTGATATTTTTCAAGGTTGTTAAGATCGGTTGATTGGTTGTTTGGTTGGCCAATATTGAGTGGAAGTGAAAGTAATGTCCTTGAATCATTGATACAAGCAAAAAAATTGATGGGATCAAAATTGTCTTATTCTGGAATGAAATAGGAGAAGATTTGCCAAAAAAAAGAAAAAGATCAAAAAAGAACAGGTCTACGAATGCATCCTTCTCATTGCGGCTCAATATAGTGTCAAATAAATTTAAATTTGAAATTTGAAATTTATAATTTATGTTTTTATTTAGTGTGAAAACTCAAGTCTATATTTATTGTGCAAAAGTTTGATCGGAATTTTTTTCATTTCTATTTTTAACTTTGTTCCACTAGCAGACGCATTTTAGCATTTTGATGATTGAGAAGTAGCAAATTTGATTCTTTATCATCTATTAATTTACCTGTTTAATTTCTGCTATTTTTTTGTTCAGGTAAAATTAGTAAAACAAGTCTTGAAAACTGTGAGAAGATATTTAAATGTAGATTAATTAAAATTTGCAACTTTTTACAAAAGAAATGAATATTCATTTTTAATTAGTTCTAATGTAGAAATATATTTCTCGCATATCCTAAAGGATATGGACAAGTAATTTGTTGAGCTTATCAAAGTATTTTTCTAAAATAAATGATTTCGCTTTTGGACATCTGTAAAATTCAAATATGCAAATTCGTCCTTTAATACCAGCTAAATGTCACATAAAATGCAAAGAGACCTTTCGCTCGAAATTTCCTCAATTTTCAATGTCCTAAAACTCAATAACATTAGTAATTTATATGCAAATTTGATGCTCTCCTACCTAACATTAGCATTAAAACCAAATCCATCCTGTCTTTCAAACCTATTAGATTGAATTGGTCACATTCGAAAAGCGACAAAATGATAATCGCCTTTGATCAAGCAGCTAATCAAATGCAAAATGAGCAAAAATAAAAAATTATTCCGTTGGATTTGTAATCGTTCGAATCCGATGAACTCTTTCATCCTTTGGCAATATTAAATCATTCAAAATTTTGTCACACATCAATTTTAACGAAGATATTTAACAAAATTTACCAATAAAATTAAAATTAGCACAAAATCAACGCAAAAAAAAAATTCAATCCAAAAATATCTGAGAATAATAAAAAAAAGAATTACAATTCAAAATGATAAAACGTAAAATTAAAAACAAATTTTTTCATTTCAAATTTTACTGCTAAGTTTTGGATATGACAAATTTATCATATTTAATTTTACTGATTAAAACTGCAAATTAATGGATGGAATAACCCCCATTTATCTTAGCATTAATATTTTCAATTTCAGTACAATATAACAACTGTTCCAGCATAAATTAGCTTTTATCATCAATTTCGAAGTATTATTTATCATCGACTGACAGATTTATGTTGATGATGATGATGATGATAGTACGACGAAAACGATGATGAGAATGCTTATGTTAATGGTGGTAGCAGTGTTGTAGTGGTAATAGTAGTAAAGTAATAGCAGCAGCAAGAATAATGCTAAATTTTGGGGTGACAAATGATGACAGAGTTGAACTAGTGTTAAATTATTGTTGCAACAGTGAAAGCAGACGAAGTTGCCGTCTATGGAAGTCATCGAGTTGTGAATATGATTGATATGCGGACATATGCGCCAGTTATTCTATCGTATCATATACCATTTGTTTAGTATCGATACATTTCCTACCCAGAAATCCTTGCAATTTTATAAATTTTTAATTTTTTAAGAAATCCATTTAAATGATATTTTTGTTGATTCGAAATTTACACAAATATAAGGATAAAATTGTACAAACAAATTAAAAGCAAATAATAATAAGGTAAAATAAGGTAAAGTAACATTAAGATCACTTTATGTTACCTTATCCTATCCAAGAACTATTCCTTCTCACTTTGTTTGTTCTTTTTATAACAATAAACAGTAAGGCTTATTTGAGGCAACAGATCCTATTAGATAATATTTTTGATTTATAATTTTAAGACATACAGAACAGGGTCATTTAATCATTCAATTATTATTTCGCTTCTAACTTTTTATTATGCTTACAATATCTTACACAATGAGCAACTAAATTTACCTTATGCAATAAGCAAGAAATATATCTTATACAACAAGCAAGAAACAATAATTTTTTGTCGTTCGTTCATCCAACAGCGAATCAGTCATTATTTTGATAATTTGTTAATTTAAAGAAAAACAGTAGCAATTTCTTATTTTTCAATTTAAATTTAAAATTGCCCAATTTATTTGTCATTCAGCTTTTTCAATCTCCCCTCATCGCGCCGTTATTTCATTTCCCCGTTCCTTAAATAGATGAAGTAAATTTCTTTTAAACAAAAACGAGTTTTAAAGTATAATTGCGCGCGTATAATAATCAACCATCAATAAGTTCATAGGGAGTAAATTACTAATTGCATGCCTTATCTTGAACATTAACATAATTAATGTCTAATTACGAAAAGTGGGAAAACTCGCAGGTATCAAATTAAGTGACAACACAATTCTTATCAGTTTAAAAAAATCTATGAAACAAAAAAATTTGCTGTCATAGTGATGCTGATTATGTGACAAAAATACTTCGATCAGAAAGAGAAGGAAAAAAGAAATTCGAAAAAGAAGAATGAATTGGTACACAATACAATACTATTCATCAAGAAGAAAAAAAAGAAAAAAAGATTGACGAAATTTCAGAGACATTTAAAGTATCATTGATTGACACTAATTAATTATTTCATACGGATAATTGATGGACTTGGAATCGTTAGTACGAAACTAACATCATTTGATCAACTTTTTGCACCATAAATTGAATATAAAACTTGATGTATGATTTGAATGATTGAAATGAATGAAAAAATTTTCGCGACGACTGACAAATCAAATTGACAAAAATGCAATTTTAAGCATTCACACGATGATAATGATTGAATTTATGTTCGACAAAATTACAAAAGACAATTAGTTACACATACCAACAATCACTGCTATTTTTGCCTTTGATAGAAGTAGCAAGTAGCAGAGCAGAATTGTTACAACAAAAGTAAGAACGAATGGCAGTTGATACTTCACTATTTCACAAGAAGCATTTAAGAAAATCAACTAAGCAATAAAAAAGAATATAAAGAAATTCTGCTTTATATTTTTCTTTAATTTATAATTTTTAGTTTTTAGAAATGTTTGTCCCCTGTTAAAGTTTTGATCGGAAGCATGGCGAGTTATTGTTGGCCAAAATATATTTTTAATTTTAATGATCAGCATATGAATGACCCTTGCGCCAAAAGTTCAAATATATTGCAACGATGAAATGATACTGAAAGATTGAATGATCAAATGATCAAATGAATTTCATATTTTCTAATTCTATCAATTTACAGTTTGTTTTCTGTTTTCTTCTTTCAGTGAAAATATTTTCAGAATTATTAACATTCCTTGGCAAACGGTGCTAAACAATTCAATGAGATTTCGAATTCAAATTTTCAAATTTAAATTCAATCCAAACTTTGAAATTTTTATTCGTAAATAACTATCAGTGTATTAAAAAATTGATTATAAAAATCGATAATGGTGAAAAGTGTTTTTTTCGCGTAGAAATTATTCGTCAAGAACAAATGCCGACTGAGATTTGCTAATGGTTATATTTAAATATGTATACATTCCTCATTGATTTCCAGAAAACGGGAAAGATTACTGCCTTTTCTTGAAATTACAAATCCAACATAAATATGTGTTTATTTGTGTACATAACTTTCTAATCCATTTCTGCTCGAAAAAAAGTTCCATTAACAGTTCGTTCGATCAAAAGTTTAGTTTTTATTTTTTTTTGTTTTTCATGTTTTAAGAAATATGTCTAAATAATTAAATTATATTCCTGCCCTGTTAAAATTCCCACTTTAAAATAGTCAGGAAATAAGAACAACAATCATATTTGCTAATGTTTTCCCAGGAACAAGTGTTGACAGCATGTCCTGATACATTTTCCACTTTTTCATCATATTTAAGCAATAACGATGACAAGATGATATTAAATGATGATAACAACAATATTCATAATGACGATAATGATGAGCTGAAGAAGATGTCTATTAGAAGGCAGATATAAAATATCCATATGGTAGCTATTCCCATGTCGTCCTGTTTACATGGCAAAATTACAACAACATTATAAAATTGTTTCAATAATTTCTCATTTTTTCTTCGCATACTATAAAATATTTTTTTTAAAAAATCAATTTTAAATTTTCAATAATTCATTTCATGCAAGAAGAAAGTGGAAAGAAAGAGGAAAACGAAGAGAGGAAAAGAAAAGAGAAGAGGAAAAATGGAATGAGGGTAATAATAGATCGATAGATTGATTATATCGCGGTCTAAGAACAGCTATAGTTGGAATCAAAATAACAAAAGTTTTTTCGATCTCCTTTCGATTGGTGTACAATGAATTTGTTTGTCTCTTAAAACTAATGAATTTAATAAACAATTTTGTTTTTTTTTTTTTTTTTTTTTTTGTTGAATTAAATTTAAATTTGCTCTATAGATTTAGATAATTTTAATTTAATTCATTTGATTTCAACAATTAATTACCCCTCTCTTTCAATAAAATTCATTTTTCGCTTCCCAAAAATTTTCTTTACCTTTTGATTTTTTTCAACACGAAAATCTTTGCTGGGAATATTTTTACACAAAAATTTTTGCACTTTTTTTTTGCAACTTTATCATTTAAACAAATTTCTCGTCAAACTTCGATTCCTTCATCGATTTTAGTTATTTCTACGAGCAATTCTTTTTTCGCGCCAAACTTTTAAAATTTAAACTTTAGCTTTCACTTGATTTCATTGCATTCTTACTTTAATGTAAGTTGAAAATAGGACTTCAGTAATTGCCTTTCTTACACAACAATTTAACACATCATCGCTACCTGTAAAATAGTGAAATAAACGTGATAAATGCAATGAAATTGTTCAATTTCCATTTTGAACCAAAAAATTGTTCAAAAAAAAAATCCAAACATAAAACACTGTTGACAGGGAAATGGCAAACATTTCTTTCTTATCATCACCATATGGTATGATGATTAAGAAAGGAGTGTCGATAACATTTCTCATTGATTTATATAATAATATTATTATTATTATCATTATCATTGTTATCATTATTACTATCATCATCGTTATCATAATCGATTGATACACAATGAAAGCATTGTGAAAAAAAATGAGAAATAGGTGGAAAAAAATGATAAATGAAGGAGAAGAGAAAAAAAAAAAAACAAGTAAAGGAGGATATTTTGAGAAAGACCTGCAATGAGGAAACGAATTATCTCTCATTCTCTATCATTTTCAATTTCTTTTTTAAAAAATTTTTTTTCTTCTGTCCACTATCAATTAAATATCAAAAAAAAAAATTGTCCTTAAATGATTGAGTGTATTATGGGAATTATTTTGATTCTGTGACGCTGTTGTCCATTTTTCATTTCATTTTTTTTTTTCATTTATTTATTTGTTTACTTTGTTTTTTTTTTTTCCTCTTCTCTTGTCCATTATTTTGTTGACAATAATTTATTAATGTTTATTTTATAAACAAACAAAAAATTATACAAACAAAATATGAAAAAAAATTAATTAAAAAATTGATAAAATTGTATGGTCAAAAATTTTTAATGTTAACAAAATAGACAATATTTTGTTCATAAAAAATCACAAAATTTTTATGGACAATTAAATATGAAATTGTTATGATCGCTTTACAATTGTCAAATGTTGGATGATGAACAAATAATTACAGTATGAACAAATTAAACGAATGAAGTCAACATTTACAAATAAGTAGAGTATACTGTATATCATCTCAATTTATCTCTCTTACCCTCTCGCCTTTCCTTTTTCTCTCGTTCTACGTCTTTTCTGATTGAAAACTTTGAAGTCATTTCATTTCCATCATACATCATCAAATCAAATCTTACAACAAAATACTACTAGAGAGAATGATTGTGTTCTCAAAGGACAACGATATATCATTTAAAATGTTTATGGTAATCGATCGAAATGAAATAACGAAATTGTTTGAATATAATCTGAAATGAAGTGTTAAAGTAAACATCCATATATTGACTTAAAAATTTCAATTTAAAATTTAGTCTCTCAACGATAACTAACAAATTTCCAATAGCTAATTGCATTGATGAAGAAGATTAGAATTCCAATCGTTCAAAATGGGATGAAAGATCATTGAATGGTTTAAGCGAATTATTTTACTTGATATTTAATAAACAAAAGAGAGAGAGAGAGAGAGAGAGAGAGAGAGAGAGAGTGAAAAGAATGGTTGACAATTAGCTAAGATGAGAAAAGAGTTAACAAATAGTTAAATCACTTCAAGTGTCACTCATATCACATTTTACCAAAAATTTGATCTTTATTTAAAATTATTCCTGTTTAATCTCTTTCTGCCGTTACTATTAATAATACTAATAATAAGTATTAGCATTAATAATAATAATAATAATATTAATAGTAGTAATGATGCTAACAGCAATAATAATAATAATAATAATAATAGTAATGATAATAATAATAATAATGATAATAATGATAATTGATATCAATAATGATACTACACCAACATCCCTATTAATTGAAACATTAAAATAAATAGTTTTTCCTGTTAATTAATTAGCTCACTCGCTTCACTACCATCATTTCATATGATTTTAAATATAAGGCAACATATTTCATTTGGAATATTGTATAATTTACTTTACAAAAAATAACGTTACTTTTCAAATAAAAAAAGACAGAAAGATGAGGAAAGGAATAGCGAAGAAAAGAGAAATAGAGAAGAAAAGAGAAAGTATATTTTCAGATAAAAATCAAAGATATATTATTTTACAAAAAAAATTCATTCTAAAATTTACTATTTCCTAAAAGAGAAAAAGAGAAAGAGAGAAAAAGTTTTGCCTGTATTCATTCTTTTCATATATATCAATTTCTTCAAAAATTATTTTCAATTTTTTTTTTGAAATTTTAAAAATTGTTAAATTATTTGTTTTGAAGATCACAAATTTATTATATTAACCGTTAAAATATCCCAAAGTCATTCATTCATAATTCAACAATCAATCTTATCTTAACTTCAATTTACTGTAATCCTTTATTCATTTCAATGTGAAAATGAAGATGACAACTGCAATGTGGGAAATATAAAATCCAAAAAGCGCTCCGAATATCATCCATTCATCATTTAATGGAAAGACCATATTTGATGATAATGTCCTCCTCCTCTCTTCTCTTGCATATAATGATGTTCAAACAACATTGACCATTTCAAAGCAATTGGTTCATATCAAATCTATCTATTTTTACATATATTCAATGATGATAATTACCAAACTATTCATTAAAATATGACACAAAAATGATTTGATTGTCACATACACACACACAAAAGTTCCCAATTTTAAACCATTCCTTTTTTTTTTCCTTGGATTCTCAAAATTATTCTAAATATTTGTTCATCTATCAACAAGTATCAGCAAATGCAGTTATAATTATAACCTACCCAAATTCTAGCTCAAATTCAAACAGTATATTCATTGATGGGTTTATTTAAGTTAATATTATATGTTTTATCTATTTTCATCCTATCATACTCATTTTACCCATACTACTACCATATTTATCCTTTTATCTTTTGATTGATGCCGATCTTTCTTCTCTTCCGTAGTAATTATCATTATACATCCACACCACTGTATACCACTATATCATTATCCTCCTAAAAATGATTAACCATTGCACCTTTCATAAACCTCATTATACACATATTCCAATATGCCAATGTTAGATTTTCAATTAACACTTTCAAAAGAATGAAAACAAAGAGAGAGAGAGAGAGAGAGAAAAGGGAGAAAATGAATAATTGAAAAGATAAGTAAAATAAAATATCACAGAAAAAGAAAAAAGCTTGTCTTTCCCAAAATTTTAACAATGAAACTTTGAAAAAATTGTAATTCCAAATTTTTTCATTTAAATTTTTAAATTAACAAAATGATTATGTAAGGAATTGAAATAAGAGAATAATAAACTGGAATGGATTACTGTTTAATTAAACTAAATAGAATGATGAGGTATGATTTTAATATCGTAAGAGACAGAATAGAACTAAATTACGCTACCTACTAAAAAGGAATAGTACGATATGAACATAATGGATAAATATGATAAGAAGCAGAGTCTAAATACTCTTAAATTAAAAAGTATGAAGGATAATGATATTTGTTATGAAATAATTTTAAATTTATTTTAATCATTAATTATCAATGTTAATAGTTCCTTTCTGCTTTTGTTTCTTATCAGTCTTCCTTATCTATCCATTTCATTATATTTTTTTTCAATTTTTTTTTTTCGGATAAAATTACCCAATAAGATTAATCTAACAAACAATTCGTCATACAATTATCCATCGATGGATATGTGTATGTTCAATTAATTTTATTTAATTAATAGATGAGAGGAAAACAACAGTTGTTTAATTTTACTTCTTTCTGGTTTATAATGATTTAACGCATGTTTGCTTAGTTACTTGCTTCGTTCAATTATTCATCCAAATTACTTATTCCATCTCTTTTCTTTTTTTCCTGCTCTCGGCCATCCAAAAAATAACAACTATCCCGAGTGAAAATGTGCGAAAACAATCTTATTAGTTAGTTGAAAGCTTCGATAAGTAAATGATGGATTTGCAATGTCATCAAATATTTACCCATCACTCATTTCATTTCAATTCTTTATTTAATTACTGTAAAAACTGCTCAAATGCTTTATTTGTGTAAATATATGCTGCTAATGATAATTCTTGCAATCGTGAATAGTTGACAGATTGTCACAATCTACTCATATACGATCAAACAATTGCTACGCATATCGATTATTGTAATTCTGGTTAGTTAAATTGGCAGAGCAAAAAAAAAAACTCCGTCAATAATTAAAAGAATGGCTTAAAAATTATCGAACTAATAAAAAGTTTGTAAAAATCTTTTTTTTTTTTTTTTTTTTTTTTATCTGAATTAATGAAGAGAAAACAAATGAAGTGCCAAACATTTTATCAGTTAAATGAATCGCTTTTTTTCCAACAGAGACAGTAGAAATGGCCAATTCGCAGTTCTGAAGCCTCTTATCTCGAAAAATAATCATTCAAACTCTCTTTCCCTCTCTCTCTCTCTCTCTCTCTACAATGTATCAAACTTCACTGAACTAGAGCAGTTTTTCAACTTTTTCAATTGCCTTCCTTCAAACTCATCTGAAAGTTATCAAATTTCAGGCAGATACCTGATATATTTTCCTAAATTCTCAAGAAAGTTTACGAGACTTCTGCTTTCTCCAAGCATTTCAATCAATCTTGGATCATTCTTTTTGCTCACTCGCAAATTTCATGAGTGGGAATACTACTCAAGCAAATTCGGAATCAATGTAGCGAAATAAAATTACCTTGCTAAAACAGCATTTCAAATTGCTATTATTAATTCAATTTTCCGCAACAAACGAAAAAAAGCGCCAAATTATTCATCAGTGACATTCTGTCGACGATTCTAAGTATGGAACTGGGAATGATATCGAAATGAAATGAACTGAACTAAACAGTACATTTGTAAGGATTATTAAAAGAAGACGATGAGAAATTCATTTGGGAATACAATAAAGAGATTTATGCAAATTGTAAGATTATTTAAAAGATGAGCACAAAAAAAGATAAGGAAAAGAGAAATGGGAAAAGGTCAATCACTCACATGAAATGAATAGGAACAGCAAGATAAAATGCATCTAAACTTATTTAATTATTCGCCAAATAAAACATAAGTATCGGATTTAAATACTTAATTTACAAGCATCACAAATATTAGAAAGTTAATGAGGTAATGGTGACGAATATCCGGTCATCATGAAGTACAGGTTGATGTTGAAAGGATTGAGAAGCAAATTATGCAAGTGAAAAAAGATATGAAGTGAACTTTAACTTCCTACAAGTAATAAAACACAGCAAAAAGATTTTGATAATTTAACATAAATATACGTAAAAGAATGAATCAATGAAAAGAAAGAAGGAAAACGAATTGTAGAAAAATGAAAGGAATTAAAGCTGCAAAATCAATGAAATAAAGTAAATTTGTATTCGATGCATTTTAAACTTTAATTTCTGCAACTAGCAATATTAATAGTATGTATTCATCTTCTTGAGAAAGAACTTTTATGCAAACCAAAAAATACATCGTATGCTGCGAAAGTATTGCAACAATACAACTTGAGGATCATAAGGTAGAAAAAAAATACTGATGCGAAATAGGCAGTGGTAAAAACAGATCTTGCAAAGCACAAAGATATTCATCAAAACAATAAATAAAATGAAATTGTTGAAACAAATGTAAATTGAAAAATTTTTAATTTAAATACTAAAAGAAAAATTTTGAAGTTAAAAAAAAAAATTATGAAACAAAACATTCCCTTTTCCCACTATTGTTCATTTTTGCCGAAAAAAAAAGTCGGAAAAAGGTCAGGGGGCATTAAAGAAGTGCAACAGCTTGAAGGATTGGTAAATCTGCTTGATAATCTATTGAATTGGTTAACAAACAGGTGAAAATGATAGTCGATCAAATATTGCAAGTAATATACCATACCATAATTGCAGTTATAATAATATCGTTGAACGAAAAAGCTAAACCGACTATTTTAACTGCTCTTCAGGTAATTATTGGGTAGCTTGATGGGAAGCAGGCAAAAAAGGAAGTGATACGGATGAGTTAATGAAGCCGAAATAGGTAGATACTGTTGCGCATTATTCAATTGCTCATTTGGTAGGTTTGTCAAACAAACGCATACGTACAAAGAAGGACGAATAAAGTTACGTAAACTGTTCAAGTAGAAAAAGTTTTTGGAACTTAGATCGCAATTGAGTAATTCTCAAAATTACAATTTTTTTTTAAATATCATGATATTATAAATTTGTACTAATATTACTTTGAAAAATCAAATATTTAAATTTAATTAACTTCGATCTTCTTTGAAGGAAATAATAATTATTTTTCAGACATTTTTATTTCCGTCCTTTTACTCTATCAGTTTTCTCCTTAATCAGTCGATACAGGATCAATTAGTATGAATGATACGTCTATAGGAGGACTACTTGATGAAGATTAAAACTGTAGTTAGCTGATTTAGTAACATATAAAAGGTCAAAGAGTAGGGTACGTAGATTATAATGTGACAAGTGGGTGACGATGATGGTTTTAGCAAAGGATGAAATAGACAAAAGAAAGTGCAGTGTTTCCATGCTATAGCTAATCGCAAAATAAGAAGGTACATAAACCCTTTCGTCTTATACTTCAACCCATTTATTCCTCTTAGTATACATCCAGTTTACCCACTAAACCCTGTTGAATGATTGATTATTTTTGTCAAAATCGAGCATTTACGGGTCATCGGAATCCGAAAGCGTGCCGCTCAGAAGTATGATACAAATAAATTCTAAGAGGCAGGTTGTTGTTGTTTTCATAGGAAGATCACAAGCGAGCTAATAACCAATTCATTGCATCAGCAACAAACCAACCGTTATGCTTTACTTATCTGAAAATAAAAAAAAAAAAAAAATGTTTGATAGGATTAAAAATTTAATTCAAATCAAATGGCTAAATTTGAATCATCTTGTCTGATTTGTTGATTTCACTTCAATTGTCCTTATTACTTTACTAATCTGCTGTTTTCATTATCATTCTGCATATTTCAACTATCTTCCTCTGCTTTCAAAAAAAAAAAAAAAAAAGAATTACGGTGAAAATTTCATATGGATACGGTAGTGTAACAAGTTCGCAAACATAGTGCATTGGGAAACAACAAATAGTGTTTCACTTTTTTAACAAAATTTGCAAAGATTGCATCATTCAGTTCTCTAGTCTAATATCATTAAGTAATAAGTTCGATCATACATACCTCTGTAATGAACAATTTCCACATTCTTAAGTAAACAATAAAAGCCAAGACGCTCATGCACTAATTCCATTCATCTTTTAAAATTAAAAATTTTCCATTTTTGTTAAACTTTTTTTTGTATCTTTAAATACTAAAAAATGACCAGTGAAAAAGCGCATTCGTCCATGAACTGCTTTCCTGAATGATTTTAGACGTGGGAATTGTATCATCTCAACTGTAGATGGCGCATCATTTTGTTGCCAATTATATTTATTGTTACGAATTATATTTTCATTTTTAATTCCATTATAAGCAATTCCTGCAATAAATTTAATTTTACTTTTGCATACAAAAAAATGAGTGAAAAAAAATAATATCATTATTTACTAAACAATTTATATTGTGATTTACTCATTACTTTCTAACTATAATTTATCAAATGTCCATCCAATTGTCTGACTTTCTTTTTCGAAATTACTTTTATTTTTTTTTGTTACAGAAAAAATTTAAGGCTTTAAAAATGAAAACTTCCAATTTGAACATTAGCAAGGAAGACTTTTCTATAAAATTGATCCACAGTATAATACTTGTGTAGACGAGAATAATGACAGTAGATTTGAAATTTAGATGAATGAAATCTTACTCCCAATAATCTCTCGTTTTAAAAAATTATTTTTAACGAAATCTTCAAAACTATTGCTATCTGCTCATAATCAATTTCAGTCAATCATTCAGACAATGAAATGGAAAAAAAAAATTCCGTTCCAGTAATCATAACCAACAAAGATTGCGAGATGAGCAATAATATAACATCTCAAACGCTACAAGACAACTTAACCAAGTTCCGTCGCAATGATACAACTAATCATATATTTTTGTGAGCTCCAAAATGATGATGAAAGTCGGAGTAGAAGTATTGGAAATTTAAAAGTGGATTATAGATACAATATAGGAAGCAACTTCACTCGTCACAGCAATAATTGTTGTGACGAGTATTCAGTGAGAGAAAACTATTACTATTATAATCATAGAAATACCAGAGGTTATTCCAAGCAATATATTATATTAAAGAGCACACCTGCAGGTCAAATATGATGAAATATGAACATATACCGGAGCTGCTTAAATCTATTAATTTAATTAACATGATCAATTTCTTAATAAATAAAGGATTATGAAAATAGAGTGAATAACTTTAACTTGTTCCTTTTTTCCGAGTTCCTATTGAAATTTGCTCTTTTTTTCGTAGTTCCTATTGGTCCTTTATTTAATTAGTGCTGCGTTACCGTAATGAAATGAAAATGGTGTTGAAGACATATGAAGACAAAACTTCAGAAAAATACTGGAAATTATGAAAAAATGGAAATTTTCAAAAATGATATTCAATGTAGGAATTTTTATCATTAATCTGATGTAATGTCTCCTGATAAAACCACATATGATAATCATATAGTGGAAAATCTCAATTAATGGAAAATGCAAATGAAGTGAAATTTCAAAGTGAAACTTTTAAAGAACTCGATAGGCAAAGACATGAAATGATTTGTTTATATGATAGACAAACATTTATGAAAAAAGGAAAAAACTTTGCAATTAAAGCCATCTATTCAGTCTGAAAATTATATCAGAGGAAAAAGAAATTGATGAATACTAAGAATGAAGTGAAAAGCTTGGCTATCTCTCATTAAAAATAAAAAATACGATGGTCCCTTTGAGTGATTGCAAAAAATCAACATATTCAAAGGACTGTTCCAAATAACGAATAAATGATGGATTCACTTACTAGATTCTATCCTACCGATCATCACATTATAAAACCATATGGTTCATATATATCATTTTTTTATCTTCATAAACAATTTTTAGTTCATAAAAAAAGAAAAAACAAATCTCAACATTTCACAAATTTAAAATAAAATGGAAAAATTTAACACACGAGATATACTGCGAAAATATTTTAGTTTTCTTCCTATCTCAATAAACTTTGATTTTATTTAATTCATTAATAAAGCAATAAGAAATGCTGAAAAATGGTACGCTGCTTCATTATAAGCTAACTGTTCAGCCTTTTTTTTAAAACAAGGACGCCTTTAATCAATTTTAAAATTGTAAAACGAATTCAATATATAATTTATCAAAATTTAATAACTTAAAATATTATGGTTATTTTTACTGCTATTACTAGCATTAATTAAGTCTACAAACTGTATCGTATAGCAATAAAATTTTACCATGTTCTTCCATTAAATAATACTCATAATTGTGTCCGGAATAATCCTCAATTGATGCATCTGCAGCTAAAAAAGAAATGTTGACAAGTTGCACGAAAAAAAAAATTTAAAATGAGCTATTGAAATTGATACTTTTGAAATATTCCTCATTCTCAATTTTCTTTCGATTAATTTTTTCAGGAAATTCCTTCCTGCATAGCTTTTTACACGCAGCTAGCGTCAACGATAATATAACAAAGAAAAGGAAGCGATAAGCAGGAAAGTAGATCAGTTAATCAGTTTGAAAAGTATGAAAGGAAACTTGAAAGCATTAATATCCGGCATACACTCACCATAATCTCGCAGTAAAATGGAAATGACTTCTAGTTGTTTACCAATAGCAGCAAGGTGAAGAGGAGTATAACCACTCTAAATGCCTTCCTTACTTTTCTCTTCTCAAATTTAACGTATTTTGTTACAAATATTCGCAATACCAAAAAAAAAAGAAATAACTTACGGCCTGAAAAAAAAGTAAAATTAATGAATTTAAATGACAATAAATTTTAGTCACATTTCATCAATTTAAATAGATAAAATCCAACAGCCCAAGAAATGATAACAACTTCAAAATCACCCAATTCTAGTTCAACTAATTAAAAAAAGCTTTTAAAATGAACAAAAACAAATTTCCCATAAAAATTTTACAAATAACAGAACAATTTGCTTACAGTTTGAAGATTGATATCCGCACCATTCATAATTAAAAATCGCAGTACAGAAGTATGGCCATTCTTAGCAGCATAATGTAATCCACTATAGCCATGATTTATTGCGGGTGCATATGAGATCAGATGGGGCTTAAGAATTACATTTTTAAAAAATTTAATTGAAAAATTTCAAACTGGAATTAAAATAATCAAATGTGAATTTAATTAAGAGCTAAAAAAAAAGAACAAGAAACTGATGAATAAGAAAAAAACATCAAAGAAAAAGAATGTGGAATTGAAAGGTAGCATTTTATAACTAAATATTATTATAATAATATCTCACATCTCTTCTCGACCAAAACAAAAAATTTTTGAAACTTTAATCACAAAAATTCAGGTATCTTTTTAATTTTTTCTTTCTTTTTTAAAAAATTCGGTCAATTAATAGGCATAAAATTCTCCTAACCTTTTCTTTTACAAGCATACCAACTGCCTGTAAGTCACCGACCGAACAAGTTTGGATCCATCGTACGGTAAGAACAGCGTCACCTAACAATGGTTCATCGGTAGAAGGAAAAACATTTAAGGACTGAAAAGATTTGAGTGAAATAAATTGAAATTTATTAAATTTTTGTTAAATTCTTATCGAACACAGAGTAATGATTCATAATGTTTGAGCAATATTTAATTTAAATGATTAGAAGAATAATTAAACGGAATGGATTAAGAATAATAAAAAAATGTGTAACTGTTTTTATTTATTCCCGCAGAGAATTGGGAAGCAATTCGAAGAGCCTTCTTCTCTCGTTTCAGCAAAATTTAGTACAATAATAATAATAGATTGAGTTGGATATGGAAATTTTCATTACTTTTTCACTAACATTTTATAGAGCTTGTATGAAAACAAAATGCAATGCCTGTGACTTAAATTGTGAAATATACGGAATGTAAAGTATAATATTTCGAATAGGCGATTAATCAATTAATTTCTGTTAATTTGTAATTTTTTCAATTTCTGATAATTGGACAAAGAAAAGAAAACATTCCGATGCTTTAACAATCAGTATCATTATTTTCCTGCAAGCAAAAAAAATTTTTTTTGACATTTCAAGAATTCCATTGAGTGAAAAACTGTAAATCATTGAAATGAAAAAAAAGAAGGACGAAAGTATGAAGGGGCAAAAGTTCAAGCAAAACAGCAAAAACGCGGAACTATACACAAAAGCTTTTCACCCAACAGCTGCCACAACTAATTTAACAATTTAAGTAATGATTTCTTAAAACCACGATTGCGGCAAATTGTTTCACATAAAGGAAGCAAAAGTTGTGAAAGATCATTATCGACAAACTACTCGTCACGTCATAGAGCAAACAAAAAAACTAGCGTGTTAACGTGATTCCACGTAAAAAAATAATGCTGATAACGATATTTTTCCGATAAACTTTTCAAGAATAATAAAGCACTATATGATTCGATCCTTTAACGTGGAATTCTCTTGATATAAACGTAAGACTACTGCATAATAGTATCTGAGAATTCTTATAAAAACTTCGTTTCTAAACATCGAAAAATCAACGGCAGCAATAGTAATAATAGCAATGACTGTTGTTAATAGAAATAGTATTAACAAAAGAAGTGTGAGAATGATGTTAAAAGAAGGAAAATTAGTGAATTAATTTATGCTGACAGGTCAGAAATCTTTTTTTTAACAAAATTTGTGTGGATGTGATCGACAATGACAGGATCGAAGGGTACTTTTTCGGCACTTTCATCCTCTTTTTACGGGAGGGTCGGCCGCTCTCTTCATCCCGAAAATCCGCAATAGTTCTATTAACGCTAATTCGACGGTTGACTGCACATACATATATACACAAAAACACACACACACACACACACACACATACACACACATACAAACATACACACACATGCATACTAAAATCATTTACATTGTCAATGCAGACGTGTTAAGTTTGACAGATAGAAGAAAGAGACCAAATGAAATTTGAATGTAAAGAATAACTTGAGATGATAAATTTAATTTTAAAGAAATGATAAATTTAATATTCATAATTTGTTAACTAATGCATATACAACAATGACATAAAATATCCTTTTTTTTATCAATGATTATGAGGAGCTTTTAAGAAGTCGACTGATTAACAAGTGATTAAGGATAACATAAATCAAATAAAAGGGGCATTTAGTGATGCCATAATTAATATAATTCTTGCATTGTTTTTATTGGCATGCAATTAGAATCAAACAAACTATGGTTCAACGACAAAAAATTGATTTAAATTTCATCTGCAACAACACTTCTATATTTCAATCATTGATTTTCAGAAAATGATAGGTAATTTTAAAAATGGTTGTTTAATGACTTGATGATTTCACTTTTTCCCTCAAATTTCTCTCCCCTCCAACTTTCTCTCATCCCTTCAATTGTCCAAAACGATGCATCAATTTCAAAGTACAATCTCTTTTTTACTTCATGTTTTTCTAAAAAAAATGGCCATCGCCAAAAATAAATGTTGTATATTATAATTCAGTTTAAGCAGATGTCTACCCATTAAAAACGAAACAAAACAACATTATTTCATTTAATTTCAGCAAAATTATTTTACGGAAGAAAATAAAGACCCTAAGAGCATTCAATTCACTGACCTACTTGCAGTTCATTTCTCGGAAAACGTTTCAGCTTATTGAGATCAAAAATCTTGAGTAAATAAAAACGAGCAACAAATGACAATTTGGAATTATTGATTTATACAAAACTTATTGAACTGAATTATGACAATTAGATCAACTTAAGCACATTTATTGGGACATCTAGAAATACTCAGTATTCATTTAATAAATTAATGACTTATTCTCAATAGCAGGACGTATTTAACTGAATTTGAAAATTCGATACTTCACTAATTTTCTAATAAAATTTTCAACATGTGACTTTATTCCACCGAATCAATCGTTTTACGACAGTCACACCATATCATGAAATCATTCCACTCTAAAGCAATTTTCAAAAATTCCCATAAACCAATCAGCTTTTTTTGACGAAGTGAGATAATAGATTGAGTTGGATGAGAAATTACGGCGTATTGAATTGCTGTAGTAGAATTGCAGTCCAAGTCTCTCTCTAGCCTTCCATATATTGGAAAGCAACAAAAAGGCTCCACCTTTACTTTATCTATTATTGAAATTGAGGACAGACGATTAACTATTACAGAATCTGAGAAGAATATTCAAATGAAAATAAAAAAGTCGATGTTAAAAATTTAATTTAGTAGAAAAAAAAAAAAAAAAAACTATGAAAATCGATCAAATATCAACTAACGTTTAGGAAAGAGCAATATAAACGAAGAGATGTTGAAAAAAGTAATACAAACAGTAGGAGGAGAAAGAAATTGCTCCACATTTTATTTTAATTTCATAACTAATGCAAAGAGAAATTTTAAAATCTTAATCTAATAACTAGGCTTATGTACAGACTATCTCAAGGGCTGTACATTTTTGACAGTAATATCTTTATAAAGTCTCATTTTCTATTTTAAAGATGAATTTGTTTTTTTTTTTTTTTTTTTTTTGTCGCTAAATTGTTTCATTCGTTAATATAAGAAAACTGAATCGACTTGGAATAATACTATTCTGCATATTAAAATCATGAAATACTGCTTGTCATTTCGAAGCAATAATAGCATTTCTTATTATATTTCATAAGGTACGGGTGAGTTTCATTCTTTTAAATAATTATTGTAATCAAGAAAAAGGCATGAAAATAAGGAAAAATCTGGAGATATAATCTGATAAACTGCGATGACTAATTCAGCCGATAGTACGTTAAGTATGATATTCGAATAACTTCGACCAGTTAAATTGCTTTGATGAAGAAGTACATCAAAGTTCTGCTCGAACTCGAAACAATCATCCTACGATGAAAATTTACTATATTTTTTGCTAACATTCAGCATATTTCAGTTATCATAACAACAAGTGAGCCATTACCGTATACTCTCTATCATTTGCTCTACATATCATAAGAGTTAATCTCAGATTATATTTATCGTTGCTCATTCATTTACAACTGGATTTTTAAGTTACATCTATGATTCTTCAATGTAATTACTTTTCGGGTTCATAATATCAATTGCTATCCAAACAATATCATGAATAAGTTTTCAGATTCCTCTGAGAATATCAAAGAAATGTCCGTTTGCCTCTTCTCCTCCTCCTAGGTAGTATGATCCATTTGTCCTCTTCGATATCCGCCTCACTGTCAACTGTCAACCACCATGTGTCAAACATCCATCACGCTACCAATCTTTCTAATGGTAGCAATTTATACACACACAAACACAGATAACACGTACAGACACAGGCAGATATAAATGAAGTGCGAAAATTAGATTTGCTGCAGTTTTTGTTCAACAACTGACATTTATCCGACACATACACATATGTTTGGACAGAGAAAGCAAGTCGGTTGAACGGATGAAGATACAGATGAGTATATAAAGGCTTCATATGATGTCAGAATAAATTGCGCACAAAGGTTCAAACGACCGGCTTTTATCACCATCATGCTAACATCAATTATCATTTATAAACTTTACTAAGTACTATCCATAAGTATATACCATGGGAAATATGTATCCTTAATACTACAACATTATTAATTTTCGCATGGATAACACCACTTCTGTCCTTTCAACCTTCTTCCACTCCTCCTCCTTTATCCCTCCACCTTTTCAATCGCTCCACCTTTACTTCTACCTCTTCTTCCTCCTCCTCTTCCTGATGGAATGAGATGGAGGAGGTCATCATCATTATCATCAGCATAATTTTAGAGTCAATCGCACAAAACTGCGACAACCGTCCTCTTCCATTCTTTTCCTCCTCCTTCTCCTCCTCCCATCTTTTAATGGATCACAAGAGTTGGCTGATTGGCTGGTTTGTCATTTATACATTAAACATAAACAGCAACTAAGAATTCTTCCTTATCGAATTTCTTCTTCTTTTTTTTTTTTATTTTAATTTTTTTCCTCTTTTCAATTTATCATGAATAAGTATTTACTATTCATCTTTTTATTTTCATCTCCATTCAACTTATCTTATTCATATTTTGCTGGAGATAAATCAATATTGTACTGGAAATTGGATCAGCTGCATTAGTACTACACCATTTCATCCTCTCTGCATTTAAAAGGAAAAAAAAAAAAAGAAATTAACTGTTTCATACATAACATATATACGTGACAAGAACTTTTTCATCCCTATTATATGTAGGAGACAGACGACAAGATACATTCACTACGACCTCTGTCCAATCCTACTCCTTCTCTTTTCCAATTTTTATGTTCAAAACTCACCGTATCCATCAACTGTTCAAGTTACCAAATGAATGTTTTGTAAGAAACCAATAACTACATTTTGATCTAATAATGCCAGTACAAGTATCGCTATTATTATTATTATTATTAACACTACCATTACTGCTATATTCAGCTGTTTGTTTAAGTATTATTTATTTAATTATTTGAATTCTCTTTATGATTACCCTGCAATTTATTCGCATTTGAAAATATACAATGATATGAAGTTATCTTAGTTAGGATGATAATTAAGGTAAGTTACTTGTAAGTACATTAAGGATGAATAAATACAATCTCTTCCCAGTTTTATTCTTTCTCAAATAGGCTATAAGTTACTGAAAACTACAATTCTGGCTACAGAAAGCATACCTCACTATGATTTTTCTCCTGCACCTTTGGTATCGGTTTTAGTTCCTCATTCATTTCACTAGTACCAAAGATTCGGAAATCAGCAATTTCCAGTTCATCATCATCTATCGTTGCATATGGGCAACGAATATTTCCAGCATCATCTTCAGCGGTTGTCTATAAAAATTCCTTCACATTCCTTTAATCTTTCAATATAATGCCTTGCTTTTTTTTTTTTTTTTTTTTTTTTTAAATTAATAATTTTCGATAGAATATGTATATATGAAATATGATGGACACTAACGGTAAACTTCACCAAATAGCGAGCAGCTTTAGCACTGATGGGAAAAGTTCTCCTCTGCTCCCATCATTCCCCTATTTTGTTTGCTGTATCGTGATTTATTCGCATGATTATTTGTAGTGATGTGATTCTTGCATCAAACAGTTGTTACACAGGGTTAAATGATCCTTTCCTTCTATATTGCCTTTGTCATTTTGAAATTTTTTTAACCGATATGCCTGATTTTCATAATTTTCAAATTTATTAATAATTTGTAGAATTCATAACTCATTACTAACTAATCTTTGACCATTGATAGCAAAAACAATTAGATAAAGTTATGGAGATCAAATCTCAGTAAAGCTATAAGAATAGTTACTATGAAAAAAGACCTTATTTGATGGATGGAATTTTTCAAGCCATTAAAAATGAACGGGATTATTGATTTGAAACATGCGCATTATAACATTTGGAGAACACTGACTTACTGAGAAATTTCAACATTGAAAAACATTTCAATAGCATTATTTTAGACGTAAAAAAAAAAGTTCGATGATTGGCAGCCAACTTTTGTAATAGCTAGCAAGATTACTTACCTTTACATTTCGTATTGCTTTGAAAACCGAAGACTTGAGACCGTCTGGACTTAGAAATCTTCCACAATTTGATTCTTTTTGCATCTTTCAAAACTACTCTGCAACAATCTCTGAGCATACTTTCTTCAATTTCCAATGAAGCAATTAATTCCGTTCAAGCGCTTCGTAATGAATCAATTAATTTTGGTTCGAAAGTAATTAATTGAAGGCTTCTGGTGATTTCGTAGATGTAGTTTAAATAATCAATCAAATAATTAATGAATTTTGCACATGTCAGAATTACCAGCTAAACTGTATTTATATGATTGTAAATTTTTATCATACATAATTTATCAAACGGTAAAACTGTTATTTTAGAATTCAGTCAAAATTAATTTGAAATATGTTAAAGTACACGATGTAAGTGGTGAGGAAAGATATCATAAAAATTATCAAGGACATCGATTTCAAATCGATCTATTGTGATATCCCGCTGGGATATGGGTAACAGTAATACAAATTCGTGATGTATTTATTCCATGTTTGAAATTTCGAATGACATATGTAATACGGATCTATATGCACATAAATTTTTTCTCTATGGTAAATTATGTATATTTACAGAAATTATTGGGTATTATAATTTCGAAATTCTACTATCTCATTCGCAGGAAACCGTTTAGCTTACTATCATCAAAAGTAAAGTAAGTCTGAAATGGAAAAATATATGAATTAACTTTAAGATTTGTGATGATAAAAATTAAAATACTTTAGAAAAATCCCTAATTCTCATGTTATATTAAAACAAGGCAGTAATAGTAGCAATAGTAGTAGTAATAAGAGCAGGACTAGTGATAGTTAACAGTTGAAAGTTCAGATTTGAGAATGAATGAATGATAGCAATGGTAATCTTCCGTTGACCTTAGCTCTTTTCTTAATTTAATCCTGGTGGTGCCTGTCGTTTTCTACAGATATATTTCATTTATAGCGGAAACTTGATGATTTCACGATAAATCATTATAACTTTGCTAGCCTAGAAACATCAATAAAAATCGTTCGTTGCAAATTGCAAAAGCATTTGCAAATCTTCGAACCAGCAGGTATGTAGAAATATAAATTCCAATGTTCTAACAACATCATTGGTTTATTATCTTCTTCCAATCCACATAATTTGAAATCATTAAGATGGAAATTAAGATGCAAATCATTAAGATTTCCACATATAATAAATTTACTATCTATACGCAATAATTAAATTTTAATTACATAATTTCTCCATTAAATTTCTTCATTTAATCGTTGCGGTAAACTCCGCGGGATTAATTATATTTGCTAATGATCGGTAATCATTATCATTTTCAAATATTACTACAAATTTATATGTTTATATGGGCGGATACTTTACACTAATCATAGCTTTGATACCACTTTACACCTTAATGGATATGTCGCTCATTCTTTGAACGTTGTTGAACTGTGCCCTTAGTAATTTAGATGTTAAATAATAATTAGAGATAGATAAACTGAACATGTCTTTCTTTTGTCCTGTTTTTATATAATTGAAATTGGAAATGATCAGAACAAGAAGTAAAGAAAGATGAATGAAGAGATTTTATTGTCTCTTATCCCTTTTCAGGTTGCTTTCCTTCTTATCATTCTTCTAACTTCTCTCAATCTTATCATCCTTCTTTCTTTCACTCATCATCCTTCAATAATGACAACAACTATCATGGTAATATAGCAATAACAGCACTCGATTCCCTAACCCATTGGGTATAAAATATCATTGAGGATAGTGTGAACATATGTTCAACACTTCCTTCTTAACTGGTAATTTATCTTACAAGTGACCCCTACCCTTATTTCTACTACCTACGATACTGATATATCTTATGGTTATTTCCTGAATCACCACTGTCTAAGTCATTAACCAAGGGCTATCTTTGATACAACCGACCAAAGAATGCTAAATGGTGATAACGTGTTAAATTCTCTTTTCCTGCTTTTTGAAAATAAATGATTAAATTTTCTAATACAAACACTCATTTCACTATCAAAATTATGCTTAACATGTATTTTCTTGCTCTTTATTAGAAATAGTGCAATGGTTCAATCTCCATTACCAATGATATTCTAGGAGATTTTTACTCTGAGATGTAGCAAACAGTTCCAATACGATTTCTACTGTACAGCATTAATTCTCTTAATTAGTATATCACGATATTATTTTAACCTATTTCATCCAATGCAATATTAGTAGCTAAAAACATGGTAAAATTCTTCTAATAAAAAAAAAAAACTATTTCTAAAGCTTACATATTTAGTGAGTGTTGCCTTTCTAATGTAATTTTAGTACAGAATGGCTTTTCTGAAAATTTTTTCTGAAAATATTAATAATACTCGAATCAAATCATCAATTATATTTCTCTAGTTAATAACACACATAAACAGTGATATCTTTCAGTAGTGACAATTAGATTTTGATAATCAGCAATGCTTCAATTAGTCTGCTTGCGGCTTATCAGTTTTGAATATCTGAGATTTTTGAAATGCTTGTTGCTGTCGCGGCTGCTCAGAAGAAGCCTACTTATTTGCTTCGACTTGATGAATAAGGATGATATAAGGGTGAGAGTTAACGAGGAGAGGCCGAAGGCAAACACACTCAATTTTCCGAACTATAAAATGCATTTAACGAAAGATGAAAAGAAGATGGAGAAAGCTTAGCATTTTTCACTTCTATCAGCAAATTCTAATCTGCTTACTAATCCTGAAATGTCTTTGCATGTTATCATGAATTCCTGACTACCTATCTATTAACCCATCGTACTTCCTCAACAATCATCTTATCTGCTTATTGTATGAGTAGATACAATAAGTTCATAAATAAATCAATTATGATATGACAAAAATATTTGCCATATCATAATTGATTGTAGGATTTTAACTTTATGTGAATTAATTCAATCCAAATTTAATCAGGTTTGAGCGAAATTTTCTAAATTAGCGCATTTGCAGAATCTTTGGAATCAATAATTCTTCTTCTCTTTTATTCTTTGATATTGCAGCTTACATATATGTACAACAAAATTTATCTCTTCTTCCTTACACTATTTGCGGCAGCTTTCCAAAAATCAAGCAAGCTTTCATCAATCTTTCCAATCGACTAAATACCTGCCAGAGATAATTTCTTTCTTTCTCTTTTTTCCGTCTTCTTTAAAATAAAATGAAAAAATCTATCAAATTTGGAGTAGGTGTGAAATTTGCTATAGAGCAGAAAAATTTTCAAAATTCACCAATTAACCATCTTAACGGAATCTAAAAAGCGTCAATTAATCAATCAAATTGAAGATAAAAATATTGCTTTAAACAATAAACAGTAGGAATTTCATCATAGACACATACTTAAATTATTATCAGCAATGGAACTATTATTTTATTCGCTCTTGGGAAAAAAACTTCAAAAATCTGCCATCCACTACTTTGCTGTGTAAAATAATTAGTTATATGTATACATATATCTATACAATTCCTTATGATACTAATTAATTAACAAATTCATTTAACTAATTGATCAATTAACTAATAAATGAATGCATTTTTGCAAGCATTTACGCATACAAATTACGACTACACATATTAATGATATATGAATGTAAGTTCATGCATAAAGCAAATTCCAAAAATTTCAAATCAAAAATATTCTCACTGGCTATGTGTCATACGATGCATGCAACAAATAAACACATCATTATTATGATAACAAAACGGCATGATTATCATATATCATATTACAATGATCAGTCATTCATGGACAATGACGGTGACGATAACGATAATATTTGCTCATAATTCGACCGTACCTATTAATATATGCAACACGGACGTTTCCTTTGCCGTATATGTGTATCAGTAAGTATATATTACAAAAGCAAAAGCTAATAACGATTAGATATGTAACAATCATAGTCTATATTTGATTGCAATTTTTAGTTAATATGCGCTAATTGGTGTTAATTGCTGATGCGAATATGTTGAAGACTTGTGAAAGAAAATTCATTACGTTAATGTCAATTATTATTATTGATTTCGGCAATAATTCAAAGCTAGATTAATTATTTCAAATTCAAATTATATTTATTGTTTTTCGATGGAATTCTACGCTTAGTGGAAATCTTTCATTTACATTATAAATTAATTAACTTATAATGTAAATGAAAGAAATAGAAAAGAAATATTTGTGGGATGTATTGCTCTAAGAAACGTTTGCAAGCATGCATGCAATGAAATTTTAATAGATTTCCAAAAACAATAAATTACAACTAACCAATGTATACTTATTTAACTGATAGGTATGGAAAATTCGTAACATGTAACTGGCTTTACTGTTTTCTGCATTTGACTGATAGAGTACTTCTGAATTATCATCATATCATAGCTTATTGGTTCAAATGATAAGTTTAAGCAAGTGAATAGCTAATCATCATATCATCTTGATGTTTCATCAAGTTTTTCTTTTCATACTCTTTTGAATATCAATTTTTTCAAAAATATTCCTTATAAGATAACTTCAAACTAATCATCTACTATATACTTGGATAAATTATTGGCAATTTAACAAATCATTTTGTTTATAATAAATAGAAAGGAAAAGTATGTCAATGTAAAAGAATTTTCATGTTTATTATTTATATCCAGAAAGGTATCATATATTATAATATAAACTCCTGAAATGGAATATATCACTAGAAGATGAAGGATTAAGATGATTGAACAATAGGATTAGTTAATGCAGAATAGATAATTTATAGATTTATTTAGGATTATTCACAAACGGTTTTATTTGTTTTTTCAAACAAAGGATGTAAATGATGCAATGAAGCAAATTGTGCAGTTTTCTGATGATTTGGCTCTTAATAAATGGAGCTATGGGAATAATGATTCATTTTTACTAATCTATAACAATTGAAACACTTGAAAATTTCAAGCTAAATGGATAATTGATGAGGATTAGAGGTGTATGGAACATATTCAAACATACTTCACTTTTCCCATGAATCATCATCAATAATGTTAATCAGGTGTGGTTGCTTCATTTGTTTTCATGCTTATTCATATATCAACAGTTAATAGCTTATGCAAAAATTTATTTTTGATTTAATGATAATATTATTATTACCGATTAGATACATTTAAGCAAATAAACGATTGATAGATGAAATGTAATGGATTTTTTTTTTTTTTTTTTTTTTAAAAGACTAATACCATTAATTGAATTAAAATAACATTTAGGTCATTTCTACCTGAAAAATAATTTATAACAAATGTTCAGCTTTTGCAATCATAAGTAGTAAGATAACCTTTCAAATAATAGTAGCTAATAAATAATTAGTGAGAGAGATTGCATAGGATGACCTTGTTATGATAATTATCAATTTTAGCAATAAAAAAATTTGAAAGTAAAAAGAAAACTAATTGAAATAATAATACAGATATTATAATAACACAATACTGATTAGGAAAATTTCCACTAAACTTCCCGGACATCATTGTATAAAGTAATTTGAGGATTTCAATTTCAACAATTATTACTGACATCCTCATCCTTCATCAAACGCTCAATCATTATACATTGATGATCCGAAATGCCCTATAACTTTTGTTAAGTGTAGTCCAGGATTGGCCATACATATCATTCCCAAAAAGGGACGTATAGTATCAGTGATGAATTCCCCCGCCATCTAAGAAAAACCTTCCGATTTGGAGATAATATATAATCATTATCTTTCATCACTTCATTTTTACCAAAATTGTTTGCTCCGTACCTGACACTTGAATCAGACTAGATATATTTTAAAACTCTCGTAAACTGAACTCTGACCCTTGACAAGCAAAATTTTTTCTTGCCGCGTATTTTAGGAAAACTTTAAAGGAAAACATTACACAACAATAATGATATCATACACCAATACTTTACGAAATCATACAAATAAATCACTATAGGAGACCACCAGAATCCCACACCGTGAATCTCCTGTCCACCCCGCAGAACCAGAGAAGAAAGAATGATCATCAGGAAAATTGCCGGTAGTAAAAATTTTTGAAAAAATTTTTCACCGAAATACTATTATCGTCGTGAAACACAATTTTGTACGAAGGAGCGCTCCTGTGGGACACATTCTGCTGAGCTATCGCATTTATCGATATCTTCCCATTACTGCTACCATACTACTGTTGAATGAAATTGCACGGGATGGAGAAGACCTGTTAATCCCTACTGATAAGGGTTGAAGTGATAAGATAAGCTACTTAATAAACAACATTGATGTATCTAAATTTGTAATTTTTTCGATAAAACAAAAAGAAAAACTTGCCGTTGATTCGTTTGGAAATGTCCTTTGATAAGACTTATTTCTTATAACTGATAATATAATGCTTGATGATGAATTAAACTGATAACAACTTACCATTATTTCTTGTCAAGGCTTATGACAACATTTGATAAAGTGTTTCCTAAATAGATTGAAAAGAATTAAATTTTTTTTGCCATTTCCTTTTTTTTCTTAACAATCATTTTATTCTTTCAGAAGTTATTGATTTTAGAAAAATAGTGGAAAGAGAGGAAAAAAAGGAAGTTTTAAATGAAAATGTTTACACGTAGATGAAGGTGATATGTAGTTTGTGTAGCAAAAGTGAAACTTTAAACGAGTTCTTTTTTGACATCAATATCACGTGATTTCAACAATGACGAGCATTTTCTAATAAATTGCTTACAAATTTTTTCTATTGTGATTTAATTTTCATTTTATGTTTTTTATTAAAATATTATAAATTGAAAAGTAAGATTTTTTGACTTCTATTGATATTTCGAAAGTTACTTCCATCATATCAAACAATAGCTTTGTAGCATCTACATCGAAGCGATGTTCAGTTTAAAGCATCTCGTATTCGTCCGTTACCTGTTTTTCGTTCCATTTATGTTGCCGCTGTGTCTCATCAGACAAATATATATTTTAATTCTATTTGCATATGGATAAGAATAGAAGATCTATCTTTTTTCCAATCTATCTTTTTTAATTCTTTCAGCGATAAATTTTGAAAAGTTTTGAAACCAGCTTTAATGATGATTTCATAATGACGTATAAACCGGTTTCTATGTTGATCAAAAAGATCACTGACATAACATTGCAAAGTTCTAAATATTTGTAGAAATTTAGACATCTGTCTCTATTATATGTTAAGTTAAATGATGATGATGAAAGGAGTTGTCAATAACAATTGTTAAATGTTTATTTGTTCATATTCTTATTTCGTCACCATTTCCTGCTCAGCTGACTTTGATAGCCTGAAATTTGCTCTTCCGGTGTTCCTTTCGTTTTTTTTTTTTTTATTTCGATATTTTTTAAAGACAACAATTTAAATACATTCTCACTTTAATTTCATGTTTTTTCTAAAAAGTAATCAACTTAATCATGTTCATATTTCTCTGTGATTACCATAATGCCCAAAATGCGTCATTATTGCTATTATTATCAAGCACTGTTTTTAATCGTCATCATTATTACCATTACTATTATTATCATTATCATTATTACTACTGTATCGAAATAAGTGAATTTCCATGAACAGCAGTTAGATGAAAAATTTGTTTTTTTTAAATTCGTTCAACTGCTTATCACTTGTATCGATTCATTTCGTTACACTTTTTTAGCCAGTTTTCCAGGAAATTAATTGTATCAGCGATGAAAATTTAGATTTGCTAAATGGCCAAGAAAAGTAATTAAAAAAACAAATGAATAATCAGTTTCAATATTGATAAACTTTATAATTAAGCAAATATATGAACAATGAAACGGTTGGAACGAAATAAGAAAAAAGAAACTACTGTTCCAACTTCACACAAGTATTTCGCTCTTCTCCAAACTTTTTCCTTTTTGAATTTTTTGGTCTTCTTATTTTAATTTGTCAAGAATGTTCTATCATTCAATCTATCACTTGTTGTTTTATTACCGTATACAAAGTTAACACTCAATATAACGTTTTTTAGGTAATTTACTAAATTCTACACTATCAAACTTCCATTTCATAATAATAATGTTTTCCATTAGCACAACTAATCCAAAATCGTTCAGCAATATAAATATTTTACAATTGAATTCATTACACTCTACAAATGGGAATTTTATCAAAGTGATTTAAGTCAAAAAAAATAAACTAAATGAGAAATTTGTTTCATTTTTTTGCTTATTCAAATCATTTGTCCTCTTTCTCTTTCTCTCCCTTGCACTTTTTTCATTTCTATTTTTCTCTTTTTTTCAACAATATTCAATTCAATGCATTTCTTCATAGTTTACGACGCAGAAAATTTGCTAAATTTCGATCGAAATCACTAATAGCCACTGACCTTTCCTTAATCACTGATCTTTCCTTAATTTTTAATAAATTTTTTAAAAAAAGAAATTTGTTTAACAATCAATTAGTTGAGGAAAATAGCTAATAGCTGAATAGCATTATCAATTAGTTCTGTTGTAAATGTAACTAAACAAAACTAAAATGCTTTTTGTTAAAAATTATTATTCCCACTCTTCCCATTCTCTTATTTATATTGTTTGTTTCGTAAACTTTCCTTTTTTTTTTTTTTTTTACAAATTTACAATTTTAGGTTATTTGCAATTTTAGTAAAATTAAATGCACTAACACATTTACGCAATAAAATGACAATGACATTGGAAGTTTTATTAACCCATTTGTGCAAATTTCCAGATGTTTTCAAATGTTCCCACTTTGCTTTATTTTAGCACCGAACTTTTTTCCCGCTCGCTGCCATTCATTCTTCCCGATATTCCTTTCCCAAAGAAAAGGATTGTCTTAGCTAGAAAACATTATCAATTTCAGTGCTCATTTGGTAATATAGAAAACAAAATTGATTAATTAAACTGATATAAAAGTAAGTAATCATATAAATTTAATGATTTATAAATTTTCATTTTTTCATCACGAAATATCTGGTCTTACTTCCTAGCCACCTTCAAATTCTAAAATTTAGCTTATAAATTTACCTTTAGTTCTTTAAATTCACAAATTCCAGATGCTGAGTTTTTCGTGTTTCAAGAAATCATTTTACTCATTAAATAACATTCTAATTAGCTGATTAATTCAGATAAAAAATGAGTTTGACGATCTACTATTTTTAGTAATTAAATTGGAATATGTCATTGAAAGACAACATATTTTGTGCAATTTTTAGATCATATTCAACTAAATGAAATCAGTAATTAAGACTATAAATGTGATAATCTTAAAAAAGTGAGCTTTTTTGTCTAATAATAGCTGTAATTGCTAATCTATATTACCCGGAAACGAGGGAAAAGAACAACAATGTCCATATTATTTCCCATTTCTTTCCTTGCTTTAAATATTTTTGTCCTAAATTTTATGCCATTTTCATTCTTTTTTCAATTTAATTTAATTTATAGAAATTCATTCCATTCCGATCATTCATTGCATGATTATATGTGATAGTGAATGAATGCCAACTTTATTATCAGAAATTTAATGATAGGACATATTAGTTAAATAGCCTAGATGTAATCTAGCGTTGATTTGCTCAGCATATTCACATTGAAGAAGAATTACCGGGAATAACTTCATTTCGAAATGATATCATTATCAGCAAAACAGAATGACACTCACAAATCGCATTACCCATAAGTTGCAAGAACTAATTGACAAAAAGCCTGATTGTGTAATAGCGATGGTCAAATTTCTCGACCAGTAGAAGGCCACATTTGCAGTACTTCCTGAGAAATGAATGAATATTCGCGATAGTATTCCTCGACTTCTCCTTATTCCTATTCATTCCATTTTTAAATGATCTTTCAAAAATTCATTTTGGCTTCTTTCTTCATCATCTTTTTCGTCTTCTCCCGCAGTTAATTTTCTGCTATTCTTAGATGTTAATTTGAAAAAAAGAGAAAAAGTCGCCGGAATTTGTCCGACAATCTAATGCATCCATTTTTCCGGACCAGTACCATGTGTGTTATGTTCGGTTACCCCACTTATGTGTGTTATGTTCTGTTATTTTTCAAATGTTCAATATGATTAAGTAGAAGTTGTTAAAAGTGTCTTGTAGAAGTAATTCCTTTCTTTTCTTTTTCGCTCATAAAAGATATGAAGAAATTCTCCTTCTATTTTATGACTGCTTTAAAAAGAAAAAAAATGTAGTCGAAATAGCATGAAAAAAAAACAGTAAAAGAAAAAATTAATTACAAAATTTAAAAAAGAAAGTGAAGAAAAGGTTAATTAAATAGAAAAATTTGTTCTTTTTCCTCTTTTTTTCTTCCTCCAAAACTTTTTCTTCAAAAACTTTTACATCGAAACGAATTAAATAATTATTTTAAAAAAAAAGTAAAAACAGAAATTTTTTTTTTCTCACACTTTTTTTTGTTTAACTTTTTCATTTCTTTGTTGACACAAAAGAAGTAAAGAAGTTTTTTTGATAAATTACTTTGCGTTATTATTGCTCTCAAATCTTGGCCAAATTATTCATTTGTTACTATTCGTTAAGCTTTGGCTAAATCATTTATCTGTTACTGTTCGTTAAACTTGGCCAAATCACCTTTTACTATTACTTTACTTATTTAGAAGCAAAAAAAAAAACTTCTTGAGATGGAAAGTAATCATGACAATTCTTTTCTCTCACAAGAAAACACCACAGATACACTCACATACGTTCATATTCGATACATGCATCCACAGACAGACACATGCATATAAATTGACAAACATATACGTAATGACATTGACACACATTAAACAAGCATACATAGATATATGTTCCAGAAAAATAACTTTTCAGAAAAATATAACAATCAGTTGTTGTTCAAGGCAATATACATTCACAATTTTTAATCCTGAAGGAACATCAATTTTTGTTACTTAACAGGTGCACCTTAAAATCGACCTGATTGATACAGCCTTTCAACAAGATCCTTTTCGTCATACTCTCAGGTGCTTTAGTTTTGGTTCAGCTGATTGATTGGTTGATTGGTTCAATTGGTGTTATTCTTTTCAAAATAGTAAAATTAAGCAAAGGGTTAATTTTTTTTTTTTTTTTCGAAATTTTCAATTTAATAAATAAAAGACAAGATGGAAAAAGAGGAAGAAAAAAAAGGAAGAATAATGCAAAAATGGATGGATTCAACAGATCCAACTTATGTATTATATCTCGTTTGATTAGCCAGATAGAGGAGAAGAAAAGAGGAAGGAAAAGTGAGAGGAAAAACAAAGAAAAAAAAAAGATGTACGAAATTTGAGCTTTATTCTTTCACAATCATTTTAAATCTTTTATATTTTAATAGCCTGAAAAATTTCCTGCAACAACAGCACGAATAGCAGCAATCGGATCTATTTATTTACTGATTCAAGTTAAAGTTAAAACGATTATTTAAACATTCATTTCACATCAAAAATTTTTCCTTTCGTTATCTGATTAGCGTTAAATTGTAACATAGATCGAATATCGAATATCCATTAGGGAATGCAATGTGCTGTAAGTGATAGCAGTTGAAAGGGTTCATTGCAAAATTAAATTATTAATAAGATTGGCAAATTCCAAATTTTAAAATATTCAAATGTTATTGGAAATTTAATATTTCTGCAGTTTAGTTTTGCTTGATTTCAAATATTTAAATCATATCAAAAGCTTCCTCAGCTTAAACTTTAGCTGCTTCATAAATTTTTGTAGTTTTTTTCAAAACAAAACACATGCATACACAAATGCACAAACATGCGTGGCGCATGCATGCTTGAACAATTCTTCATCAATTCTTTTTAATTTCTTTTTGTCTTCCAACTTCTAATTCCTCATCTCTTCTGATAACTTTCCTCTCTGTCTTAACTGAATATATTGGTTGTTTATGTATGTGCGTGTATGTCTGTGTATGTATGTATGTGATGCATTTACGAGTAACTTTCTGCTAAAATGTTTGTAATCGTACTACAAATCGAAATTTAACATTTGTCACCAATGTCGCCCAGTATTGTCATACTGTGGGTATTAAATTGTCTGTTTTATCGCTACATTTATTTTGTAAATGTGTCTCTGTGTGTTTTTATGTGTGTACATAAAATTGTTTATACCTGTTAATCTTCTAACTCTTCAATTTACCAACAAACAAACAGCGAACTTAATATTTGTCAGCCGAAGGAGGAAAGCAATAAAAAGGTGTTGCAGTTTTTCAAATTTTGTTCAAACAGCAACCATACTTTTATTGCTATAATTGAGATATTATATTAAAGTCGTTTTTAAGAGAAAACTTCATCTTCCTTATATTCTTTTAAATTTTTTTTTATTACTCCCGCGAATGATCGGACGAAGAATATTGCGATTGTTCTAAAAGTCGAAAAATGTTTCCTTTTTACATTTTCATCTTAATTTTATCATTTTAGAATAATCAAAAGAAAAAGCTATCTTTAAAAGTTTAATATCAGATTTTACAACTTCTCATTAAAAATTTCATAATTTTTTTTTTTTTTTTTGGAATATTTGTTTTGCCCAGTTTATTCTCCTTCCCATATTATTATTGCTATTATTATTATTATTATTATCATTGCTATTATTATTACTATTACTATTACTGTTATTATTATTATTACCAAGTAAGTAACCATCCAAATTAAATGCGCCTAATAAATTTTCTCTCACATATAGTTGGCTCTGAAAAAAGCTTTAAATAAATTTTCCTGTCCATTGGTTTTGAAATCAATTATTAGCAATGCTAAATTGACCTTCAAGTTATGTTTTGCATTTTTTGCAGTGTTCTTCGTCACCTAAAATAATCCTCTTGGATTATATCCGTCGTGTCATTGCATTCCATATTGTTTCGCCTCTCATATTATGTTGGTTTGCTTATTCCTTCATTTTTAGTTTCAATTGTTAGATTAAATTTTGAACTAAACTATTTTTTTTATTGTATTCATTCAAAATAAACTTTCTGTAAATTTAAAGCAAAAAATTATAATTTAATAATTTGCATAAAACTACCTTATAAATATTAGTTTAAATAGATTTTTGTTACATATTTGGAAACTTTATAATTTGATTTTTTTCATTTTCGATAAACGAAAATTATTTCGAGCCTTGCTTTTGTGATACATTAAACTTATTGTAATATTGTATTTTGCTCTTTAATTAATTAAGTTAATAATTTTGCAGTTGTTGAGAAACTTTGAAGCAATATCTTCTTTCTTTTCTTTTTACATTTGTAAAAGAGAAAAGGTATATTTATATCGTGAACACACATACATACATTCCACGCATACACACACACACACAGACACACACACACACACACACACACACACACACACACACACACACATACATACATACCTGCAGAAAATGAACAAATTGAATTTCCATTCAGTTTAGTTACATAAATTTGCTTTTGGAAACAACAGTTCATCAGCTCAAATCACATCAATCTTTTGCCGTGTAAATTACTTCCTGAAGCAAATTCCGCCACCAAAGAGGCATCACCTTCGGCTAATCTCTGATCTTTTGCAAAATTTTCAATCATTTTTCCGTTCAACTCTTTTCAAATAACTATCTCTTTGGAATATTTATAGTAAGCAAAAAATAATTCATTATTTTAAATCGAATTTTTGCTTACTTTGAAAACGAAAAATTCACGCTAATTTAAATTTAGAACAAAAAAAGAATGAATGCCTAAGCAGATTGATGAGATCTTTAAAAATTTTGTTTCAAAGAAAAACTTTTTGTTATTTTATTTTTTCGCCAATTTAACTTTGTTTCATTTTACAGAAAATAATAATTTAACTTTGTTTCAAAATTTTCATCATTTGCTAGTACTGTAATTAATGAAATGTCTATTGTAATTTTGTGCGTTTGCACTTTGATTTTTAATTCTTATTGTACAACTGCTGCCTGTCATGTATCTGTTGTATAATTCCAGAAAACTTTCTTCATTTGTTTAATAGCTGTAAAATTAAGCTAATTATCGAGGCCAATTAGGAAAAATTGTGAAGAAAAAGAAAATATGTAGAAATCAGAGGATTGCATTATAATCTTTCTTCATTAAAAAAATCAAGAAAAAAAAATGATATTTAAAAATTATTCTTAAGAAGAAAATTATCAGCTAATCGGGGAATGATATTCTGAAAATGAACAGATATGTTTCGGTAATAACTTTTGATGTCTCACGTTGGCGACATTAATTACCTGTTAATTTAATTAATCCTCTTATCATTTACTCAAACACATACAGCCATTAACCTCAATGTCTTTTTCCATTTCATTTTACACTTCCCATACGATGATTATTTCCGACAACAAATTCAGCAATTAAGTAAGTGTAATTACTATTGCAATTACGACATCCTCGATCTATCATCGTATAAAGCTAACTCAGTCCATCTTAATTCGATAATTCGAATCTGTGTGATATTAGTTAGTATAGAAAAAACGAAAACGATTTCAAAACTTTATTTTAAATTGAAATTACGTAAAATTTTTATAAAATGAACAACTGAGTTATTAGTGACAAACAATCTTCAGTAATTAGCTGCTGATTAATTACTAATTAATAGATGTAAGTATGACAATGTCAATTAAAATTATCTGTTATATATAATAATGATAAATTGGAAAATATATTATTGATAAAATAATGAAGTTAGTAGCCTATGCAATAATGTATTGAATAATTTGTCAAGTGATTAGTAATAAATATAAATATATTTGCAATACTGATGAACTGGAAGAACATCGTAGTGACAGAATGAACAGTTTAAACAATTAATAATTGAGAAAATGTTTCGCTTTTACATTTGATGGATACGGCGCCATTCATACCTGTACGACGTCTCATTTATCGGCTTCTTCAAAAGACTCAGATTTCCACTGATCCTCGTGAATTAAGCCTCTTAACCTTCTTTAGATGGACATCAGACAGTGTAATCATCAATGAAATTCAAGATGTTTCAACACGAAAAGAGTCTTTAAAGTGGATATGTACATGCATGGATGTATATGAATATATATGCGTGTGTGTGTGTGTGTATGTGTCTGTATAGATATGTATGAGTGTGTATGATGAAGAAGTATCACTTATTATTATGTTTTAATGGTCATCATCATTAACAGTTACATATCCATCAAACGAACGACTTTTTGAGAAAAATCTTCAAAATTTATTTCGCTTCTTTAATGCCATTATATCAGTTTGTTTAACTTCTCTTTGTCATGCACAATTAATTTCCTGATCAATTTTTAGATTAAATTTAGCAATGGCAAATCTTTCAAAAGAAAAAAAAAAATCATTTTAAAATCTTTCCTAAATTCAATCTTTGTTTCTTCTTTTCATTCCTTTAGTCTTTGACAATTTTGAAAATTTGATTCAATTTGATAAATTTAAAAATTTGATAAGTAATTTTTGCAGGAGGATTGGATAATTTACCCCTGAGAAAATACAATAGGAATCAGAAAAGAAAGACTGAGCAAGCCAATTATTATTCAATGTTTTTTCTTTTCAATTTTTACTCAGTGGATTATTAGAATTATATTAATGGATGAAGAAAATAAGACTAAATCTTTGATTACTTTTCTTAACGTATAATTAATTACTTTAATTGGAGTGATTGGAGGTGAAGAAATGATTTTTATTAAAAGAAGTCCCCAACATTCTTAATCTACCATTGATATTCTGACAAAAATTATCTATGGACGAACCAAATCTACAATATGTTCGGTTTCATCAATAACACCCTTTAGTTCAATATTAAATTAAATTTCATTAAACAAATAGTAGCGCTTAATTTGTACTTCGTGCATCTCTGACTGTTTTCTTTTAGTCCAAATTCATTATAATTAATAATTAAATGAATTTAGGTAGAAGTTTTTATTTTACAAATGAATTTGCTAAATCATAATTTTTAATTCAATTAATCTCATTTATTCGTTTCACCCTTAACTATGATTGTTGAAATTACATAATCTTGCATCAATTTACTTGATTATTTAGCCAACAGTTACTTTTCTGTCTTATCATGTTATCAATTATCATATATCATTAGTATCTTAAGCATGGAACTTTTTGTTTTGATCAGTCATGCCATATACAAATATTACAGTCCTCTAGCACACTGATGCAAATTTTCATTTGTTGATAAACAATTAAATGGTAAGAGAAAAAAAAAAAAAGAGGAAGAAAGTATATTTAGATAGGATTCGTGCCATGTCACACAATTTAATATGAATTGAATTTCTATTTGTGCACTTCATCTATGTAAATAGTGAACTCAAGTTAAACTTCAACATTTATTGGGAATCTCAGTATAAATCCATGGAACAACTTTCGTCATGGGTATTTTTCCCGATTGCTTCTTTCTCGTTCCTTTCTTTTCCTTTATCCAAAAAGCATTTGCTATAAATGAACGCTGAACAAATATTGAAAATACACAAGAATGAGATAAATATAAGCTTAGCGGAAATTTCATTTTATCGTTAGCTGATGGAAACTTCAATCCGTGCTTTTTAATGTCCATACCTTTAGCTTACCTTTCATTACAGTACTTAAATTTAGTATAAATATGTGAATCATCGATTTTACTATCTCTTTGAAGATATTATCGGAAGTTTAAAGAGGAATTTTCCCCATAATGATGATAATAACATTAAACTGTTATTATCATCATTATTATTGCTATTATTGCTATCATTGTTACTACTATCACTGTTATTATTACCATTATTATTATTTAACATAAATTGATTCTGTTTTGAATTATCATTTTGTTCAATAAGCCTTTCAATATTTTCATCGTTCATTAGAATGACTTAAAAGTAAGAATTTGGTAGTATTGCTTAAAATGAAGTGATTGAAGGATTGCTTGCATCCAAATGGTTGGATTAATAGTTTTGTCAAAGTATATTGATTGCAATATTTTTCCTTTGCTACATTTCAACACTTATGTATACAAAAATTGTTTTATACTAGCATTTGATAACGTTAATGGAATCATATACGCATAGCAAGATATATGAGCTTATGTCACAATGATTCTTTTTTAATCATAAAACATTTTGAATTTAATCAAATCTAACATATTGCATTAAAAAGATCAAGTTTGAATGTACATTATTAATTACCAACTATTGTCACTTTATTATTAATTGCTAATTGGAAACTAATGATGGATGAGAAATTTTGAAGGTTTCATCATCAATATCAATCATTTATGCATTGGAGTAAAGAGAGGCAAAAGATTCCGTGAAATTAAGTATTAAATAATTGCCGCAATTGATTACACGAATAAAAAATGAACAAAATGATTGAATGTATTTCGATAATTGGAATTGCGGTTGAAATTTATTAAACAAAAAAGCCTCAAAAAAAAAATATTGCAATGAAGAAGAGAATTTTTTCTGTTCAATTATATTTACTACTACTCTTATGCATTCATGCTCAAATAACTTTGAAATTTATTTGCCTAAAAAAACAACTGAATAAATAAATGGATGAATGGAATTGAATGACTACCATTCATTCAATATTTGATTTTAGTCTTTCAAGCATTGTCCCATTGATGATCAGCCAAGTCTTTGTATATGGCCAAGCAAAAAAAAAAAAAAAATTGAGAAAGGGCAGTAAAGGTAGGAAAAAAAATTAATGCAAAATAATAAATTATTTTTAAAATTTGACACGTTATATGTAATTTTCTTGTAAAATTCTCCTCCAAAGCATATAATTTTCAAAAATGAAAATTCATTCCTATCCAATATCCATTTTCATTTTTAAAATTCGTTTCGCAAATGTTAACAATTTCAAATGGACAACTTTTTTTCTTTGAGATAACAGTTCGGAATATTTCCATAAATTTGTGAAATGCTGGAGGAGCTAGTTGTTGTAGTGGTGGTAGTAGTAAATTTAAACATAAAATAGCAAAATTTCTCCCTGAGACAAAGAAAAACAAAAACGAATCCAGTAAAAAATAGACGAAAAATGAATTAAATTTCAAGCTAAAGATTAAATTTTAAATTAATTTTTTTCCTAACCAACATACTGTTTTAATTTCAATGTCTACACATATTCAAAAAAAAAAAGAATCTTTTTTTCTTGTAAAGATAATGATGATAACAATTGATGATGAAAGGCTTTGTGTAATTTAAATGTAAATAAATTTTTTCCAATTAATTTTGAAATAATGAATGATTGTCCTACCCATTTATCCATCCATTTATTTATTTGTTAATTTTCTTTTCCCCGACCTCGTCTCTTCTCGTCCTACCCACTTGTCTGTCCAGTCGATATTAGGGTACGTGAATACGTATGTATGTGTGTGTGTGTGTGTGTGTGTGTGTGTGTGTGTGTGTGTGTGTGTGTGTATGTGTGTGTGTGTGTGTGTGTTTATGTGTGTATGTATGTGTATGTATTGGCTCTTGTAAATAATTTTAGCTGCCATATCAATCAACGGAAGATTTTTTTTAATGATTCTGTGTGGAATGTGAAAACATCTGCTTCAAAAAACATATAATGAACATATGTCTCGGATTGCTTCTATCACAAAATATATTATATGTATAATATATAATTATATAAAAATATATCAAAAGATGCCTCATTTTAATACATACAGAGAGTGAGAGAGAGAGAAAAAAAGGAGAGAGAGAGAAAAGAGGGAAAAAAAGAGAGGGAGAAAAAGAGAGAGAAGAAAGTTATTCCATTTCAAAACAAATTTTTTTTTTTTTTTTTTTTGTTTTATTTCTGCAATTGAAACGATGAAATATACATTTTAATAGGCAATAAACGGGATAGCATCGATGGATGCACGTAAATCACGTGAATCCATTTTTCCTTCATTCCTATAATCAATCATTACACATTCGTTTAAAGTTGTTAGCTGTTTTTTTATTCATTTTTTTAATGTTGTAATACAAAATAGACTAATTGAATTAATTTTTAAAAATAAAAGAAATTAAATTTAAAAATTAGTAAATTGAAAATTATTGCATAAAGTATTCTGGATGAATTATTATTAGATGAACTATAATTGATAAAATGTATGTGATGAAAGGATAAAAAAAAAAAAAAATTATGATTACTTATAAATATGTACGTTCTAGAAAACATTTGCAGAATTACAATATATATAATCTGAAAAGATTTTTTCATTAAAAAAAAATTTTATTTAATTTCAATTTACTACTTACTTAATGTTATTCTTATAGTTGCTTTCATAATGATAATCATAGAATTACAATTATGATTATTATCGTTATCAAAAGACGAATTATTTGTTAGATCGCTATCATTATTATCATCACTTATTGTTATTTATTAGCTACTAGCCTTATTAAGGTGATCATCATTATTTATTAGCATATTAAAGTCATTCCATAGTGATCAGTAACCATTATGAAGTACTATTCCATCATTCTCATTATTTTCTCTCTGTAGCAAAATAACACTTGCCATTATCATTATTATCATTATCATTGTCATAATATTACCATATAAAACTAACATATAAAATATGCAAAAAAATAAGACACTTATGTTTAGCATTTGGTAGCTACCGTATCAAACATTCAATAATGACAAGTTTCTACTCTTTTGTTCTCGCTCGTTCCTCTCTCCCTCTCCCTCTCCCTCTCCCTCTATTCATATATCAAAGCTTGCCTATCATTTTTCCCGAGATCTCCCTATGAGAATTGCCTTAATGGATTTACAAGTAAAATTTAGGATAGTGATAAGATATACAGAGGAAGATGATTTGAACAGGGCGGAACTGCTGAACGAACGAGCCCATCCCAAATGAGGGCGGTATGGATGTACCCTAGGGAAGGCGGAGAGATGAGGTAGGTGGAGTTGAAGAGATGGGTTGGCTTCAACTTCGAGGACTATCCACTGGTAACGTGCTTCCCTTTGTCCGGTCCCCCGCCCTCCACCATTTCCTACCCGATGAGCCCAGCTGAACCATCGACCACCGATCTCGAAACATTTGTGAACGACGTGTTCGACAAGCAATCATAGGGAGGTTGTGTTGTTGAACAACCCACCAATGCCATGCTTACATCTCTATTCATCAACTTCGACAATCATTAACCTTCTTAAAAGTTGCATTCATTCCGTTCCGCAGCGTGACCATTTAACCTTCTCAAAGCTACTATTATTCCGTCCTGCTTTCATCACGTTCCGCACCGCCATTGTTATTAGTCCCTTAAAAATTGCCTGCATTTCGTGCTATTATTATTAGCCACTCTCAAAATCGCATTTATTTCGTTCCGTTTTGTGATTATTCTCATCCGGCATTCAACTTTTTTTTTTTCCATTAATGATGAAAACCGGTTATTCATTGTACCGCACATTGTTAACATAGCTCTTGGATGATGATTTGGTATCCGGTATCAAGCATCACATTGATAATGTTTTATTGTTGTTACAACAACATAGCAACAATATTCTTACATTCTCATCAAATCAGTCAATCAGTCAGTCAGTTAGTCGGTCAGTCAGTCAGTCAGTCAGTCAATCAGTCAGTTAGTCAATCAGTGTTTGTGATGACAGTCTTTGCCGAATTGTAGTGTTGCATTCACCGTTCTTTTCTCATCGCTATCGCCAATTTCCTTCCAATCTTTCCTTTTTCTTTTTTATTTTCTCTCCCTCTGCATCTCCCTTTATTACTCTTTCTCTTCTATTAAACTTCTTTACTTTCATCGCAAAAACAAAAAATCAAAGATTTTAATAAATTTATTTAATTACTTTTCGTATTGTAATGATTCATTATTCGATTGACATTACCGTTTCGATTTAGATCGGTACAGTCGCGTAAATTGCGAGCAGAAATCCAATTATCAGACAGAAATGAAATGAATCGTTGAACTGATTAATAATGGCATGGCGACTTTTTACATTTTAACTCACGTCTTATTGACGTTTCTAGAATGTGTACTTCAGCAGGAACAAGAAAAAATAGACAATATAGATGCTAGCATGGTTAATTAGCTTTGAATAGAAAAGAATAAATGCAGATGGTGAGCATTCGTTATTGAAAGAATTGATTCAGGATGATGAATGGATAAGAATGATCCTAAGGTAAGCGTAAGTGTGAATTGATCCAAGAACAAAAATGGATCAACGATACCTTAGTGCAAGTACGAAATTGATGCTAAAGATAGAAATAGACTGAAAATTATAAATTTATCAGTTGCAGGTTGATAATAAAATAAGAAATTGAAGGTTCAAATTTTCTGGCCTTTTTTTTTAAACGCTTCTGTTTATATCTGTTTTATTGAAAATGACTGACTTATACTTTTCATCGTTTGTCTCCCTTGCTTACCTAATCTTTTAGAAAAATCTTCAAAGCACCACTTCAATTCTATTCACCAATTAATTATTCATTTGGGATCATTAACAGAAGAAGTCGAATTCTATAACTAATACCATTAAGACTAGAAGTGATCGTCATGAAATATTTACTCATTTGTCATTCAATTGTTTAGTCGTCCCATTTACTACTACTATTCGCGATAGCAAATTTCAATGATTTCTAATTTCTTCTCAATGCAAAATACATGAGTATTGAAAAGGAATGACATTTTTTAATTTGGCCAAAAAATGAAAAAAATTGAAATTTGCCAAATATTTCAGAATTGAAATAATTATTCAAACTCTATGGTGATAATTGCAATATGACAATGACAGCAGTATATTTTTACTATTTTCTGACTAATTTCTGGCCGATGAACTAATTCTTTAAAAATTTTTAACAATATATTTGTACTTTACAGCTGAACAACTGATTTAATCATTTTCAAATTTTAAATCGTTTTTTTTGGATGCGATTCAATAACTTTTTTTCTTTTTTGATCAAATTCAATAATCATTCAATAACAACCATTTCTTTCTCCCGCACCACTACCCTCTCGATGTTGCCCCGTTGTTCATCTACCTTTTCCGACCATCAAAACCAAACATATCGGTGCAAACCTCCGGAAACCTGTTATCATGTCGATTTTGAACATCATGTTTTTACAAAAACAAATCGCTGTTGCGTTATTTTTCATTCTTTTTTTTTTTTTTGCTAGACGTTGTCAGCATCATTTATTACTTTGTACATTCACAGAAACAGTCCCATATATCTTTACAATGATTGTTCAGTGTATGTTTACAACATTTATTCTTTTTTTGCAGCAAACTTTTCAATTTCACGAAATTTTTATTGAAAATTCATAGTCTCAAAATTGATAACTAATCGATAAATTTATGGAAATTTATATGACAATAATTTGACATGCAATATTAGACGCAAGAATATTTTTTTATTAGGTGATAATATATTTTAAATGATAAGTTAAACTTATCACAATTTTTGCTCACTTATGATTACGTGCAATTAATTTTGATGTCACAACTTGAAATATTATTTTCTCTGCATTTCTTATTTCTGCAATAGCTATAAAGTTCTTCAAATTTCAGGTCTATTTCAAAAAAGGAATCTTGATCATTAGAAAATTGGCTACCATTATTATATATTTAATTGCTGCTTTATCAATAACAACACTTTTGCTTCCTATTATCAATTTCTATCAGGACTATCATCATTGTTAACCGCCATCATTTTAATTCACTGATAGCATCTGACAACATCATTGATATCAATAACCATAACAATAACAACAACAATAACAGCAAGAACGGCCACAAGAACAACAACAACGACGACGACAACGATAACGATTGGTGACAATTATTCAACTAAATACAAACATATAGTTCATTCAGTCAGTTGCTGTATATCTCCCGAATCTCTCATCATCTTTTCGACATTACCTCATCATCATCATTGTCATCATCATCATCATCAAACGGCAGCAACAACTTCACCAATTCGCGGATGGCATTCAATCCGGCGGCAGCAGCAGCTGCATTCAATGCTCAGGTGTGTCAACAGTAAATAGATGCCTATCATTAATCTGTTCAATCTAAACTATCCCATTCCGTTTAGTAGCACAAATTTATCCTGAAGAAACTCTTTCTTTTTTTCCGTCTTTTTTTTATTCAAAAATATTCACATAAATAATGCCGCACTGTACGGAAAAGCTCAGTGACATTACTTGATCGAACTCTCTGTTTATGTTCTCTCTGTCTCTCTTTTTTTGTAATACTAGTAATTATATGCTTCATTCATAATAATTTCGTATCTTAAATGAAAAAAATTTGAAAATGATCAATATCAAATTAATTTAACACTAAGAAATTCCTATTTTTATATTTACATTTTCATTAAAACATTAGCATTTCTGTCTCAAAATTTCTCTTCACATTTATTTACTCACTTTCTTTCTCTGCTTCATTCAATCATACTATTCATCCAATTACCTTAAATCAAAAAGATTTGAATAAATTAGATAGAGAAAGAAGAAGTTGATATTTTACAATTTGAAATACTGAATATCTTACGAGTAAGTTGACCTTTTTTAGCACATAATTTCAAATGTTTGTTCTCAGCAATAAGACGAGGAAAGATAAGAAATAAGTATGAAGTTTAAGGGTCAGGAAAGAAGAAGGAAGAGAGAAATACTTTTACCATGTAATTATTTCTAAATAAAATCGGATTTTACTGAAAGCAAAATATGCAAATTGATAAAATCAAATAATTTAAATTTAAAATTTAAGATGCTTCTATGATTTTCTTCAAATTCTTATTTTGAGTTTATTATTACAGTTGCTTGTTGCCTCACAACCGTCAACACCAGTGAAAACGGAACCACCACCTTCAGCACTGGTTGGTAGCGTCCCGATTGCGACCTCAATAAGCAGTAGCAATAACCCAGATGAAATGAGTGGTGGTGGTGATACGACAAGATTCTTGCATGCCAGTGGACCATTGCTAACACCCGGTGGTTTAGCCGGTTTTTCACATCCAATGGAACATGAAGCTGCATTCAGGGCAGCTATGGCTCAGGGTACACTTCATTTTCCAGCAATTTATCCTGGTTTGCATCCGGCGGTAAGTTTCTTCCTGAGATAATGATTACTTTTTTCGAAGATTATAACATAGTTCCGTTCTTTATTTGATGAACAAATTGTATTGCTATTTTAAATAATAGCCTATTGCACACTTTGTTTTTCTTTTCCTCTTCACTTTCAAATTTTAAATTTAAAAGAATTTTCAACAATGGCGTGGAAATTAAATTAAGAGAATAAATGACGAATTAAATGATTTGACACATACATTGCCTCAAAATGATTGCCTTTTCTTAGAAATTTTCTTTCTCTTTCTCCGTTTTTTCTTTTTTTACTCTTTTCGGCTTGTTTAATTGATAACATTGTTCAAACAACAATGTTTGGCATCTCAGTTAATGTCCTCCAAAGACAATTTTTGAAAATTTCTGCTATACTATTAGTCATTGTCTAAATGTTGAACTAATGATGATATTGATACTCTTTCTTCTAATGAATGATATGAGTACTATCAGCGCTAACATCAATATCACCGCCATCGTCATCGTCAAACATTTCTACCATTCCATACAAGAAATATTGTGGATGGACAGGCATTGGCACATTTACTTTTCAAAGCGTCTTTTGCTTCACTTAAAGTTTTTTTATTTTTGAATTTTTTTCAATCACAAATTGAATTTCTACAATTCGATGCAACGATCCATTTGAATTCCTAATGTTATTATTGAGAGGTCAGGATGGAATACATATACATTTTTAAACAAGACTAATGTGATTATCTTAATTGTTAAATGATTGTACACTTTATGGAAATATGCTTGCGAGTAAAATTTAAAAATATGAAAAATTGGTGTATAGGAGAATGAAAAATTACTTCTAAAATTTAAAAAATCGTTTTAATGGGAAAAATTTGATTTAAAATTTATAAAGAAATATATTGCTTAATTTGTTTCTTGATTTTATAAATTCTTTTTTTTTCAAATTATTTTAAAAGTAGAATTTCACAAATTATTTTGAAGGGAAATTATTGAAATTATAGAAACAGCTATCCAACTCTATTTAGTACTGACTCACACTAAGACTCTTGCGTAATCGACGAATGTTTAAACATTTAAAAGATTAACTTCATCTTTCCGTACATTCAATTTTGTCATTGTAAAATGACAGTGCAGTGATTGCTAAATTAAAAATGAAAAAGTGCTAAGCCTTGCGTCATTTATTTGAAATAACATGATTTGAAAACATGATAAACATTTCAAAATTTAAGTTATTATTTAATTTGACATGTACTAATTTTATTTCTCAATTGCTAGCAAATTAATATCCAAAAGAAGGAAAATGATATACGTGATAGACAAATTTCAAAAAGAAAATTACCCCAATTGGTAATTAATTAATTTGATCAATTAAGTCGACTGATGAAATCAATCAATCTATTCTATCATATTGATTCAATCCGTAACGAATCCGGAATTAATCCATTCGCTATCATGAAAGTGAGATAAAACAAAGTAGGATGAAAGAAACATAACCACTCCTTGTAATGAGGATTTTTGGAAGAGTAAAAACGAAAAGAAATCTTTTTTTTCTCTCTTCCTATTTTAGTATTAACTTTTTTCTCTCTTCTTATTCTAGTACCTTTTTTCGCCCTCTCTCTTTTTTTGGATGTCAAAGTAAATGTCACATCATTCCATTCCAAAACATTTCTCCCAGAAAAAAATGATTGTTGTAATACATCTCAATAATTGTTCGCAATAAACATACAACAGATGATGATGATAATGATGTACCTATCATCTGTCGCAGAGATGGAAAATACCGCTTTTAGTAGATGACCTTCAAAATAGAATCATTCTCTACTTCAACTTTCTTACTCTTGCTCTCTCTCTCTTTCATAGATACAACCTCAGAAAAAATGAACTAATTTCGAAAAGTTGATCAAAATGTCCGAATGAATGAGTTTTTTAAAAAAAAAAAAAAAAACAAAAAATTACTAATGAAATTGGATTTAAGTGAAGAGGAAGGTAGGTGGTAGGAAAATAAAATGACCACAGTATTGATTAATGTCCATTTTTAAATGTAACCATCGGGAAATATTTCGAAATTTAAAAATATTGAATTAATTGAGAAAGAAAGACTGAAACGAAAAAAATTTTTTTTGATGAATTAATTTTGATGATGTTTTGATAAAAAAAAATGTTGAAATTTTAATGCATTTTTCGGTTATAATTTAGTAAATTAATATTTTACGTATGACAGTTTTTCATGACAAACAGTATCAACAGATTAGCTAATTATTGAAATTAGAAAAAAACATTTCCTTTCAAATTTTTGTTTTCAGGAAATGAAACCAGAAATGATTGGTGCAGTACGAGCAGTTTCCGGTTATTTCTTCGACCCAATGTCATATCATCCATATGCCAGTGGTTTAGACGGTACAAGACGTAAAAATGCTACACGTGAAACGACCGCACCACTTAAATCATGGCTTAATGAGCACAGAAAAAATCCATATCCAACAAAAGCGGAAAAAATTATGCTCGCATTACTCACCAAAATGACTTTAACACAGGTTATTTTAAATAATTTTACTTGCTCATTATTTTTTGTTAATTAATTAAATCGTCATTTTTTTCTTTATTAGTTAACTCAATTAAATGATCGTCTTTTCACTTATTTATAAATGATTAAGCTACATACTTCGCATTATAGTGAACAGTTTTTGAAAACATTTAAGGCATAAAAATTTAGATTAGAAATAATTGAATAAATTTTGACCAGCATTTACCTTGCCTTTCAATTTATTTCAACTGGTGGTAAAAATTGTTTTTAATATGTTTGAATGAGTAGAAGCGAGTTAAAATAATAAAAAATACATCACGATCTGGTCAACAAACAATTTTAACTGAAAATTTGTTTAAAAAATTGTTTCGAAGTTGTGGCAATAAATTTAAAAAAAAATTTTAATTTGAAAATGAAAATAAATTTTCGATTTGTTTATTTTGGATTCAAATGGTATTTTATCGTCCGATAACATTTTATTTAAAAGTTTTATTTTCACGAAAAATTTTAACAAAATATTTTCTAATCAGTTAATTTAAAAAAAAATTTCTAAAATATTTAATTTTATCGAATATTTTGATTTAATTTTTTTCCTTTTGCAAGATTAATTAACAAATTATTCATTCGTGGATGGGTCAGAAGATTATTGCTAAATCATTTTCACATCCATGTGACCTTCTCGTCTTTTGCTTACTTCATTTATGGCAATTAAATGAAAAAAATAAGAAAGGGCAAGGGAGAGAAAAGGAAAGATATGAATCGGAAATGGATGGAAACGGAAAGAAAGCAGCATAAGGGATTGAGAAGAGAGAAAAGAGAAAGAAGCATTTTCCGGAAAACTGTTTATTGGAAATGATAATGGATTTCTTATTGAATTCATGAAAAGTTCCATATTTTTACTTATTGTAAACATTCCAGCCCAAAAGAGTTTGAGATTTAAAGTATTTGTATGAATTCATAAAAATGGCTGCATTTCTTTCACTAGTAAAATTTGAAAAATAATGCTTCAAATGATTGGATAATAGCATATCGTAGTATCGAAATAATTGAAAATTATCGATCAATTTCCAAATTATTAGTTACTTTCAATTTGAAAACATACATTGAAGTTATTGAGTACGCACATGAATCATTTAGCTTCATCATTGAATCTATTCATCCATGAATTTATAATTTAAACTTTCCAGTTCCTTTTTTGCATTTTCTATCAAAGAAATCGATAAAAAAAAAGAATCTATCAGAATATTTTCGGTTAGATAAAACAAATCATTCAATTATCATTAACTTTTACGATGTCATCATTTCTTCGTCTTTCAATTTCTGGAATTTTCTTCTTCATATGATTTTATTTGAAAACAATAATCGTTCGTTCTAATATGAATATTTAAAAAAAAAAAAAAAAAACATGAAATTAACCTCCTTTTTTGTAACCATCTCTTTCATTCTCCCCCGCCCAGCTCTCATTCATTCAATTCAGTTTCAATTATTTTATTCCAGCAATGTGTAAAACTAGTATTATCCTACTACTGCTACTACTACTGCTAATACTATTACTACTAATACCTTAAATGAGTATTTGGTTGTGGCCTAAAAGATTAGCGACTAATACCTTAAATGAGTATTTATTGTAGCCGAAAAGAAACTCAAAAAAAATGAGAAAAAAGGCGGTAATTCTTTTTGATGTTTGTATTTTTTTTTTGATTGGATTGCTTTCTGAAGAGATACTTCTTTAAGAATCATTTAATCAATCAAAATTAAGTGTTTTTTTTTTCTGTTCTTTTGCAACAAAAAGGTAAATCCTTTGAAGGGAAAAAGAAAATGAGAGACAGAGAGGGAAAAAGAGATTTTTTCAAATTTCTCCATTTCATTTAATAAAATTTCATTTACTATTACTACTACTAATTATTATTATATTATTGCTAAATTTTTTTTTTTTTTTTTTAGTAATTAATTTTACATTGTCAAAATTTCATTTCATTTCCAAATATCTACATTCAATCATCTACAGTATTGCATTTATATTACGGTAACATTATGTACATTATAACTTATATTTAATTACCAGAAATCCCTCTTGAAATCAATCAAATAATTGTCTCTGCTCATTCAATCTGTTACCATTGGCTTTGCTAATTTTTGTTTATCAATAAATTATGGATTTTTTTTTTTCTTTCGCATACTATATAAGAGAATGACACTTTATCCTACTTAATTAGGGTTTTCATTAAGTGTTAGTCATTACCTATTAATGACAGAAATCGTAGTTGCGGTGCCTTTTTTTGATTTCTTTATCTATCACTTGTCAACAAGTTTTGATGATACTACACGCATACAACGTCAACATACACAGACACATATATACACACATATACATACACATACACACACGCACACATACACACACGCACACATACACACACGCACACACACATACACGGAACACAAACACAGTGATCGAACACGCACATAAACCACACAGACATATCTTGTGTTTACATCGCTGTATTTTTGTACTATATTGTAATCGATCATTTGTTGAAAATATAGTGTTTCAGTTATTTGTTTACATTTTATTCTAATTAGTTTTTAAAATGAACATAAATAATAGAAAGGGAGAGAGAGAGAGAGAGAGGGAAAAACAGTGAGAAAAAAACCATTTAATTTCCTTAAATTATTTAAAAATTTTTTTAAAATAAATGGAATTTTTTTCTCATTGCTAATACGGTAATATAATTTACTGAACAAATAGTATTAATGGTTGTAAACTTGTAACATAAAACAAAAAAAGAAAAAGGGCAAAAGTAATGAGCTCGAAACTTCGTGTACATATTGTTAAATGAGCGGTAACATGAAAGAAAATTAAGCAGGTGGGGGGTAGAAGAAAGAGATGAAGAAGTAATTTAATTTTGCAAACAAGAAAAATGATCATTAGCCAACTAACCAGAAAAGGAGAAAGAGATAAAATTTTAGAGAAAATTATAGAACAGAGTTAAGAAAAAAAAAAAGAGAGCAGAGATATTTGTAACTGATCAAATATGAAATGAATTATTTTTCAAGTTAATTTAAACTTTATTTCTTCTTCTTTTCATTTGTTTTTCATTAATTAGTAGAAGCAACATTTGCGGATTTTACCAACGATAGAATATGAATTTAGACTGAATACTGCTGCAAAGTTAAACTATCCTTTGAATTATCTGTAATTAGTTCTAATAATTTAAACTTTTTTCAAAGACAGCCATTTGATTAAAACTAATCCGAATATGAAATAATATTCAGTGAAAAAGCAATGATAATATTGATGGTATTGACATAATAACAAGCAACCAATTATTTTCATAATTATGGGAAAGTTTTATTTTTTTGAATCTCAAGTGCATCCGAATTTTATTTTTAATTCCAAGCGTTCGTGTTTCAATTTTTTCTATAATAGAATTAATTTTTTCAAAAATTATAAATCTTGATGAGCTTAAAAAGATTTTTCCCATTACAAATTTCATGACAGCACAATTTAAAATTCTTTTCCTTTGGCTTTAAATTTAAAAGAAAAAAAAAAAACTTAAAATTAATTATTTTATTATATCATTTGATTTTTTCCGACAAAAAATTATTATCTCAATTACTTTTTTATGATTCAATTTTCTTTTGATAGATTATTGATACTACTACTGCTATCATCACTGATACACTCGATACTATTGCCATTTGATGAAATTTTCATTATCAAAACAAAAAAATTACTAATTATGCATTAATATCGTAAAAGAAAAAGAAAGTGACACGTCAAAACTTTGTCATTTAAAATTATCATTGATAATTTCTTGCGAGAGAACTATTTGTTTTTCCATTCTTTCTCTCCTTTTCTGCCTCTCTCTCTCCTTTTTTTCAATGGAATCTATTAAAAGGATTTTATTGCTTGCTACTTTAATTTTCATTTTTTCTAAATAATCGTGAGCTTTTTTTTGATAATACTTATGTCAATTGTATACTTTTTTTTAAAAAAATAAAACATTATTTAATTAAATGAAGAGTAGTCTAACATAAACTTTTTATGTCCATTTGAGGCTAAAATATGCATTATTTGCTAGACTATTAATTTTAGAGCTTAAAATTTAAGTTAAATTTAGCTTTCGTTTCTTATGTGTTATTGATAAAGTTTTTATTCAGGTTTCAAATATTATTTGAAATTATTATCAAATAAATTTAACTTAAATTTTGAGGAAATACTACGATTGCAAGTATTCATCTGTTGCTATCAAAGACGAGTTTTGTAATTGAAAATTGATTGCTAATTTATGTCAATCGTAACTTTTATCAGTTCAACATCTAATAATTCCTTATATTCTTATTCTTTTAATCAATTACCACTATAAATCACTTTCTTTCAATCATCAGGATTTTTGCTCAAATATGCAGATCAAAATTAACTAAGTCAATGAACAATTTCGTGTATGATCTGTTTTATCATATGATGGTCCTTATCAAATCAATATAAACAAGTACTGAAGGCGGAATCGTTCATTTGGATTGATTATTTCGTTAGTGGAGGAATTCGGAGGGAATAAAAAAGGGGAGCTGCAGATGAATTTTATTTATACATTAAATTTAGCTTTAACTAAACATTGATTGCAATTTTAATCCGCTTTTATAGTTGTCATCAATCCGGCTTACATGTTTGTGCTGCAAGATTACCTAATAAGATTTATGTAATGTTGCCAATGATGATAATTACTTGCATATGTTAGGCACATTAAAAAATTTTACAGCTTAGGCCTAGTACAGTCATCGAATCGCTAATTGCGTCATTCATAAGCCATAGGGATGAATGAAAGGAAAGGATTGTATAATGAGATTGTTGCAATGCTTCATTGGAAGAGAAAAGGAATGGAAAGGAAAAAGGGAATACATTACATTCAGTGGTTTGATTTTCCGGAGAATATTTTTCCAAAATCCGATTCAGCACTACACTATTCTATGTTTCATGTCAATCAAAAATGATGAAAACCATGGAAATGTAATTTAGCATTTCAATCTTTATTTTCTTATCGCCAGATTTATTACGATGAGTTAAGCAAAAATGATTTGAATCATCGAAATGAGTCATTTTGTTAGTTTTGATTTATTGTTCCCTGGTTCCCACTCATTTTACTATTTTCAGTCATTATTTTTCAGCATAACAAGCAATTTTTTGCGTGCATTTTGTAGTTTAAATCCTGAATATTATGGTTCACATCTCTTTATAAGCCTACAAATGATGCAGTTCAACTTGATTGATTATTTCAGATTGTCTTAGATCAAAAAATATAAAATTGAGCTAATGAATTCGAATTTTTTTTAGTCTCGAAACCTAGCAAAAAGAAATTTTGATAAAATCACACTATTTATGTTTTAATTTTTCCCTATAGATTTTAAAAAATTCAGCCTTAAAGCAAAAAAAGCAGCAGGTTTTTTTGAAAATTTAAATTTGGTCAAATATTTATTGGATTTTAAACATAGAAACAACTTGTTAGAAATAAACAAATAGGTAGACATGCATGTTTTCAAGTTTCATCAATTTCAATCAGATTTTGGTTGTTAGACAAATTTTATGCCTAGCAAAATGAGGCTATTCCTTAATAAGCTTTTCTCATCTCAGTTAGTTGTGACAGGTGGACACTCGTAAAATTCCATATGTCGTTACTAATAATATTCAGCAATATTTCATTTCAAAATGATCTTTTCATATAATTTTCTTTTCTTGTGCCTATTTATATTTTAATTTTTGAAAAACCAGTACATGAGTTGAAATTAACTGAAAATTTCAAAAATGGTCAGTAAGAATTTATGACTTTGTCACTTGAATTGGAAAATCACCTTATTCAACTAATTAATTACACGAAGAAGGTAAAGTTGGATGGAAAATCGTTGAATGATTAATGGTAAATGAATATGCCAACAATTCATCATCGTTCATCGATTAGGATGAAGATTAAACCTGATTTTTCTCCTTTCTCCCTTTTTGCTTCCAAAATTTCAGTTGTCTTACTATTATTATTATGAATTCGCTGCTTTGATTTCAATATTATTATGGTATGAATTGGAAAAAGTATTTATTACATCTGAAAAAATGGCGAAGTCGTAAAAGTTTAACAAATTCAACTGGCACATCCATTTTTATAGCTTCTCGAAAGTATGCTGTGTAAAAATCACGGCATGCTTTTTGCTGAGAACAATAATATCAAATTGAAATGATCAAATCATTTGCCCTTCTACCATTTAACTGTAAACTATCAGTTGGAGCTCAAGTTTCAATGTTTGTTTGCAATCATTTGTTGTAATATGTAAACGATTTCATTGAATTGATATGCGATCTCTTGCAGAAATAGATTTATACACCCTTTTATACACTCTTTTTATACACTCTATATACTCTTTCATTTTCACTTTTAAATCACTCAAGAAATTTTCAACAATCATTTATTTCACTATGATCAACGATGTCGCAGGATATTTGGACTTGAATGAAGTAATAAAAGTCAATACACAGATGCAATATTTAAGCAATTAAATAAGTAATGCAGAGCTTGAATGAATCAATGATGAATGGATGAATTAAGAAGTTCAGTGTCTAGTAAATTAATCAATTAAGTGTGTAACTAGACTAAATAACTAATTAAGTAAGTCGACAAGAATGTAGATAAAATAAATTCAGGTATCAACATGGTTTGCCAATGCTCGCCGACGGCTAAAGAAGGAAAACAAAATGACATGGTCACCGCGCAATCGACCGGGAGAAGATGATGATGATGATTTGGGTGATATTGATGCATCATCGGAACAGAATCACTCCGATCGACCGTGCAGTAGCGCTTCCGACGGTGACATCTCCGTTGTAATCAATGACACTAGTGAACAAGGTGAATTGCAAACAAGCATACCAAAAATATATCCGTCTAATTTAGAACTTATCTTACCCAGTTATTGATTTATTCATGAAAACATGCAAAAAATGATTGCATTCTGATCGAATATTGTTGTTAACAAATTAATGCATTAAATATTGTGGTGGATTTCGGATCATTTTGGAATGCTTTTCAGATGCATCCTGTGATGTACACTCGCAATCGGTTACACCACCACCATGTTCCGAAACAAGCAGCAATCCACCACGATTATCAACATCAGCAATATCGACACCTAGGAAAAGGAAAATTTGGTCAATTGCAGAAACGCTATCGAGCAGTACAGCTGATGCAAATAGTAGTAATATCGGATACGGAAGCAATAAAGATGATCGTGAACGAGCATCAACATCTGCCGAAAGGAAATCGTGGAGTGATGGTCGAGATTCGACACCTCCATCAGATTCGGTTGGTACTGGTCCATCCATGGTCAGTACCGTTCAAGCGCAACCACCACCACCACCCCCACCACCACCACCGCCACCACCATTACTACTACCTCCGGGTGTTCCTGCTATTTCCGCTGTTAATGGTCAAATTCCGCAGCATTTCCTGCAATTTCATCCCTGGCAACAACAGCAGTTAGCTATGGCTATGGCTGTACGAATGCCATTTCCTAGACCTGAACTATTAACAATGATGGCGCAATCAAGTCAAATTCGACCACCCGTGCTTTTCAATCCAATGTTTATGGGTGCTGTGATGCCGGGTGTACCGCCACAACAACCACATCATCCAGTACCCGCTACTCACTTATCAGCATTACCCAGTACATCATTACCTAACGGCCAGTCATTCATTTTTTCTTTATAATATTTAACATGAATATTTTTGGTTTGTTAATTACACCACATCAATCTTTATAACATGGATATTTTTCCTTATAGCATGGATATTTTTGCTAATTATATCACATTAATTAATCAATCCAAATCTATTCAAAATTTTGCACCAATAGCAAATATTCTTTTTTTCGTCATAAGTCATTCCTGTTGTTACTGATTACAATTCTATATTTTTGCCTTCTAAATCTTTTGTTTCCTATTCAGCATGCTGCTTTGAGGAAATTTTATTAGGAATGTCTTACGAATGCTAAGAAATCTCGTAAGCCCCGAGATAGTCACAAATTCTGTTAAATTGGTGATCTTTCTTGTAAATCTTTACTAGTGATTTAATCCTGAAGGATCTTACAGACAAACTTTAAACCAGTTCCGGTAGCTAAAATAATATTTACAAGAATTGATTTTTGTCCTCAATAACGAAACTTTTTGAACTTAGTGTATTAATAACTTAAATCAGCTCTAATAACTCTAACAGTATGCATTTTGGGGCAATCGATCTTTGGCCTTTTGAAAAGCGATTAGATTAAAATTTGAAAGAGCGAAAGATTAAAATTTAAAAGAGCAAAAGATTAAAAATAGAATTTTTTTTTATTAAAAATTCTCAAACTTTTTGTAAATAAACATTAATAGCATCCAGAAAAATATATGCAAGTGAAGGATTTTGTTGAATAATTTGCATTGGTATTAATCATCAATGTCAACAAATTGTCATATTTAACACCCCGTACACCGGTACGGACTTGTCCTTGTTGATTTAGCATTAATGTTTGAATTAACTGATAAAAGGGAAATGTTGAAAGAGATACAAGGAAGTACAAGGAAATTCTTCATCTCCTAGTTACTGTTTTTTTTTCTTGTTTCAAAAAATTCGTACCGAATGGAAAAACTGAGTGAAACAATTCATGAGGGGTTTAAAAAAAAGAAATTAATTATAGTTTCTCTTTCTTTATTAAAGAATTAGGTAAAAAACCAGAAGAAAAGAAGAAATTCAAATTATCAATTTTAATTCCAATTTCTCATTTGAATATCATTCTACCTGTTTATATCTTAACAAAATTAAAATGAAAATGAAACAGAAATCTAAATGAAATTTTAGAAGCAGAAAAAATTAATTTCAATTAATTCCAAAATCATTCATAAATTTTCACCTTTCTTTTCATGCATTTGTTATTTTCTTTGAAAACTAAGACAGTCATTTCCTCTCAAATATAAATTTTTTCTTTTTTTGGTTTTGATCAGATTTGTCATTTTTCTTTTGTAATTACTTTAGGGGAAAATGAAAAATAAAAATTTTTACGACAAATCTTTCCAACTTTATTTTTTTACGCTATAAAAACGAGAAGTATCATCATCATCATCATCATCATCATCATCATCATCATCATCATCATCATCATCATCATCATCATCATCATCATCATTATCATCATCATCATCATCATCATCATCATCATCATCATCATCATCATCATCATCATCATCATCATTATCATCGTCATCGTCATCATCATGTTAATAAGCGAATACATAGAATAATAGGGTGGTCATGTCAAAGGGATGTATGTGTGCCTTTGCGTGTATTTGCAGATACCTGGACATATTTAGGTACATTAATGAGTGGTAACCATAATTGCAAATAATTCAGGCCAATGTTTATGTTTCCTCATTTAGTGTCATTAGTGTAAATGAAGTTGTAAACAGCGCATAACTGACAACAGTGTGATACATTTGTGATTTTGTGATGACAATGAAGTAATTCATTATCAGTCTTATCATCGTTATGTCACCATTATTACTATTCCACGTAACAAATATGTTGCAAACATGCCTTTACACCGCTCTCCATTCCATCTCTTTCCCTGTGCTGATCATTTAATTGGATAATTAAATGGTACGAATGGAAAGGAAGGGGAAAGGTTCCGCGATATTTTAATAGGGATTTATCATTCTTCTTTCCAAAGTCACAAACTCATCTTTTAAATAATAGATTTAAACGTGATATACGTTAGACGTGTTCCTTTGATAGCTTCATTTAGGCTAATGTTAATTAGCCATTTGGATCCAAATATAACAGATATTAATGATGCTTATGAAGTTGAAGGATGAATATAAAAAATGTAAATATTGTTTTTCATTTTGTCTTTCTGTCTACATGTTTGACATTTCCGCGTTGATCCGTTTGTCAACATGATTTGACATTGAATCCGTTTGTGTGCATCAGTTTTGTCGACTTCATGATGATTCGAAGACTATTCCTACAACTATTCTCTTTTCCTCTCTTTCTCTCTCTGAAAGAAGAAAGACAATAAGAGGGTTTGGTTAATTTAGGTTAGGTCACAGGTTAGGTCATAAATATTGCTGTCCTCGAAAGCATAACATTTACAGATATGTCATACTTTTCGTTAATGAAAGCACGCTGATAAAGCAGCAGTGAAATATGTGAGAAAGGAGGAAATCATTCTTTTTTGATATACTTCTGATATCGATGAAACTGATAAATCGGAAAAGCCCACATTGATAATTTTCTGTTCCCGGTGACCGGTATGTGGAGTCGGATAATTACTTACCATAGATACTTTCTCATTATTTTCTTCAAAGGATTCTCTTTCTTTTAAACGTTAGCTCTGATTGGCATTATTTATGATATTGATTTCGCAATATCGGAACTTTTATAGCAAAGTAGCAGAATTCCTAACCGGAAATAACCAATCATGCGATATTTCAAATTCCTTTTACCCATCCACTTCAATTTTTTTTCTCGCGATTAAAAATTAGATTTAATACCAATTCCTTGAATATCATTCCATAATTTCTCGATCAAGAATTGGATAAATTGGATTAGACAAAATTTTAACAATAATAACTTACATAATCCTTGAAATGTCATTTATACTTGCTTACAGAAACATAGTAAAAGGCGAAGAAATATAACTGAATTTTCGACACTATATTTCATTATTATTATTTTCAACTATTTCAAAGTATTATTGAAGAAGTTTAAGGACTATAAGGTCCAACAATATGAGAGGAAAAACAGCAAGACGATTAATTAATAATAGATGATTAAGTGCTGAGAAGGTGGTCCGAAAATCAACAAAATGTACGATTGCTAAAAAGTCAATCAGTTTACTAATGAAATAACAGAAAACATTTGTTGTTAAATTAGTTGCCATTTAATTAATATTTCATTTTTTTCCAAACTGAATAAACAAACTTTTGTAGGTTCACAGGAAAATTAATGATATTTTAGGACCTCTACCACAATGGCGAACGTCAAGAACTAAAGCAGCAAGTCCCATTATACCTGTGGTAATTTCACCAGCTGCGACAACAACAACAGCAACATTAGGAACTAATGAGAAGATGATAACGATGACAACAAGCAATAACAGCAGCAACAATAACAATAAAAATAATAGTGGTAATAGCAGCAATAGCAATATTGATCGTGATGATGAAAATTCGTCGAGTGACAACAAGCGAAGTAAAAGTACCGACAAATCCTGGGAAAATTCATTGTATTAATTTGTTTTCAATGCATCTTTGTTATCATCTCCTTTTTCTTCAAAAGAGAGACGACGAAAAAAACCATTTTTTTCAAGTAGAAACTTTTTTGAAGTAATTTTTGCGGATGAAAAAAAAAGTTTGAAACTGTGATTGCATGATTGTCATATTATCAGTGAAAATGAACTTCAAATTGACGTTAGCATGGAATATAAGTTTTAAATTGAAATCAAGTTCTTTTGATTTCTTCGCTTATGTGATAATATCTTTTGTTTGCATTAATTCCTTATGATTATAAATATGATTATTATTATTATTACGAAGCAAATTTGTTAAAGATTGTAATCGTTATCATCCGTTAGCACTATCATTGCTGTCATTCAGTGGAGATATGCGGTGCTTTAGTAATTTTCGGTTGTTTTTTTGTTCTCCAAAGCATTTTTTATCTATTTACTTTTTTTTGTTTAATTGTTTAAACCAAAAAAAAGAGAATTTTAAATTTCTGATCTTTATTAATTTTTTCTCTTCTCTTTGTTATTTCTCGCACGGTAACAGCGGAAGTTTTCCTTTCTGTGCACTCTCGTAATCTCTTCAAAAATTTTTTGTTAAACAAATTCCTAAATGAATGATCGAAAAATAAAAAATGACAAAATTAAAAGAACAAAATTTTTGGTATAAATATTTCGCCAATCATTCAAAGCATAAAAATTTTTCGACAAATTTTCAGTTTCAAGAAAAAAACTTTTTTGTCTTCTAAATACAGCAATGAAATTGCAGTGAAAAAACTTTATGTATTTCCGTCTTTGTTCCTTTGCTTTTGTTCTGTTCTCGTACGAAGTCCGGAAAATAGAAGAAAATATTTGACGGATGAAATAGATGAAAAGCCAAATAGTATGCAAATGAAATTTTAGCCATTATTAAATGGTAAAAGTCTTTCTTAACTGCGCCGGAAATTTTCAATTTTTCCCATTTCAAAGTAGTGAAATTTTCCAGCATCGAATTTTTCGATATTTTGAACAATTTAATTTCTCATTTATAGATATAGCCGTAAAAATTTGTTGTTTTTTATGCAGAACGGGTTTCTTTGTTCGTTTTTTCCATTTTCTTTCAGTGTCCTAAATTAGAAAGTGCCTATACCGGAACATTAATTAACCTGTTTAGGTACATTGTTTACATTAACAAGTAATAAATTTTATGGTATACAAATAAGTTTGCAAACTTATCATTTCTGTCCTCTTTGTAGTCGCATTTAATCGTACAAAAATGGGCACAACTTTTTATTTCTTTTTTTTCAAATTTCTTTACAGTAAATTAAAATTTACCATTTTAACGATTAATTGTTTCCCTCTTTCTTTATTTCTTTTCTTGTATGTGTGTGTGTGTCAATTGTAATTTTTTATCTTCCTTCAAATTAAATTTATTCAGATCAATTTTAATCGACTAATACAATCTTAGGCTAATTAATTTAATTTAGTAAGCAGCCAGTAAATTTCATGATCAATGAGGAGCATTTGTAAATATTCATCGTTGTGGACAAAAGGCAAGTAAAATTTCATCAATTTCCCTACTGGTTGTCGGAAATTTTGCATGTTTTGCAACAATGAAAGCTTCCCGATTCTATTGGTGGAGGCGATTACAGAAAGTAAAAGGGAGAGACAAGCGATAAATTGAAAAATTATCAAATAAATGCTTCGAATTTCTCCAAGATTGATTGAAATTAATTAACAAATTTGCCACTACTTAATTATTGTAACTGTCCTGCATCAACAAGTATATGAGTATGAGTATGAAATTTTTTAAACAAAAAAAATTCTTTGGGCTGAAACAAATTAGATATTGACTTGCAATGTTCCGCTTTCTTTGCTTTTCCGCTTCGTCTCGATTCGATGAACATTACTGCTTTGAATGCTATTTCAGAAAAATGTTAATTTTGATTGGTAAAGTGACTAATTAGTCTAAAAAGTGAACTGCCTTGACTGATTAATTTTTGCAGTCTTTGACTGGCAATTATTGATTAATTTATTATTATGCCACATAAAATAAATTTTCAAAGAGAGAAACAGAAAAAATTCAAAAGTGGAATTTCATATCAAATAGCAATGAGTATTTCAAGAAAATTGAATGTATAAGTCTTTTCTTCGTCCTTCTTCAAATGGCTTTGAAAAAATAAAATTGGCATACGGTGGCGCGTGAGAAAACTAACTGCTCATTTTCTTTTTTCTATTCTGGCCAAGAAAAAAAAAAAACGAATGAAAAGGGAAAGGAAAAAAAAAAGAGACTAGACTAATTTTAGCCTAATTGAATAATTCTAATTTATAGCTTAGTTTAATTTTTGTTAGTAATTAAATCACTTATTGACGATAATAGCAGCACTATTACAACTATTGCTATGGCTAGCATCTTTTGAGTTAAGAAGTCTTGAAATTGTTGAAATCGGATAATACTTAACATGAATAGATTATTTCCCACAATCATCATCATCATCATCATCATCATTATTATTATTATTATTACTGTGGCCTTAAAGCTTTAATCTTTCAAACAGCGAGCTTTTATGATTTGACAAAGAGAGAGAGAGAGAGAGAGAGAAAGATGAGAATGAGGAAGAGATGATATGTATCATAATTAAACGACGAGATTTGGACAATTTTGAACAAACCGTTTAAAGACATGTGTAAACAAAAATTTTACATCGATATAATCGGAAAATGGTTGAAAATTTTAAATCACTGACGAAATTGGAAAGGGAAATTTCACTTGGGAAGTTTTCATTTATTATCAATTAAAATTTAATTTTTCATTTGAAATTATTAAAAGTTTAGCGAAAAAAAAAAACAAATTTTTGTCTGCAAGATTTTTTAAATGTTTTGTTGTTTTATTTTGTCAAGTTGTTATTGCATCAATAATACTGAGTAATCATATTTGGAGCAAAGAAATACAACAGTTTTGTTGGTAGAAAGAATTCAAATACAGCGTTATCAGATTATTTTGTTATCCGATAACATTGCAATTTTTTGATTAATTAATTTATAACTTTACGATAAGTGTCAGTGAAATTTTTAAAAGTAATGCAATCAAAAGCATTCCATCCTTTTCACTTTAAATAACATGCAGAAAACAGAACTGATTGATATATTTGTTCAATAGGAACTTTTTGCATGCATTGAGTGCATGTGTAAATTTGCATGCATGCAAGCATGCAGTAATGTTTTCCATGTTGATATATATCATCATGTGTGTGTTTATTCTATTTTATAGTCTATTACTTCCATGCTTTCTTTCCATTCCAATCTTTTTTGCAGTGGGTATAATAAAAGGGAAAAAAAAATTTCGAATTTTCATCTTTCGCAAATATTTGTTTATCCACTGTTTATCCATTTCGGATTTTGCAAAGATGCATAAAAGGATAGATCTGTATGGGAAAAGTTGTATCGTATCAATTTCACAAAATTATTCCAACAATTCTGAAATGGCTTTTTTTTTTTAACCGAGAATAAATAGAAAACGGAAAGATTACGAAATTGAAATAGTTGTAAACATGCTAACTATATGATGCGATAATTTTGTAAATGATCGTGATTTCGATTCGATTAGATCGAATTGATCGATAATGTCATATATTTTGTATATAGTATTGCATTTATTGACATTTTTTTTCTACAACGTCTTTCAACTAATGTTTATCATTTCAACAGCGGATTAGACGGAAAAGATTAGGATACTTGAAGTTGTAACAAAATTCCGTGAGAGAAAGAAGGAAAGCAGAAATTATAGGTCTTGCAAGGTCAAGTGCGGCAAAAAGCTTTCCAATCGTTTCGAAGAGGAAGTTCTTTTACTTCATTCCAAATTCACAACCATTATTTGCATAAATGGAATTAGCTTCTTGAGAAGGAAAAATATGGATTTATTATCCGGTATGATGATCAAATATGAAAGATTTTTTTCTTGGGAGAGATAAATGATGGTACCAATCCATAGGTCATCATAGTTTTGCATCACTTGCTAATCCTCGTGCGGCAAGGTTAAACACTCATCGTTTTTGCCTTTATACAATGCCGCACAAGAAGACAGGAGATTTTTGTCTTTTCTATGATTGAACGAAGGGAATGTTATCATTTGGATGGACGACATATACCACCACAAACACCATCGCTACAACAACCACCAGAATTTACGTATGTGGACAGGCAGACATTTCTATTTGATGAAAATAGGCGGACATACAAACCGATAAACAAATTCAGCAAAACATTCGCATGCATAAAAGCACTCAATCATGCTTCACAAAAGCGAGAAGTGTGTACAGTGGATGACAGTTGTATGACATAGGATTTCCTTTTGAAGTTACCGATTTGGTTTCTGGTGAACAGATTGAGAAAATTTAAAGCAATGCATGGGAAGAGCCAAAAAAAAAGCAGCACTAATTAGCTCGATTTCATTATTTTTCACTTACAAAAGCATTAATTGATTTGTTAAATATTTAAAAAAAAAAAAAACATTTAAATGAGAAATGTAAGGGGAATAAATGAAGCAAATTAGTTTTAAATAATTATACAAAAGTTGAAATTATACCTTGTCACGACGATATTTCCATAATACAAAGTTTACAATATCATAATGTAAACGTTATAGTTTAATCGTTTAAATATTTTTTATTAATTATTAAATATTAATTTGTGTACTTTTTTTCCAAGAAAAAAGAAATCATTAAGCTTATCAGAAATTGTGAAGTTAATATCATTAGCAAAAGTTTGCATGCTGTCACTGTTGCAAGTTTACATTGACACAATGACGACGATGAACAACATCAATAATCGTTTATCAGATTTTTCTTCTACATTTCCTATAATAATAAATTTTAGAAAGAATTTCGTTCTACATTTACAGCAAAAACAGCCAAAAAAATATTAATGAATATTAATTGATATCAAATTAAGTTAACAATTTTATCACTAAACTATTTCATTACCAATTCCATTTCTTTAGTATAATTATTTTTTTCCGATCTTAGTTCTGTTTTTCTGCAAGCATTTTCTGCCAACAACTATCCTTTTAATCAATTAGATATAATTCTGATTTCAAATGAGAATTGTTTAATGTTACATCGTATTTTCCAGTGTTTCTACTTTTCACCTGAATAGACATAATTGTGATTTCAATCTTTTGAAATCGATCAGTGATTTAATCTCAAAAATAATAGATTACTTATTCTATTTGTAGATTTATATGATAATTGGCGACTGACAAGATAAGCGAATTTGTTTATGCATGTATCAGATAACAAACACAAGTATTTTCCCATCCTTACCTACTGCGATCATACGGTTGATAATTATGTTTAACAAGATATGGTCATTTAACGTAAACTATCTTCGATATTCCATCCATGTGACACTTTTTTAAATGATATATTGGTTGTCTATTTCCAGCTGTCCACCTATCCACTTTTCCATCCATCCATTTTTCAGTTGTCAAAAATCTAGAAATGCTCATCAGGATAAACGATTGATGAATTGAAAGCTTAAAGAATTGTTTATTTCATTCAAAAAAAATTTCAAAAAATAAAAATGAAATTAAAAAAAAGGGATGTTTTGCAAAAAATAATTGGATTTTTTCAAAATTCTTCCCGAATTTTAATTCAAGATTTTTGAGTATTTAAAAAAAAATTGAAGAGTAATAAATTTTTACTGAAGTTTCATATATAGTTAAAGAAGGGATATTTCATGAGTTGCTAAATCCAAGAATTTTGGAGACAGATTAAAACGGTTTTTTTTATCAGCCATCAAGCTTAATTCCACATAATTCGTGAAATAACGATGATTATGACTATAACCTTGATCACAATGATAGTACTAATTAAGAATATCAAATGCTTCGACTCATTTGGTCCTCATTCAGAGCCAAACAGAAACAAAAAGTAATTAAAAAAGAGCAATGCTTGCTAGATTTTTCATATGGTACCAACATGGAATTTGATCTGCTAGGCTTGAATTCAAATTAGAAGTGGGATTAGAAGAGCTGTTGTATATCATATCCAAAATTCATTTATCATACCTAAGTATTGTTAAGATGACAACCTTCGTTAAATCAGGAATAAAAGCAACGATTCATAAGTTACCTGAATTATAATCAACGAGGTCAGTTCATTGCATCATCGGTATTTACGAGGATTATATCCAGTAGTTAATATCATAAATTATCGATATCAACTTACGTCAATGTATTGCTGTAAATCATTTTGCAGGAATATGCACCCGTGCTTTTCTATCCCCGCTATTACGCGATAAAACTATTTAGTAAAGTTATTGCTGTAGCAGCAGTAACAGCTAACGTTTATTTCTCAGTTCATTTTATGATAAAGAAATGGGAAATTGTTTGCCTTAGTTGAGTCATCTAATAAAATATCTGTGAATAGTTAGAAATTTCTAAAAGTTATTGTAAGTCAAAAGACATATTTAAAAAGGAAAATACAAAGACAACGAGGCAAAAAACTCTTCCAGGTTTTTTTTTCTTCTTGCTTCTTTCCATTTATTAACAACAAACCAGGGAAAATTTCATATTTAAAACTTTTCAGATTATTTCATTAAGTTATTTTTCTTTTCTTTAAAGACTTCTGCCATATTTATATTGTACTTAATCTTTTTATTATCATTTGAGATGTTCCTCTCTTCATAATATATTAATATGAAAATATTTCATTTGAAAATGCATAAAAAACTTCAATAATAGCAGATTTTCTTATTTTTCTTAGAAAAATTATTAAATTTAATCTGGATTTGAGGAATAGCAAATGAAACGATCATATAACTCGGTTCGAATAAAGACGGTTATATTCGGTTTTTTTTATAATTCTGAAATTGCATTTGTTTAAAAATTACCGATTCCAAAAGGCATTCATCAATCAAATTCCACACATTGCAAAAGATGTGACAATGATTTAAAAATTTTTCAATTATCTTATGATAGACGGCGTCCATCAAAACGACGACGACGACGATGACTACGACAATAATGAGGAATTACAACAACAGCAATGAAGGCAAAGTTGATAGATAACGATGACATCTGGTATGGATTAAACAGGATCGATGAATGAATATGGAATATTGCAGTATCTCAAGAAACGGTGTCATATCATCGATAGCTTGTATCATCTGCTCCGGAACAAAATGTTGTACTGGTTAGCATCATCTTAAATGAAATCGAATCAAATTTATCCGAGCTTTAACAGCAGTAAAAGTAAAAATTCTTTTTCGGTGCATCTTTTTTCCGCAATTTTTATCCTTCCCTTTCGCTCTAAATAGCTTAATTCATTAGAATCGATGGTTTAGTGGTTGAAAACATGTGGTAAACATATTTTACAACATATAGTTACATTAGTGAGATGTCGAAATTCTACCCGGGGATTTCGAGGGAGAATAAGCGACAGAGGAATAAGCGACAATTAATAAGTATATTAACACGGTAACTAAGAGTACTAAGGTAAAAAACAGGTACAAGTGTAGATTATATTGAAAGATTATAAGTTATCAAGTTTAAAAGATTTGTTTGGAATATATATGGGAAATTTTCACGTTTATGAAGTTACCGAAAACTGGAAGAAATAGTTTAGAAATTCAGAAGAATGGATCAAAATGCTACTGAATTTGTAAAATTAATATTTCAGTCTAGACAATCCCTAAGTTTCTCATTTTTCTTTTAATTTGTCAAATTTATAAAGAAACATATTTCAAATCAATGTTAGTTACAAATCAATCTAATTCGTTGATCGCATCAACATTGACAACATATCATACTAATTAGTTAATTACATCGAAACTATTTCGTTCCTAACTATATGAGTTTCAGTTTGCCATATGAGATTAACGGAGTATATTTCATGGTTTGGAATTCAATTGAAATCAATGAATCATTTTTACAATGAAAAAATCCTATATAATCAAACTAATCAAATTGACCAATCCACGTTAATTCATGTCATTTTATAAATAGAAAATACTTTTTTTATCTATTCAATGATAATTGATGAAATTAAAGGAAGACTAGACTCATTGTTCATTACCATCTTTCATCATTGATAAAAAAGTCGTTGATTGACTTCTTTCTCTGATCCTGATGACATTCAGAAGATGCATGTCATTTTTCATCTGCTATTATCACAAAACTGAATTCCCATGCTTTTAACAAAAGTCCTTTTTTCAGAAAAAAACCAATTCCGCTCTACTACCTTTGATTAAAACGAAGAATGCATAAATTTATTATACCATTCATTTCTCTTTTCACTAACTTTTACTTCTAGAAATTTAACAATGATGACGATAATAATAATAATCATAATAAATAATAATTGTCAAATAACTCTTCTTAATTTCCTTTCTTCCCTCCTTTCACGATAATAATGATGATAATAAATGACAATAATAATATTTTCAATGAATTTTCGTTTTTTTTCTTACTTCTATGTTGAAGGATGATGATAATGAAATGATATAATATATATAATACTTGTTATCATGTACCGCAATCAACCATTAAACAATAATATATCTTAGTTTCGCAGATATGTAAAATGTTATGAAAGAAGAGAGAGAGAGATAGACAGGTAGTGCAACAAGGTGTACAACAAGGTATATTGAGAAAAAAAAGATAATTCTTAAGCTATGATCGGTTACTGGAAAACTGTGTACATTAATTCATTAATAGTGAAGACAGATGAAATTAATATCATTTGATGATCAAGATTACAATCTCTCTTTTCTCATTAATTACTGCTACTACCTGTCATTAATGCAGTAGTCGTTCAACAACTACTAAAGCTACTGCAACTACGATCATCAATTACTGTTTGGTAGTGTATTTATGTGTATCATGAAAAACATTTTTTATGTCAAACATATGTTGTCACAATTGGCATTCGAATGGAAGGGAAATTGAAATAAAACATGTTTCCATCCCTTTTTACTAACTTAAATTAAATGAAACTTACCAATTTTCAAAAGCAGCCAGAAAATGATAGGAAAAAGGATTATTTCAATAAGTCATTACTGAGTTATTATTAACAATCTACTTTACTTCACTTCATTTTTTAATAAAATTATAAATTTAAAATAATCAAAGAAAAATGTTGAAGGTATTTTTATGCATGATAAACATTTGTCATCAATAATGTACAAAATGATGATGATGATTAAAGAAACATGCGCGATACCGGTAGAAATGTATTGTTATTTGCAAAGGTATACCTGATTATTTTCTGAGCGAATAAACTTTGCTCAAAAAAATATCTGGGAGAAAAAGTAGAAAAAATAAGACAAAAAGAAGAAAAAGGAAAAAGTAAAACTTAGTTTTAACAGAACACATTGAATGCGAAAATGTTTGAAATGTTCTTTTTTGAAATTTACAAAATGTCAATGAAATAATTTCAACATTAAACAAACATACACATACATAAACATACACATACATATGCACATATACATATGCACACATACACATATACATGAAACTGCAGAAAGAACACAACGAAACTGTTGAAATAAAAACGCAAAAATATTTTTAAGTGAATTTTCAAGAAAAATTTGAAAAATCGATAGAAAATTACTCTTAGCATGGCATAACTGAACTTACGAATAAAACAAAAAGAAATGAAGTAAAAAGTAAACAATATTGTTGGCGAAAAATTGTATAAATACAGCATTTAGTACAGTTATAGGAAAAACTATGGAAACAATTAAATTGCATCCATTAAAATGACAAATTTTTAGTCCTTTAAATCATGATTTTTTTTTCATCAATCATTAATTGCTTTCACGGCTAATAAAGAATAAGCTAAAAGAATTACTAAAATGTCTCATGATGCCACATTCTTTTTTTTTCTGTCCTAAAAAAACACCAAAAAATTCCAATTTATCACTAATATAATTTTAGAACCATCTATATCGCCATACAATTCAAAAATTAGTATTACAACAATATTTCCCAAATATGAGCAGAACCACTAGAAATAAGATAAATAAATAGGTACAACATACTTGGCTTGATTAGTGAGTAATTTTATAGTATATAAAAGTCTACAAAACTACAAAAAAAAAAAAAAAAATAAAATATTGGAAAGAAAGTGATCAGATTTTTCAACATTAACAATAAAAAAAATGACCGGTTCCCGAAAAAAGGATTATAGCAATAAAAACAAATCTAATGAACTGATACTTAAAGATAACCAACGTTTTAGAAAATCAAAAAGTACACACGGATACATATAAAGACTTGCAAATTGCAGTAAAAAGGAATCCATAAATCAAATAATTAAGCATTTACGTAAAATTTACTAAATAATTTTGAAAAATCAAATTTAATTTAGAATGTCTTTTCTAAATTTGACTACTTCCTCATCTCTACGATATACGATATACTGTTTTCCATCTTAAAAAAAAAAACTCTATCGTATTTAAAGATATCATTAAAAACTTTACTATGTGATCCATAATTTTCTTTGGCCAAACTGCGCAGCAGCTGCAACATAATCTGGGAAAGCCCATAAAAAGCTAGACTGCGCCAACAAAAAAAAATAAGTCTCAACTTCGCAGATATGCCTCTGCTGAATATGTTATATTTCTGAAACAATATTCCTTTTCTCCAACCCGTATTTTGTATATTTCCTAATCTAACTTATATGTTCAAGAATCTGGCTATTTTTGTTTTCCTAGGCAGAAATTTCAAACAAATAATTCATGCAAAAAGACATAATTCAATCCCGTTAGTATAAAGAGATAACAGATTAATTAACATTAGTATTTCAAAGAAGAAAAATACAGTAATATAATGTGAGGAAGCAAAGTTCACTGTTAGCAAAATTATTATAGTTTAAAATTTTCGAAATCTTTGAAAATAAAAGAACTCCTTGTAGAAGACACTAAGTTGCATGATTTCCTGATCCGCTCACTTTTTTGACCGTGATATCTTGGCGGTTTTTTCGGCTAGATGTAAAGGTATCGATGAACCACTAGATGAGTTACTTAACGATTTTACGCTACGCACCGACCTGCAAAAACAGAATTTTTTTAAATCGAGGTTTTTTTAAAAAATATGGTATGCAATAGCTAAGTGATCGAATTTTTTTCCTTCCTACATAAATTTCAATATGGTAGTATTTTTATACAATGCACAGCAGATGATATGGAGCCATATTCTTCTTTCTAATTAAACAGTTCTCATGATAGAAAGAGATAATTCAAAACACGGATACTAAACAAGAAAAAATGACCACATTTTTTGATTTTGCCCTATTTTAAAAACTTTCGACACAGTTAAAAGCAATAAACTAACAATGATCGGTCAAGTGAAGGTGCTGGTTTCGACATATCATGCGAATGATAAGTTGGTGAACTTGAATTGCTTATTTCACAGAATTTAGTCCACTGCTCCTGCAGACGTTCTTCACGACTTTTCAGTTCAGCCTACAAATAATTGAGAAGATTAAATATTGTACAATATTGTACAGCATTCAAGATAAAATGGAAAAAATTAAAGTAGGGACTTCTAAGATTCATTCAAAGAGCATTTCAGCTAAAAATATTTCACATCACTCTCCACTTACTTATGATATCAGCCATCAAACTACTTTCATCTAAAGTATGGCAAATGGATAAACATCAAGCGACATGAAGTTCTCTTTACCAACTTTCAAACTGCTTCCTGTAGCCAATCATTTTGAGAGATAGCAAATTTTAATAGCAGATATTTTCACCACCAAAGCCAAGCATATCAAAAATTTGCATCATTTGAAATATTTTCATTTGCGGTAGATTTAAAAATTTGTGAATATCAACAGCTAATTTCATGAATCTTTGTTCGAATCACACAAAAAGCAAGCGTATCATTCTCAAAAATTCGAGTTTGCTCCATTCAACAAATTTACCATGTCATTTGTTGAACTTCAATGTTTCAATTTGTGGTAACGTTTGGATCAACGCCAAATTCTCATTGATGGAAAAATTTGAGAAAAACAATAACGATATTCTTACGGTCGCTTTAAAAAAAAGGACAGCGATGACAAGTAAAAAGATGGAATTCGGGAATTGATGTATATGAAATTTAGCACTTAATTTGCATATATCTTATCTGAAATCCTTTTTTTTTTTGACAAACTGTTACCGCCAATTTCTAACAGTCCATTAGAGGTTATGGCGGCCGCTATTATGTTAAAAGGAAAAAATAATCGGTTGAATGACAGACACATGGAACAATTATTTGATATGTTTTATAGAGAAAGATTATTAATGAAGAATTGAAGTGATTAGAATTGTTGATCTGAACGAGAAATTGCATTGCTATATGTTTAATAATTGAATGATAAATTGTTGAAAAAGTAAGTAATAAAGCGAAGCTAGCATATGTTTTTATTTCATTGGAAATGGCTTTAAGAAGGCAACTTTTAATTTGCTCTTATCAATAATTTGCACCAATTAACTTCACATGTTCAGTAGACAGAAATTTTATTTCAGATAATCCAGGTAGCAGTTTGTTATTCAAATCAATTTCCTACTATTCATTATATGAAACGAAAAAAAAAAATCACCTCTTTCTCCAACAATTCCATGGCACGTAGATTTATTTCATTTACACGAAGCTCACAAAATTTCTTGAATTCACGTTTCTCATTTTGTAATTCATTCTGTTTGTTGCGTAATGCCTCAAGTGCACTAGCTGGAACGGTTGCCAAACGTCGACTCTTTAGTGATGCAATACGTATCTCACGACTGTAGTTTTGTCAAATCATTAGAAGCCTTTATATTCCGACAAAAAAAAAGCTGCATAAGTGATAACATCAGCTGATAAAATATACTGTACTATGACTATAACGACGACGACTACATCACTACTTCGATCATTACAACGAATTACTCAAGCGATTATCGAATAATTTGCACCAATCAGCAATTCTTATGATATGTTCATCAAATATTAGTAGTGAAGGAAAAAATTAGGGAACTTTTCACTTATGACTTTTGTCAAATAAAAAATATTGCCAAAAACATAAAACAGTTTAGAAAATGGACAGCAATTCCTTAGTTATATTACTTCTGAAGCAAAAGAAATCAAAAGCATAAAAATATAAAACATGGTTTTCTCAAAGTACCAATTATCTTTTCCTGCATCACTATTTCTTGAATGTTGTAAATTTTCACGTAAAAAAACTTACAAAGCAGTTTCACATTGTAATTGGTTATTTTCAACCCTGAGTTGAGCATTTTCTCGAATAATACTTATAGCTGCACGACGTGCCGTCGGATGCAAAAGTAACTAGAAATGGAAAAAAAAAATGAAATTAAAATAACGAAATGAAACGATCTCAAATCACTAAGACAGTTGCTTTTTTCGGAAAATAAAAGCTGAAAAAGTGAAGATTCCAAAATTAAGCATTACTATAACAGTTGCTAAGACCATTGGAACTGCTTGGACATTTAGTATTGCGTTCTGCTGGCAACCTTATAACACTCCGGATTACCATTTCGGAAGAGCTTTCAATTTTAACAATTACTGATAAGAAAAACTGATGGATAAAGATGAAGATAAGAACCGGAAGCTTCCTCCTTTCTTCCTCTTCTACAGCGGAATCGTGTTCTTCATAAATTTTTGAATCAGCTATTTGAGGTTCCGTTGTGTGTCGTCGAATAGAACCGCCTACAAAATGAAACTGATTTTCTAAGAATATGGCATCATTCATGAAGAATTTAAAAGTAAATCTATAATACTTATTAAATCAGCTTAATAATACATTAAAAAAATGCATTTCCGAGTTCTGAGATTTATCAAAAATTTGATTAAACATTTTATATCTAACCTTTCTTTCGTTCACAGATACCATTGAAAGTTCGATTTCGTCTCGGCAACTTCTGACGACTTTCATCACTTTCACTCTGATCGGTGGAATGATTCGAATCTGATGTTCCAGCGCCAGCATCATATACATCATCAAAAAATGATACGAAATCATCTTCATAGATTCGTTCGGCGTGTTTTACCACTGTAATCAATAATGACAACCCTCATTATGTAAAAGCTTAAAATCTTTCCAGCGATAAAAAAATATCAAATTTATATCTATGAAAATAATTGTACAAAAGCTATTAACCTTTGCTTAACGAGCATTGTCTTCTTGCGCGTAATTCAACAAATTTTTGCTTTACCAGACCTTTCACCTGCAGTGAAGTTATATCTTTAAGAAACATTAAATATAAAACTCATTCAAATTTTATTACAGGAAGAGTAAAAACTTTGCAAATTTTTCGCAAAATTTTTTTAGATCAACAAATTTGAAAAATAATCTTATAAAGAATGACAATATCTACAATGTTACCTTTTCTCGCACAGCATTCCGAGTCATATCCGTTCGATCCATCAATGGAACCTTTGCGATATGCGAACGAAGCTGTTCAAACCACAACAGTCGCTTCTCAATGTAATTTGACAATTCTTTTTCATCTTTTATGCGTTTATCTGTAAATTTACTTATTTTGAAAATCAACTCACTGTCTATTCTAAACTGCGAATTTACTAAATGACCTATGCGATAAACTGTTCCACTTTCATCTGAATAAACGTTTTCTAGAATCTTGAAATGTACAATTACAAGCATTGTAATGTAAAATGAACTCAGTTAAAAGTCACACTGATATTCGATCACATTTGATCAAAAAATAATCACTATAGATATGAACAATATTCTACATGTTTTCTCAGCAACTTAAAAAAGTGGTCTTCCATCCCATTTTATAGAACAAAACTCTCACCAAAAAGTTCACGTAGTTTTTCTTCCCACCTTGCAATTTCTTGATTAAGTCTCCTTTCTTCCGGATCTTCATCCGATAAAATCATACCACTTGGCATTGTAGCACGTTTCACTGCAAAATTCCACAAAGATTAAAGTTGATGTGCTGGAAAAAAATTAATGAATTAAAAACAAAAAAAAGTTTCAAAAAATCAAGATTTTGAAAAGCAATGAAAAAAGTAAATACAAATATACAAAACATAAAAAGCATGAACCATCTCGTCGTATTTGTTTCACTTTCTTCTCCAAAAAAAAAAAAAAAAAAAAGATTCAATAAACCAAACTAGATCCAATGTTCACAAAGCGCAGAAAAAAACTACTGGAAATTTAAAGTACATCAAAGGCATTTCTCAAATCATTCAGAGTTTACGAGGCGATAGGCCAAACGGATACTTCACAGCTCATAATTCACAGCTAATAATTATCTCAAATTCGTAATTGAACTATTGCACAAAAACGCAATCAATAGTAGATTGACTACGAAATATGTTCGAAAATTCCCAATGCCTATTGTCAAATTAGGAACTTTTCGAGAAAATAACGTCGAAAGTATCGAAAAAAAATGAATCATATAATTCTGTTCCTAAAGAATTTGTAAATCAATTTGTAAATCATTGTAAATCATTTGAATTTCTGATTTTCTAAATTATTTCAATTTACTATATTTAATGAGTGGAAAATTTTGAACTACCGCTGACTTCCCAAGACTAGAAGATGTTTTATCTTAATTACAATGTTTTATAATAATTTTATGCATTTTTATTTGTATATTTTGTGTATAATCATCAACAAAACTATACTATATTTCTGTGTGCGGTACTGTACAAGTTTGATATCATAAAAGGATGCTTGTTTCTGAGTTTATAAAGGTCAATATTATATATAGCCCCACGAGATTAATTCCTGTGGGAAGCAAAATAATATCATCAGTGTTGATGAAGGCGAAATTACCAATTAAAAACAGACAAAGAAGGAAAGATATAACAAAAACAGCAAAATATTTAATAAAATTAATTTGAAAGAAAGCCAAAATATTACAAAAAGACTATTACAAAAAATAATATTACAAAAAGACTATTATAAAAAACTGAATATAAAAATAAACCATTGGATCCATGAAAATGTTTTGGGACGAGCTTGCAATAGATTCATCCGTTCGTTTTTCTTTTTTCGAAAACTTCTGTATCTAGCTTATATGTAAACATTGCCAGATCGCTGTCACTCCCACATTGTGTTCAGTATTATGCTCAACAATACCATTATTACGTTGAAACGAACTAACCATGTGTTGGTGCCATATTTTTTGTCACTTCAATTGCTTTCTTCCATTGGTCAACATCAGCTTTGGAAGCAAAACTCACAACAAACAAATCAGGACAGGGATCATCAGAAAGTAAAAAGAATAACTTCGTACTACGTGGTACCTCACGAACCAATAATTTGTTCAGCGCAATTACTGTGCTCTGTAACTTTCACTTCTTCAGAAAAAACTAATTTTAACTTTTGATTTTTCAAAAATTTCACTGAACTGCTTGAAATTTCGAAGTCTGAAAATGACAACGACAAAAGAAACTTAGAAAGTATTGCCACGTGGAAAAAAGAAAACAGAATTCAAAGATAAAATTAAAAAAGTTTCCACAATGCAATTGTAAAAAAACTGCCAAACGATATCTGACGTGGAAAATAACATGGAAATTTCAAGCAAAACCATATTCATATTAGAAAGTGAGAAAATGCGAAAGATTAACCCCGGATCCACGATCAAGAAATACATATCTACTGGAACTGGAATTTGTCAACATGATTAGAATATCATCGAATAACACTAACATCACTTCTGAAATACACAAATTTTAGCAGCATTTCTGAAAGAATAATAGGTCTATAAATTAATGTTTCTGATATGCACCACATAAATGGAACTGTTCCCTTCACATGATTTGTTGTATATATGGAATGGAACTTGAAAAAGTTTTATATAGGAAGTATGCTCATACTGTTCTCGATAAATAATAACGGAATGAAACTGTACAATGATCCCAGATTAAAAATTCTACTAAAATATTGACTTTACTTAACTAAGAGATTCCTTTTCCGTAGATTTTATTGGTTAAGAAATGAGACTTCAGTATAATGGAAGTTGTCAATATAATGCCAAGGAAATGGAAAACAAGAAAAATTGACAAGGAAAAAGTATACCTGTCCCTTCAGATTGTTTTTTCTCGGAATTCTGGCAAACTGCACCGCCTATACAAATAACACGTCGTTCATCATCACTACCATTTAATATGAGATCATCATACTAAAACAGAAATGTACAAAAGTAAAAATGAAAATAAAAATTCCCCAAAAAAATTTTCAAAATAATTCTGATAAAAGTTCATCTTAAAATAAAACAAACATTAAAAATGCTTTCAGTTAATATTTAAAATTAATTAGACGCAGACTTTATTTAGAATGTTTTGCGATTCTACTCTAAGATCATAACCTCTATTTTCACCGTTTTTGTAAACATGATAATACAAAAGTAAAGCTTCCTTTTGCAGGAGCAAAATAATGAAATGTTAACAAATAAGAGAAAAAAATTAATTAGCATTAACGTACTGTAAAAAAATCATTCGGACCAAAGCGGCCTTTTGATGAACGATCCATTTGTGATTGTATTCGATCCCAACGTCTTTTTACCTCAAATTTTGCAATTTCGTTATTAATATGCATTGCAAATTTTTTCACTGCTTGATGAGCCCGTATACTTTCTTCTTTTGTTGCACCACTTTCCATCTCGGTAATCTGCAACAACTTATATACATCAGTATTGAGCAAAATGAATCAACAAATTGTGCAGGATATTGGAATATTATTAGCAGAATCATATTCCATTTTAAAAATAACAAAGTTGAAGGTAATAATCCTTCTCATTTTTCACAACGAATAGAACTAAGTTTCGCTGAACAAACTAGATAATTAATAGAAAAAAAGATAAGTCCACGAAATAACGGGAAAATGGATGAAATAGATATATAATTATTCTCCATTTTTATTTCATTGTCAATGATGTATGTAATTTTTATAAGGCAAATTATAGTCATTTGATCTTGTTGAATGCCTTCTCATCATTCTTGTGCTTTTTTAAATTTACTTATTTCTTGTCCGTATAAAAATCTGAGGTTAAACCATTTGGAATTGCCAGTTTTAAATCACACTAAACAGTTCAAAAAAGAGCAGAGAATTTCATCAGAGAAAAATTAGCAGAGTTATTTTTCTGTTCAATGCAAATTTTAAAGTTTACTTTTTCCATTAGTACAGGATATTTGGTCAGTCTTTGAGCAATCAATAGTAAACACATTTTAAACGTTCGTCCTTTATAAGTTGAATCGTGCTCATATTGCTGAAGAAAATTAAATTATGAAAAAAAAAGGCAAAACTAAAACTTTTTTAATGGTCATTAAATTTTTTATATAAATCTCGCCCACTAATAATTTTTTCGAATATAAGTTCAAATGATCAATTGTATTACATCAAAAAATTTCCTAAGTTCCGGATTTTTTATCATCCACTCGTCGTACAAACGACCACACTGATCGTACTTTGAACAAAATTCAGTATAAGCTTGTATTGCTGCTTGATTTAGTTCTCCCTTTTCGAACTGAAAGAAAATTTGCCAACAAGATTTATAAGAGCAAACATGATAGGAAAAATGTTTACTACTGAGATCAACACAAATTTTAATATCAGACAGACTGAACTAGTAGTGACATTGTACAATTGCTAGAAATTAAGATAACTTTCCTGAAAACTAAGACGTTAAGGCTCCGGTTTTCCTAATTTTCTAATTTTAATCGTGAATGCTTCTTATATTTCGAAACAAATCGACAAATCAAATGCTAATTCTCAGCTGTGGAATCCATTACAATAGTCTTTGCAACCATTCTAATTTGATAATTACTTAAGTTATAATCTAAGGAATAATACGCATATTTAGCCAAAATCGTCTTGGCAAAATACGAAAATATTCCAAAAGTAACAAAACAATTTCACATTTCTTACCTCTGTGTAAATAATTTTTGCTACCGAATTTACTACTTCTGTTTCTGTTTTTTTTTGCTTTAATTGTCGCAGAAAATTAAAATGAAAATCAAGCAACGCATCCAATACGGGTGGGATGAGTTCGTTCTGTTTTGTCTCATCTATAATACCTTTTATTCGAAGCCCTTCTTGATATACCTGGAAGAGAGAAAAGCTATTTTGTTCAAAAATTACGTCGAGAAAATCAAATTAAATTTTTGTCTTGATACAATATACATCCATTCATTTCTTACTTTATCCTTATTTTAAATCACTACATCATGAAAATCAAAAAACATGAAGATGAAAAAGAGATTTTGACAGTAAAATCTACAGAATCACAGACTTTGAAGATTTCGAAGTGTACAAGAAGCCTCTTAATACCGGCAATCTCATATCGTAAAATCTCTTCTTTCCCCTGCATCCTTCGTCATTCTCTTACTTATAGAAATCTGACTCCATCATAACTATGATTTTTAAACAGAATTTTGTTTTCAAATTTAGTCAAATAAAACTTACTTGCTTAAGGATTATTAATACTTGACAGTGATGTTTTTCAGTCAAATACAACTCTGAAAACAGATGGCTAAAAATCAATCCAAGTTAATCTTAATTAATCATCAAGTATACAGAATGGATAAAAACAGTTATTGATAATTAAAGGCTCAATTGAAACAACACAAGTTTCTTCCATACCATGGATGATTTCTTGTTTCTTCCGTTCTTTTTTACTTAATTTAAGGGAATGATTACTGCATGACCAGGTTGCCGCTTCCTCAGTCCATAAGTCCAAATCAGCCCATCTTGGTTTATCCCTGGAATTCAAATTTTGAAACTGACTTTTAGACTGTTTTAGAACAAACTTTTGTTGCAGAGTATGCCTTTTTTTCAGAAGATTTTCGAGAGAGTTAACATATCACGAATTCACTAAAATCCAAGTGGCCTGCTAAAAATATGAAACAAATTTTTTAAAATGCTTGATGGAAAACTCTTACACTTGTGGAATAAATTTCTGAACTTCTTTATTGAGATGTGCAGCTAAATAACGGCTATCGCTTGAAGCAATTGTATTTGGTATTTTGTCCAATAATGGTTTCTTGAGAATATCCAGGGCTCCTGAATCAAAATTTGTGAAACAGAAAACTATCAAAAAAGTTCTGAAATCGAATTAATTGTAAAATTTAAATGATTTTAAGATTTTTTTGAACTTTGGCAAGACTTCAGCAATACAGCAATAGTGTAATGCATCTCATGATACTTCGAACAAGGCCTATGAAATAAATTAATTTTCAAATTGTTCGTTTAATACTGCCATCAAAAGATAGTTCATGGTTTAAAATTATCAACAAACAATTATTTAGTTAGTTATTTTATTATGTACCCAACTGATTCATTCTGTTTATTCATGATTTCCTTTACTCTAAAATTAATTGGTAAATATTTCACAGGATAAATAATGAGACTGTAAAACAAGTAAATATGTAAATCATCAAAAATCGAATCTTCAATTGACTGATTCAGTCAACTGTCATTATTAGCAACATTATCATCAGTCCTGATGCTATCGTTAAGAAGATAACTGCCAAACATTGTCTCTCATATTTTCCAGAAAGATCCGGAGGTCAAAATCATATTAAAAATGAAATGGACGCTTAGATACATGAAAGTTTTTGAACTCAGAAATAATACTATCCTTGGGATTCCATGATCAACCACTATTATGTTCTACTATCATGCTGGTTGCATTTCTGCACCCATGAACAGGCCATCAAACAAATTTTCCCGATGAAAAATGATGCATCAAATTCCTTCCACAGAATGAAAAAAAATCGGTCATGGAGAGAATTACGTTATTTAGATTGCATATCTCTATTGTTTACAAATCTTTTTCATTTATAACGGATTAAAGATGAAAATAAAGTCAAATCATGTTCCATAAATGAAAAAAAAGAACTTGTTTTTACTGTCAAATACTGAACTTACTTGATGCTACCAAACTTTTCAATTATGAATTTTTTTTAAAACATAATTTGAGCTTCCCATTACCCAGAGGTAAATTATTATAGAAAAGAAAATGCAAAACGATTAATTTCTTTTTTATCTTTCAATGCTATTTTAATTGTTTTGTTGTTGCTTTATCAGAAGAAAAAAAGAATGTGAGGCTGAAGAGAAAAAATGACACAAAATCAGGGAAGTACTCGTCTTTTATGGATAATTTACAATTAAATTTAATAAATATGAAAAGCGCAAACGTCCTCTTCCTATTCAAAAGGCAAAGCAAACGACGAATCGATTGGGTAATATTAATTGATCGGTGGCAGTATTTTAAATGCAATTTCATTCCGTTTCGAGATATTAAATAAAACCAAAATTTCACTGAGAAGATTTCTTTTCCAAAGAATCATGATTTAAAGTACCGTTGTATAAAAATACGGTAAATATTTAAGAGATGAGCAGTAATATGACACTCTGATCCATAAATTGAATAAAACTAACGGGGTCTTTAAAGCATAACGATCAGAATATTTTTTTCTCTCATTTTTCACCGTGTTTTTAGCAGCAGAGTATAGTATTGCATTGTGCGGAAAATCATAAAATGAGAAAAAAGTGGATCATCAGAGGAAGAAATTAGTAGAAGAAAAATATAAACTTGGAAGAAACAAACAAAAGGAGAAAACGGCATCGACTGTTAACCAAAACTACTTTAAGATATTTATAGGTAAAACGCAATGACGAAGTATTTCAAAGTTCTCACCAATTTTGTAATCGATTTGAATACATCATTCAAACCTATACTCTCATTTTAATTTGGAAAAAAAATGAAATGTTAGGAAATGCAGGCAAGTATAATCTGCTATTAAAATATTTAATGTAACAACTAACCGTCAAATCCTTCAGCGATTGTTGATCGTCTCTGAAAAAGGGCAAAAAACATGAAAAATGAAAATTAGTAACATCGCATATCATTTTGTAAAATGAAGTGTGAAATTGTACAGTTAGCTATTTAGACAATGTCAAAATTACATATGAATAAAGAATACATTAAGTGAAAGAAGGAAAAGATATACCTCAAAACAATATTTCTAAACTTAGTTGGATGAAAAGCACCGATTTACTAATGTAAAGTCTCAGCTTTTAGATTCGAATTTAAAGCATGAGCAAAGGAAATAAGTTTGAAGCTTTGCCTCAATCATCTAACAAGCAATTGAAACTGGACCGTAAACATTTTAAGTCATGTTTTTCAAAAATATTTGAAAGAAAAAAACAATCAACACTTACATCATTAGTCGGTGTAACAACATCCGATAAACACCGCAAATCCGGCTTCTATAAAAACAAATCAATGAAATTCCTATAAGTGAAAGTGGAAATTCAATTAATAATAATGTAGAAATCAATTTGATTTAAAAAAAAAAAGAATTTCACACTAAATTTGTACTTATTTTATATTAAATTTGTACTAATTTGTACTTCATTAGAATTCTATAGTTGAAAGAAAAAATGTTTTTTTTTCCAAAATGATGATCTCCTGTTCAGCTAACAAGGAAATACATTATAAAAAACTGTTTCTCAGAATGTTCTGAACATAAGACAAAAAGATAAATCGATACTAGCTAATTAATGATTAACATTTAGGAATTCATGGACTATATCATATTCTTTGTCAAAGATGTCAAAGTCCGGGTCGTGATTTAAATCCAGAACATTCTGAGACAAAGCCCATTTGAACTTGATTAAAAATTTAATAGAGATACAAATTGCTTACACGAAAAAAATCGAACAGTGTGCCTGCTTTTCGTGAGTGTTTCTTTTCGACGCGAATTTTCTTTCCACTATTTATTAAACTGAAGAAATTTACCTTTTTTATTTCCAACTCCCTTAATTGCTTTCGAATTTTAAAATGCTCATTTTAGAAGTGATCAATGACCATCCTTGCTTACTTTATATCAAAAAAGAAACATTATCTAAGTAAATCTAACCCATCAGATGTCTTTCGTGTGGAAGCAGCAGTTGATGTTCGGGAAAAACGTTGAACAGGTGCAATGACCTACAATCACTTTTTGCTTTACAAAAAACGAATCGTATTCAAAAAAAAAAGCCTTACACGAACTGGCACAGATATAATGCTGAAGAAGAAAATGAAGAAAGCACAACAATTCACATATGATAGGATTCTTGAAAAGTAACTCATTCACTTTCTATTAACATTAATGAAAAATTCATTAAATTTTACATTAAATCTAAATGTCAAGATATTTTGATTTGAAATTTTCTCGAAATGATTCTTGAAATTGCGTCTTTTGAAGAAAATCAATTTGCTACGAAACAATTAATTCATTACTGATTTACATTTTGAATATACCACGAATTCTATCGAAATGAAGTTGATCAATAAGTTATATTTCAATATCGTAAATAACTCATTTAAATAATCAATCTGCGGCACAAATTATTCCAAATCACATTAAATAACTTTACTTGCTATTGTAGATGATCCTAGCATAAGATCTTTCACCTTACAAGCAACAACAAAAATAGCACTACAATTGTATAAGCTCATGCAATGTTTCAGTAGAATTTAAGCTGCACATACAGATTTACAAAAGTCCACAACTAAAAACAAAATTTGATAAAAGCTAAAAATTCTTTTAAAATTTAACTTATCGTATCCTTGATGGCAAATATGATGTACTAAATTAACAATTCCAAATTTTAGAACCGCAAAATGTATTCCAGTTATAAACAATTGATACGTACAGCAGCATGGGTCACTTCATGATATTTATTAAATAACTGACCGAGTCTGTCTGATAGATTTAGTGTTAATAGATTTAGTGTTACCAATTTAGTTTTTTTTACGGTTATACCTGATGTGGTCCAAAGGCTACTGGTAAAACTTCTTTCCATTTATCCTTCTCTTTATGCTGATTGTCAGGATGAAACTGCATATTTTGGAGCACCTGTTCAGCATTATCTGCAAAATAGCATCTGATTATGAAAAGCGAAAATAGATTTTAGAAAGTATGACAGCACTACACTTGATCGGTCCTTAAACATAATGAAACAACTAGAGCTATGATGTCCAAAAGAAAAATATTTTTAAGCTTAAAATATATTAATGACAACAGTAACAGTCCTTTAAAAGTAAAAAAGAAAAACAAAATGTCAATTGAACCAAATATCCATATCTACAGATCTGAACTGCAACTGCTTTAACAATGAAACTTAACAGCAAGATCAACCACCGATCAAATAAAAAAAGTATTAACCATATAAATTGAAAAAGGATTAGTATATGCTTCAGTTCACTTTGGCATTATTGGCTAAACCGAGTAAGATAATCAAGTATAGAATGAATTTATAAAGCATGACAACCTTTGCAAGACTGAGATGGTGCAGCCATTTCATTAACGTTCGGAGATGATGACGACAAATTCTTCATGCTATCCGCTTCTTGAAGTATCGCCCAATTCTTGATGAAATCATTTTCTTCTTTCAAAATCATCTGACTTTTGCACCGTTCCGAAAGCTCACCATTTCGCGACGATGAAGTACGCAGTGGCACTGATTTCTTTGGTGGTACCTAAACTAACATTAACATTCGTGTTATGGACTCAACAGAATATTTTCAAAATTTCTACTTAATTCGAGAAGTAATTTCCTTGCAAATTCTCGAGCAGTAGCGATGTTAAACACTGCCTGATGAAATGATATCGATTAAAGTACTGCTAAAGATGTCATAGAATATTTAACACAAAAATACACAAATTTCCTTTTTTAATTTGATGTAAAGAATTCAATTACAATTCCTATTACACACTGATATAGTTCTAAACAAAATTTCCTTTCCTCAACCAAACGTGCTGGAAAATGAAGAAAGTACCATTTGATGTTCTGAAATATGAAACATACTGCCTAGAATTATTACCTTCTATTTTCAATAAAATTAATTTGAAGAAAGAAATCACCCGTTTTTCGTGATTATATATCTTTTTGAGCACACTTCTGCTTTCAGAACGCCAACGACGATGCTGCGGAACAATACCATCAACATCAACAGCTCTTTCACGATGATTTATTTCATTTTCGTTAGTCCCATTTTCTATTTCAAGCAAACTAGGCTCACTTTTTAATACATCTGAGTTCCACATTTCATTTTCCTGCAGAAAAAAATTCTAAAAATATTACTTTGAAATCTTAAATGACGATTTTGAACATTTAAACCTATTTCGAGCGTAAAATTTACGCCAACATATTTGCGATATAGAACAAAAGTCTAACGAGAAAATTTTAACAGATGATAGCAGTGATTTAAATATTTCTCTAAATGGTTTTAGACGTTTTTCATAATTATCATCATTTTCCCAGTAATCAAAATGGTCATGAGGGATTTTATACGAACTGACTTATGCCCAATAAAATATGGACAAAGTGATGACATCTGAATCTGAAAATGATAGGTTCGGAAAACGTTAAATTCTTGCATTGACTAAGAATACTGAAGAAAAAAAACTGGTTAAAATTTTATTGCTAATAGTAATGTTGCTATATAATTACTTGTGTTATATGAAAAGGAATTATTTACATTTCTGAATATGAAAAGGAATTATTTGCTTTTTTTCTTTTTATTTCTAAAATTTTTGTCCAGCCCTTTCTATCATCATTCAATCTTCTTGTTCGAAAATTGAAAGGAGATAAATTTAGAAAGGATTTGAAAGCAATCATATAATTACTTTACTGCCATGAAAGTAAGCTTCATTTTAAATAAAGATGGTGAAAACTCACAACATAGAGATCATTGTGTTCTGATATGACGCTCAATTCACGTGAAGAACCCGAAAGTCTGTCAAGGAATTTAATGCAAGATGATGACGAAGAAGCAGGATTAGCAACATCGGAAATATGTTCATAGTTCGGATAAATTTCACTGCAACATATTTCAAATATCAAATTTATTTCATATGATAAAAAAAAAACGGCGAAAATCAATTAATATGTTTTCTTTGTCAAATGAATTTTTGGCCGATTTTTAACAAGTGATAGAAATTTTCAGCTTAATCAGTAAAATCCTTCGGTCGTTATTGACAACAAGTTACGAATGGACCAAATAAGTCAGTTAAATCTCTTCGAGAGATACATGTGACACGATCTACATAACAAAGATGACACTATAGAGAACGACAACTTACTCGTACTCTTTCGTATCAGTTAAATAAAAAGTCAGCAAGTAATTCATTTTTAACAGTTAGTTAAATAAAAGATTTTGAAATAACGTTGAAAGATTCAGCAAGAGCTATCATTATAAAATACAATCAACACTAATTTATTGTCTTCATAAATTTTTACTAGTACTAGTTGTCAATAGATTCATTTTTTAGTTCACTGAAATTTGAAAATAAAACTGAAAGGCACTTTAGTTCCGAGTGTTTCCTGAGTTCCTGAAACACATGTTCATTTGCTTCAGGACTAATTTTCAAACAACTCTCAATGTATTTTTAATAGTAGTAGATGAATCGGATAACCTTTTGGAATTCCCAGATGACGACACTTCTTCATTCGACAGATTCTTCCGAACCTTAAAAAATCATTTGTGACATCAATAGTTTCTTAACTTTACAGAAATTTCAAAAATAATGAAAGGAAACTGCGAAAACTCACAAAATGTTGTTCGTATGACACTTCTTTACTGGGTACAATTTGGAGTTCGGATAAATTGGTCACCAACTGACAATTCCGATTGTCCTTTACCGCATCCACATTAGTTAATACATATTGCACATTATCATGACTGTCATCGACTTCACTCCATACAGATCCTGAAAATTTTCAATTGAATGCAAATAACATTTCTTGCTTAAAAATTCAGAGTATTACTTTTGCTTTTAAAAATTCAAAGTATCTTCATGCAGCAAATATGGTGAGAAAAAAATAGACAGCAAAGACATAAACAAGTTTTTTTTATTTCCAAATTTACTGAAAATCTGTTTATTTCAAGTGTAACAAAAGCACTGAAAGGTAACTAAGGGCATAGAAAAATGAACAGCAATAAAATGATAGAAATTGACATTTTCCTCTTCGAAATAACAGCTACTATTACAACAAAGTAATAGTTGATGTTATATGACATATGTCTCGCTAATAACATTTAGTACAGCATTTCTAAATATGAATAATTAAATTAGGTAAAAAAAAAGTGGGAACATGAATTTTAAAAAAAACAATCATCCAAACAACTTTGTTTTTCGAACTGGCAATTCCACTAACTGAATAAGCAGCACCCACCTTCAACGCTAACCAAAATTTTTTACATTATTCGTATGAACTTTAAAGGCAAATACTAAAAGAAAAAGAAAAAACAAACAAACCATGGTCTGATAAGGTGTTGTGTCTTGAAATAAAATATGATAGCGATGGATCAAATAATGGCTCCTCCATTAACGTGCTTAAATCTTCGCAAAAATGCGGAATTTTGTCCGACTTTTCATGTAAGTCTAAATTGCGTGAAGCGGATCGGTTTCGACCATCAACACTTAAACTTCTCCACCTTTCTGAAAATTAAAATAAAGAAAGAAAACTATATAAAATTGCCCCTAGAATAAGTACCAAGACATTTTTCTTCCTTCAACTCATACTCACAATTTATCAGAAACGATAAATTAAGAAATTTCTTAAACTATTTCCCTCTCTTTTCTTTCGGATAAATCAATGTTTTTTTAATGAAATGCAAAACATACTTCTGTTGTTTCTTTCTTTAAGAAAAGATGAAACTGCAGTCCTTAAATTTGCTTAAAGCTATTCAATAAATAAATTCAGTTATCCGCAATATTTTAATTATCTGACCTTATACTATAAAGTTTAATAAAAGGAAAAGAAAATTAGAAGGGAATCCGAAAGGAATGATAATTCCAATTTAAGCATTACAAATTCTGTATTGCAATTCAACTAATTAATTTTCAGTTTTGTTGATTCTAAAAATACCATTTGTTTTAATGCGAATGCCAATCCTGCTAATGGCCACATCCGTCATCGCACTAGCAAAAAAAAAAAGGAAAATATTTTATAATGTACATTAAAACACGCTAAAATTTCTAAAATTTCTAAAAACACGCTAAATTTAAAATTTCTAGAATTTCTTCAAAGTACATCATTTGTTACCGAAAGGTATTTGATCGTAGTAACAATGATGTATTCGAGCCAAAGGAAAATAAGAAAACACTAAATTCGAAAATCAATATCAATTAATTTTTTTTTGAAATTTTTTACTATTTAAAAAATAAAGTACTTTGAATGGAGTTAAGATAATAAATGGAACATGAATGAATGAATAAATGAAAGAGTATAGCAGAAGCTGCCTTTGAAGAAGACAAAATAAAATAAATTCTTCTTTTTTTTCTTTTACAAAAATAACGAAATTTGCAAAATTACTAACGCCCTTGAAAAAAAAAAATGAAAGTTAAAAATAATTTACAAAAAACGATGTTCAAGAAGGAATGATTACTAATTATAGGTATCAATTACAAAAAATAAAAAAGAAGAAGTGATTATAGTTGCCAGTATCCAGTAGTTGCATATTTTTTACACTTCTTTGTAATTTATTTTTTCAGATAAATCACAAATGTAGGATGAAAAGAAGAAAGTTTTTGCTGAAACCTGTCTAAAAGAGATAAAAAACATTCTTATCAGTTTTCATTCATAAATTCCTAGATATGAGACGCAAATTAGGAACATTCCTACCGTGTTTTGTGCAAAAAAAAAGAAAAAAAAAAAAAAAAAACAGAAATTGATAAAATATACGATGAATCATGTTCAAGTAGGTCAAAGATCAAACAGATGAGTATTTATATAGCAAATCAAATTTCATTGATATGATAATAACACATAAACTTTTATTGATCATTTCATCAAAAATTTCATTGTTCTTTGATTTTATTGGTAACTGCTAGAAATATTTTATTACGCACTGAAAGGTCCTGGAAAATATCTGGAATTATGACGCTAACACAATTTTTAATAAAAGATGCACCTATACTTGGGCAAAAATTCAATCCTTAATGTTGAAAAAGAGCTATGAAATTTGATGTTAGACAGAAAGAGGATTGTTAAGGATTAAACAATGTGATGAAAAAAATTTTTTTCAAGAAATATCATTAAGGATCTCAAAAACTGAAATCAAACAGCTAATGCAGAAAACAAAATACGTTCATAACTTTTCTTATTTATTATATTGCATGAAAATATGTGAATAAAGATTAGTATGCTAACATAAACTAGTTCCGGCAATTTAAGAAGTTTCTAGGCTGGTTTGGAACTAAAATTAAAGCAACAGGGACATTTAAAATAACTGAAAAAAAAAAGTGTTGATCAAAGTCAAATTAAAAAATGCTTCAATTAAAAATATCTAAATTTTTGCAAATGCGGTTTAAGCAAAAATTCCAAATATGCAAATTCACGCAGTTCATTTTAAAATGAAAAATGAAAAATGAAGACTTTCTCGAAATTACATGATGTATTTTATCAGCTGATTATCTCATCAAAACATCACGACAATATATGAATTTCCTCTTTTTTTTTTAAAAAAAAATTGATTTTAGAAAAGAACTCTTCCATTTAAAAGCAGATCATAACTCAATACAGACAATGTAATATGTGGCGTACAATTGAAATAAAAAAAAAGACAATAGACTGGTGTAATGGAGAAAGCCTACATTCAGTTTAGACAATCATATGTAAAAGTTTGAAATTCCATTTCAGAATTTGTTAAAAATCTCTTGAAATACACTAATATAGCATATATTTAAAGTATTATTCCAATTTATTGTCATTTATATCATTTTCAGAAGATGGGAAGTGGACACTACTCGGTGATGCTTATCAGCTATCAACAACAGAAGTAACACGGTATTACTTTTGGTAATACTCACCCAAAATTATTTTTCACAAAAGCACTCCTTTTTAAAGTTTGGTTGATCTCATTACCGAATTAGCAGTATTATATTTCTCAAATTCCTCTATTATTTCAGATTTGATTTATTTGAACTTCTCTTAATACACAGAAGAATTTGCATTACTTCGGGGAAACAATGTATTCCAAATGACATCTGATGAATAGCAACTGATAGAATGAATATCATCCCAGATGTAGCAGTAATTAATCGATTCTAAGAGAATTTATATTGATAAATGAACTAACCTATACAACGTGTTCTTTCAATTTCTTTATCAAGTGCTGATAACGAAACTGTAATTCGTTCCATTACAGTAGGTGTGAATGAACCTGTCATTGAAACAAGATTATTATCTTTGTGACTAGCTACATTTCCAAAATTTTGATTTTTGGAACTGGGTAGTTCGAAGGGAAAATTATTCAGCAATCGAACTCTGAACGGCTGTTCATATTCCGCTTTCTCAAGGACACCAACTGAGCATGACTTCCTAAACATATGTTAACGCATAGCAAAATGTTACAACTGTATACTACTTTTTATCTTACCTATTTAATCTACTGAAAATTACCTGTAAAATTAATAATAATAATCTGTAAAATGATAAATGACTAGCCAACATTCAAAGCTTTCAAAATAGCGAACATTTTGGTAAATCAAGTCTAAAGTATCGCTCATATTTCTTACTTATTCCTCCTTTCTCATTTCTGTTTCACGATTATTTCATTCCCAATTATTTCTTAAAAAATATTGTACCAATTCTTACGCCGGAATTAGAGCAATAAGTTTTTGAAACTTCAGACTGAAGCAGATGAGCTGTATCCTAATACTATCCTTAAGATTACTATATCATGCAAATAAATGAAAATAAATGAGAGCTATTGTTTCCCAATTTCCACTTTGTGATTAAGACTCAATAACATGTCTCTTTCTTTTCTTTTGATACAAAAATATTTCACTAACTTTTAACATTGTTAGTATCCAAAAAACAAAAAACAAAAAAAAAAAAAAAAAAATCCAAAGAAAAGAAAAAATTTCAGGATAACAATTCAAAACATCCAATAAATACCATAACTTATCACTAAATAACATAAAAAAAAAAAAAAAAAAAAAAAAACCTGAATATAGTGTTAATCGATGAGTGGCATGGAATGCAACATTTTGAGGTCGAATCTGAATAACTTCGTTTCATTTATTTCTCACAAGAAATAAAACAATTGAATATGTCAGAAAAATAATTAATGTACTTTTTTCCTGTCACAATAAACAATAAAACAGGAAGTAATTTTCAAATTAGTAGAACTTTTTTATTTCAGCGTAATTTCTTTCCATTTCCTTCTCTTTTTTGATAACCTAAAATGTTTCAATATTAACTGAAAGAACGAATGATTTTACCATCTATACACGCAAATTCAGCTCATTTATCATCTGCAGTCCATTCGTACTTAACTTCACGAATCATAACAAAGAAAAGAGAACGAAAAAAAAAAAGTAGTTGTTGGTTGAAGTGCATACGGAAAAAATGTCAAATTATCTCGAATTACATCAATTACCATTAGACACTGATGGAACAATTCGTGTAAATGCAAATCTCTTTATTATATGCATCAAAAGTCTCAAAGCTTTTTTTTCCAGAACTTCAAATCTAAGAAAAGTTTTTCTTCTTTAAGAAAGCAATATTTTCCTAATATACGAAAAAATAAAATAATACACACAGAGACATACAAATAAATGCAGACACACAAAACATATACATATATTGTCAACATATAGATGATATATTCCTGTAATTGTTATCAGACAACGTGGATGAAAATTATAAATGATACAATACAAGCATTGAAAAAGCATTAGCTAGCAAAACACAGAAGTTTCTATAGAAATCGAGTCAATTTAAAAGAAAAGTAATCAATTTCCGAAATTTTAGCTAAATTATAGAACAGTTGGAGTAATTAACCATTCCAACATTCTTTGTTATATATATTATTACACTGTTAAAACAAAACATGCCAGATAAAATTAATAGATATCAATTATGCCGGCTATACACAAAGAGAACAACTCGAAATTCAATTTAATTTACTCATCCTAATAATTTTATCAACTGATAATTTATTAGGATAAAATCATATCATTCAATTAATCTTGCAAATCTCTCTTTTATTTATTTTTGCAGAATTAAAAAAACTGCAGAAAACTTTTGTTAAACAAGTAAAAGCAACACTAGTTTTTCTTTTATCTTCTAATTAACTAGAAATATGCGATTAAATAAAATTGAATATTTGGAAAATAACTGACAAAATCAACCAACTCATGGATGATTCTTCGGAATAGAATTAAAAAATAGAAATACATCTTATGTTTTGTCCTTTTCTCAATTGAAGCTAACTGCTTTGCATATGTATAACCTTTTTTTTTTTTTTAAGGAAGAAAAGCACTGAATTGAATCATAACACATACACACACTGCTGTTTCCCTCTACCACAAACCATCCATTGCTTCAGCACCTGCGCTCCTATTTCCACTTTTCCAAACAATAATAAACGGCACTGAATGCTGAAAGAAATACCCTATGTTCCTTTAAATGTAATTTACATTTTATAAGAAAAACTTACGTTAAAAATGAAACACTTTTCGGTCTTTTTTTTTTTTTTTCATTACATATTTCTAGTTTAATGTGCAATATAGTTTATAGCAATGAAATTTGACAAAAACCGAAAGACGTGAAAATAATGACGCGAAAAATGTTCATCCAAAAAAGAATCCACGTATTCCATTTCTGAATGATTTTCTGTCCAAAAAATTATGAACATTTCATAAATTTCAATTATTTCTTCCTTTTCTATGATATGTCCTTCAAAAAAAGAATCTATTTAATCGATTTCTGGATAAAAGAGGCGATATATAATCAGAAATAACAAATAAATCGCATTCAATTGTTGTAAAAAGAACAGAAATCAAACCGATAATTTCACAATAAAAGTAATAAATAAGAAAATATAAATAAAAAAATGAGATTGCCGAAATGTTCAAATATTCAAAAATTCAAAATCCTCTTCCTTTACTCGCATTGCCTATTGCCAATTTATTTGATGAATTATCAAACCTCCAATCACAAGAGATAATTTCAATTTTTTTGGTAAATTGATTTGATGAATGATTACTGTTCATCGTATATAATTTGGACATTCTAGATTATCGAAGTGATCTGAAAACAAACCAGAATTTTTTGTTATAACGTATGACAACCTACTAATCGTAAAATTCAATAAAATTTATAAGATAAACAAATGTACTCTGGTAAAATACTATTTATCAACATTATTTCAAATCTACAATTTATTATTCGCACCAATTTAGCTACCAATAATGTTTCTATTTATCGCCAGTCATGAAGATTTTTTACGTAACGTAAATTCTTTCTTTATAAATTTTCCATTTCTTCTGGCTATCCTGATGAAACATTTTCAAAATCTACGCTTAAACACAAACATTTTCGATATCTGCTGATTCTTATAAATATTAGAAAAAAATTTCTATTGGCAAAAAAAAAAAAAAAAAACAAAAGAAAATATTTTTTTAAAAATGATAGGTGATATTCAATATTTACATCTGCACCTCAACAACTCTTTGAAAAAAGCAAACGTACATTAAAACAACGAAAAGATATACTAATTTTGCGAATAATACATAAATATGCTATCAAATTTAAAAAAAAAAAAAAAAAAGTTTTGTTGGGAAGGAAAAAATTTCTTTCATTTCAATCCATAACTTAAATAATAATCGATTGAACTAGAATTGGAATATAATTGGAATAAACCTTAAAAAGATGCCATCGATAAACTATACCAACAAGTAATTAATCTCAAACATATGATCATACTTAAACAATTAAATTTGTCAAATGACAATTTTGTAACAGTAAAATTTTTACGCAGCCCATATATACCAACCTCGTCTCATATCGAATTGATTCTGCAGTACAGAATTGATACCTCTTGCTACAGTATCCAGTCAAAGCTACTGTAGAGTATCGTATGATAATCTAATATCTATTTTAAGTTTTAACTTAAAACTCATGTAAGATTATTCAATGATTAATGAAAGTAATAGCTTTCACTTTTTCATTTAGTTCGCTGTTGTAATGTAGATTGTAGCATTTGGACGATTATTCGCTATTAATTTATAATTTCAAATATCAACAGCGTTAAATTACTATTGTCGGATATTGGTTTTTTTTTTTTTTTTTGCTTGGATGAGAATTATTTTAAACAATGAAATTTTGACCTTTAAGATTGTTTCTAGTGATATTGTTAAGATATTATCAAACCTATCATCTATACTTCATTAACTTTTTTAAACACTCATTCCGCTGTTCGAACAAGGATATCAGAATGTAATCAAAGTGATAGCATAAAAAGCACACTGACAGAAATTATCATTAAGAAAATCGTAAGATGAAGTAAACAAAAACAAAATATTAAAATAATAATAGTTTAAAATCTATCAATATCTACAAGAAACTATCAAATCTCATCTCTTCATTGCATCATATTTCTATATGCTTATTTATTGGTATCCGAAATGAATTACAACTTCGACTCTTTAATTTGAATTTATACATTCTTGTTCAGCTAATTGGTGACATTTCCTTGGATTGGTTAGATTTTCTAAATCACTATTAAATTTTTATTTAAGAAATCAATTGGAAACTGCATGATATTTGTAAAATTATTTTTTATTTGAAAAATCAATTGAATACTTATCGTAGGATATTATTTTGATTGAGGAATATAATTGATGTTTAAATTTTACAAAATTTAAATGTTTTGAAAAAGTAAAAAAAATACTAATTTTCAGCTTTTTTTTTTAAGTGAATTAATTAAAACAAAAAAATTAAAGAAAATGTAAATGAATTAAAAAAAAAAAAAACGAACTAATTGAAAAAAAAATTTAATTTTAAATGGAATTTAAATGAATTAAAAATTTAAATGAATTGAAAAAAAAAAATTGAATTTTGTCTGCATTCAATCATCGAACAACTTCCAAAACAACAAAATCTGTCAATCGAATCACGAAATCAATCTACTTCCTTTGTATATATACGTGTGTGTGTGTGTGTGTGCGTCTGTCTACCTATCTGTGTGCTTGTTTTTGATGCGTTTATATGACAAAGAGGATAATAATTAATTAATAATGAATGCACCTGCTTCATGTGATCCTAACAGTCAACATGCGCGAAATATATCTTCAAGAAAGAGAAAGAGAAAACTGAAAATATATAGAATTAATTTATGATCATTGTTCTACAGTAATCCAAAAAATCAAAAATGATTTCTTTGTTTTCCAATCAATCAATCAATAATATATGTGAATACTGAATGATGCTAATATGATCTTTTGCTATAGCTATATAATCATGTAATAGTTCATAAAACTCTCCCAATCAATAATTCTTATCTATGAATATTATTATAAAGCATTATTAATATCTTAAACAATACAAGTATTTGAATTTTGTTACATTTGTTTATCCATTCAAAATACTTTACAAACTACGAAAGTGAACAACGTGAAGAAATCAACAAATTGATATATTGAATGGATTGATACATTTTAAAAAAGTTATCAATCAAGCAGAGTCATTTCGTTTCAAAATATTAGCATAAAAGAGAGAAAGAGTAGTGATTGTATAGCATTTAAGAAAAAGTAATGATATTATGATTGTTAAGTGAATTTCATCCTTTATACCTCAGACTACAAGAAAATGAGTGAGATGATGAACAGTAAAGTATCAGTAATAATTTAATATCATAACATTGATTTTTTGTTACTTTTGAGCTCAAAGCAATTGACTCAAATAGTAATGTTTTAATGGAATGATCTCATTGCAGAAGTTTGTATAACAAAAATGCTACGTTAGACATTGGTACAATGATAAAATGATAAAATAAAATTAGCTTCCTCCGGTATTGCTTCATAGTATCAGACATTTTTGATCTTTCAAAATTATCACTCAAATGTTTAATTAATTGAATGCATCTTTTTATAAAAAAAAATGTTCTTAAAATAAATGATTTAAATGAAACGGTCGTAATTAGCGTCATTTACACAAAAAAAAAATCAAAGAACAAGCTGAAAAAAGGATAAGAAAACAAAAGAAAAGGAGCAATTTCACATGTCAAGAAAGAAAGTTTAGAAAAAAAATGAACATATCAAAGAGCCACTTCTTGAAAGACAATTTTTTTTTTTGAATCTCAAAATTTCGTTTCTCCTCTCTCTTTATCATCTTTTTCTTAAGAAAAAAAAACATAACAAGCAAAAGGCTTTTGCTTTTCTTTGCTTCTCTTAAGATTAATAATTTTTTCAATTCACAAAAAAATTAAAATTTCGAAATGGAAATGAAAAATAGAAAAGCACCATTTGTGCTTAATGGACACAACGTTTTCATCTTAAACAGAATGATCAAATAATATATTCAGCAAAAATAGAAATAGTTTACCAGTTAGAGTTAGTTAATCAAAAAAGGCTAAAAATTTAATTCATTGATTATCACACTAATATTAAATAAATTATCAACATTAATGAAACATTGCAAAGTTAAGAAGGTGCGGAAGCATGTTAATGCACGGAGATGAAATATGCATTATTAATAACCATTAGCTTATTAAATACTTGAATTTTAACTAACAAACTTGACGATCTTTCCTTATGGTTTCAAGAAAGAATAATAAATCAAATTTAAACTTGAAGCAAAAATTTAAAGAGTAAAAAAAGTAGTCGATAAAAATTTCAAAACAGAAAAATTGCTCTTCCGACGCTGCAAAATTTTTAATTTATTTGTCTTCCGACGCTAATCACTGGGAATGATCTGTTAAAACACTACAGTTGTAGCAAGTCAAGAAATTTAAATTCATTTTTCATTCATTGAATTTCCAATGCGGAAAAAAGAAACGATGATTGGATGTGTCGTTTTTCAGCAAAATTATTAAACTTTTATTTCACATTCTATTGAATTTTTCTTACCGCAAAATAACTTCAGTTAATTATTTAATTAATTAATTGTAACAAGAAAGCAAAGAACTGCCGGAGTGAAAATGAGCACGAATCCTTTTGAGTAACAGATGTTCTGCACATACTCTATACATATTTCAGTAATGCTATAAGCTGAGGAATTCTTTCGAAAATAAAAACATATTTTGAACTCTTTGAGACATTTTCCTTTAATGTGACGAGAAAAATTTTTCACATTTCCAAAAGAAAAGAAAGTAATATTTAGAAGAAATTGACGACAAAAAATCTTTTATTTAAATTTCAAATTTTCTTTTCGGAAGCACTTATGGTCGTCATTGTTTCCCGTTCAATATTCATTCAAGATTAGTTTGATAAACTAATTAATTAATTCCAGGCATTATTCGAGATCAACTTTCCTCAATACTGTTTCAATAAATTAAACGACGATGATTTCAAATTTTAGACAAGAGCTTTGGATCAGATTGTACAAAATCATTTAGAAGTTTTTTAAACTGATTGCCTCATTTTTTTTCACGATTTTTACCTGGAAGAAAATTTTTTTGTAGATAATCTATCGCGTAAAACTTGTGCAAAAAAAAATTAATTGTAATGAATTTTTAAAATTTGTAAAATTGAATTTTGGTGATTTTAGATGATGACTTAATCATCTCTCTCTCTTTTACTATTGGTGACATTTCTAACATTTTGTTTTGTGACATTGTCTACTTGTCTCTTCTTCATTTTCGACGACTTAATTATTTCAATTAAAGTAGATCATTTCTGTACAAACAACTGAAACAAAAGGCGATAAAGTTCCTTTTTTCAAAAAAGTCCCTTGCATAATTTTGCTATCATTATTCACTTTGATAATTTTGTTAAGAAAAGTAAAAAAGAAGTATTTTGTGGAATTTCAAAAATATTTCTGGAGATTTAAAGAAATTAAATGCATTCTTGATCTATAAAATTGAAATTTCCGAAAACAAACTTTATAAATCGAAGTTTTTTAATGAAACACAAAGAGTTATTAGCATCTCTTTTGCTTTTACTGTAATGAGAATACAAATTTCTAGTATTTCATTTCTTTGATAATTAGTACTGAAAAATGAAAAGTGAAATGAAATGCTCTCTTTTGGCATTCGTTTAATAAGACGAAATGCAAATGGTTATGATAATATTACACATCTGTCACATTTAATACCATAAAATTCAGTTGATAAGCCTATATTAATTATGCGATAGTAATGAGAGATAGGGATGATTCGTAATTTCTTGACACATTTTGACAAATATGTTACTAAAATACTCTTTGCATATTGATATTTTCGAATTATTGATTGAAAAGATACTATGATTTGATTGAAAATTCTTGAAGTATTTCATGGAATTTATGAATGCATTTTGCATAGAGGACACTTGAGAAATACACGAATACTAAGTAAATTTAATCAAATAACTTTAATTAATCAATTCAAACTTCAGTATAGTTACAAATTAAGACTGGAGCAATGATAAATAGGTGTGTCGTACCTGTTAATTTATCCAATATTTAATAATCGTTCTAATTATGAAAACAAAAAAGTAGTATTTTTCATAAATTGCATAAATTTATCAGTAAGAGAAATGGAAGTTCATTATTTATTTTATTTTATTTTTTGTAAAATTATTGTCAAAAAATTGTCAACTATGTCATTTGGTTGATTAATCGTTAGATCATATTATTTTGTAAACTTTGCTTAAGTATTAAAAAAATATTCGAACATAAATTAAAAAACCTTGTTGATGTCAAAACCAAGTGCAAATAATATCTAAAAACAAGATAATAATTAATTTTCATTAATCAATTTATCAATTAATCAATTATCATTAAGTTTAGGAGAGTGAAAAAGAATAGAATAGAATTGACCATGAAAAAACAGGAAAAGATGTGAAAAAGTGATCGATTCCCATGTAATTAAATTATTAATTTTAAAGTTAATCAAGAACTGTCATTCTGCTATGAACATGCATGGGAAAAATATTTTTAAACTTCTCGCTCTTTTCAGTATTTCTCGTGAAATGATCCGAGCAAGCTTATCTGATTTATACTTAGCATGAATTTTTATTCATCAGAATGATTTGTCTTTTTTAATCTTACAAATTTTTATTCATTAATGGTATAATTAGTGATAGCTGAAAAGATTATGACAACCTGGGAGAAGATTTCGGCACTGTAGTAAGTTGATTGTAGTATATATAATGTTGTAAAGATTCGTTGATAGATATGGAGGTTCATTAAGAATTGAATTATTAACAGTTCGGAAATTAGTGAGAATCAATTGGTGATAGTTGTGATTGTGACATGAAATTATTAGCAGCAATAATGCAACAGCTACTATTTACAATAGCAATAACTGATGAGAAGTTATTCAATTACATAAACAAATTCTGATTTGGCTTCCAAAATAAACCTATCAAATGAGGTAGAAAAAAACTTTTAATGTCTTGTTTCCTATACAACCATTATTTATTCGTGATAATACTGTTAAAAAATTATATTGATTTAATTTCCAGAATGACCGAATTAAATTTTTAATGATAACAAAACGGAACTTTTTTTTGTTCGATACATTAATTTCGTTAATTTCAACATTATTGTTCATTTCGTTAATTATCAATGTCAGTTTGACAGTGAAGAATAATATCTGTTCTGGCGTTCTAATAAGTGTTAATGATCAAATCCGTGACTTTCATCGTTTCCTGCTAATTGCCAACCGTGCCACCGTTCATTTGATGGTCCAAGTGATTTGTATGCGTATATGTGTCTCTGTGTGTGTGTGTGTGTGTGTGTGTGTGTGTGTGTGTGTGTGTGTGTGTGTGTGTGTGTGTGTGTGTGTGTGTGTGTGTGTGTGTGTGTGTGTGTGTGTGTGTGTGTGTCATCAAAATTCTTTTTCACAAAATTAAAATAAAATGTTCTTCAAAAAATTGTCAGGGAAAGCGAAAAACAAAAGTATTCCTGAAATAATTTTGAATGCAATCATTTCGAACGGATACAGGTGGGCGATCATTCCGATCATCTTTATTTACACACAATAAGACTTCACTTGCCCTTAATGGTACAGAAATAATTTCGTTCTCCAATTGAAGAGAAGGAAAAACGATCATTCCGGAATGAAAAACAAACAGAAATTCAGTTAATAAAAATACTTAAGAATAAAAATGAATAACCTATGACCTCCTTGCAATTCCAAGTGATTTATGCTTGAAAATTTGATTTAATGATAAAGTGAACAATATGATTTCACTCATACTCAACAACTGATATGCCGTTAAATACTTGCATAATTTTTCCCGCAATTATCAGTTAAATCTGTTGAAGAAAGGAATTGATTAGATTGACAAAAATCATTTACAAAAAATAAAATTGAAATTTATTTATTTAATTTGTTTATCAAAACGAAAAAAATGCACACATATATGAAAAAGTTAGCTCTTATGACTCATCATTGCTTTCTTGAAGTTTAATCAAATTTTCTGCTAATGTTTCATTTGAAAAATAAATATTTATTAAAGAGGAATAACGAGCAACTGAATGACACATAAGTATCATGATGAAATGATAAACATACCCCCGCTTGGGACTCCCTGATCTCAGACTCCCTGATGAAATAAATTCTGGAATTGTTAATGTTAGGTCAAAAGCTTTATTCATTTATTACTGTAAGTCATATAAAACAAGGAATTTCGCTATTTGAATGGGAGAAAAAAGTTTTCAGATTAGTATTATTTGCTTCTAATAATATTAGTCGATAAACTTTTAGTTTTATTTTCCTGTTCTTCTCCTAATAAGAAAGAAAAGTGGAAAATATGCACAACTTGTAATTATATTACTAATTAATTATAGTAATTTTCGAAGAAATGAACTTTCATAAAAGATTTGTTAATTAATTGGATACAAAGTGGACGTTAATTTCATGAAAGACTTATTTACTAATTAGATGAATAATTTTCATGAAAACAAATACATCTCAATTTACCTGTGAAGAAAAAAGTCACAATTCATTGTCAGCTACTGTTGCCAGTGGCATTAGCGAGAATCACGAACTTCAGAGTATTCATTTCAGTATGATTCCTCCACGTATTTTCATTATCATTGAAAAGTTTGATTTCAAAAATAAATATTTTTGTTTCGTAGAAGCAAAAGAGGGAAAAGAGGAAAGCAACGAAGCGGCAAATGACACAAATACATAATCAGTTGATGATTGCATTGAATTAGTCAAATCATGAGAATTGAACCTTTCAATTTTTCCTGTTTTTTATATGAAGAGAAAAAAATACAAAAGATGTGATGATACATAAATAATAAAATAAATCTCATGAGCATTTCAATTCAGCACACCGGGGGACAATAGACCGCGAGGGCTGGAGTGCGAAAAACAGGAAATCTATTCAGAAAAATGCAAAATAGTAAATTATAATAATTTTTAGCATATGAAATATTTCAATAAATTCCTATTTTGGATTCGATACAAGAAGAAAATAAACAGCTAAAAAATTAGAAAGAAAAATTGTGACCCAATGTGACATCATGATCAAACAAAATAATTTAATTAGTTTAGGTTAGAAGCAAAGCACTTTTATCAGCAATAAACAACATTTACACTTGATTGATAATACCGCTTTCAGTAATCTGATATTTGATTATTGAAAAGAAGAAATTATTTAAATTAAATTACATGAATATTTTTGTGTTAATAATTTTGATTTCTTCTTTATCTTCTTTTCTTTTCAGTTTCTTAATTTAAAGACAAACCTATACAGCGCTATTAAAAATAATTAAGATAAGTAATACAGTGATTCAATCGGAATTCCGTAAATATCAAGTAGCGTAATTCTGACTTTTTTAAGGTGCTAAGCGGAACAGAATTACATAAGAGTACATTTGGTCAAACAAGGCTCTGCTAAATATGTTATTGAATTGTTATCATACGTAAGTATGTACATAATTGTTTTTGCGTATAATCTTGACCGTAATTGTTATTAAAGTAAGAAATACAAACAGTACAGCAAGTTGAGTGAATGAATGAAAAGTAGACGATGAAGAAAGATAAGGAAAACTCTCGAATAAAGAATGGAATCATTGCCTTCAAGAAGTTCCAAAGATTAATTGGACGATGAAGTTAAAAATATCTTTCAGTCTTCTACTTCTTTTCCAATTACTTCTTCTTCGCGGAAAAGAAAAACGGAAAAAGACAGAAACCGGTTCTACTTTTTCCTCTTTCTCCTTTTCTAAATTTCATGAATTCATTATTTTATAACATTCAAATAAAGAATGAAAGAAAAATGAAAAAATCCATCAAAAAGGAATATTTTCCACTTATTCTAAAGTAGAACTTGAAAATTTAATAAAAGTTGTTGAATTTGAAAGTTAAACGAAAACCTCAAATTTTCTTTTTTGAAATAATACAATTCATAACCAATATTATGTAATTTTGTCAAAATTTTGAGTTTTTCAAAAAAAAAAATCGAATGTAAAAACTTTTTTGTCACGGAAAAAAGAAGTGAAATGAAAATATAAAAATAAGAGAATTAGAACAGCAATATAGAATGGAAGACTGAAAAATTAATTATTTGTTAGTAAAAAAAAAATGTTCAGTAAGTCAGTCGATTTATTTTGGTCATTTCAAATCAGAGTTTTAGTGATAACGGCCAAAACGAAAATCAAAGTAAGCTTATTATCTGTTTGAATTAAATGATTGAAACATTTCTGTTTATTGACAAAACTTTCAACTATTCCTTTTCTGCAATTTGATGGGCTCTTTTTCTGGTAAGATGCGAATGAAAAAATTCGTGAGATTTTTCAAGTTTTTAAATTGACAAGTAATTCCAAAAATAGCAGTTGAAGAGAACTGAAAAATAGAAACAATAACAGAATAATCATAATGATAAAATTAGCGATAACAGTAACCACAAAATCATAAACAAGAAAGCAACTAATTAAATAATGAATTCATTCACCAACAATTAATTAATTGGTGATTCTCTCTTGTTAGCAATTAGTTAATTAATAAAACTTGCCTTGCTTGGTAAACTTATATTGCTGAGAATTATTCAAATAACAAATCTATGCTGCCTAATATATTAAATTAATTAGTAAATCTTTTTGCTAACAATTAGTTGATGATCTTATCGATCCAACAACAATGACGGCATGTTTGAAAAGATAAAATTATTTCTTTGTTTTGCTCATTAAATGTATGCATCTATACCCGATTAAGTGTCTTGAGGCTAAATCAAGTAATATTATAAGCCAGGAAATATCACTTAGATTTAGGATAACATCAATGTGCAGTTAATACAAGAGGACATTGAAGTGGACAACGCCAACAACTAACATCGAATCCAAAATTTCTTCCTAACATTAATGCTAATTAAAATCATTACACAATAAGTAAATCATTACTCAATAATTGTAAATTTTTTCACTCATTCTCTCATATCTTTTATCAATAATATGGAAGGACTGGAAGTCTTATTAAGTAATTAGCACTAATGTTAGGAACGAATTTGGAAAAATTTTCATTGAGTATTCGATTCTGCATGCCATAAATAAAATAACTGTAAAATTTATTTATTTTTTATTTTCAATTTACTTCATAGTACTTTCACAAATTAAATTAATTTCATTAATTTTTAATTTCATATCATAAAAATATTCCTAACGCTTTTTAGAAAAATTTTAAAATCCAAATGTAAATCGATTAAAAGTTGTGGTAGAGGAAAGGAATGGAGCAACTAAACTATCCGATGATAGCAACAAATTTTCAACAAACTTTATGCCGACAAGAGAAAACGACATTGAGTTTCACGAATGTTGTCTTTACGAAATAGCGTCAATTCGGAGGAACAATTTTGTAGTCATCGTATAACGGAGCTAATGCAAAAAATCTATTAGAATTGTTGAATCGATGACTACAAAGTGATTTCATAACTGCTTCAAGCATTGTAAATTGATTATCTGATAAAGAAGGACATAAATGATATTATACATTTCATTCAAGAAAAATCATTGCTATGACAGCTTTTGAAATGATTGATGAGTTACGTGTACATACGATGAAATAAAATACGTACATGAAGTGATAATTTGAAGGCAAAATGGTTGGGATAAATGTTTTGTAAATGATAACTAACAATTAATTAATTACGTTATACCAATATTTTTTTGTCTAAATTTAAAAATACAATAAGAAATATAAAAAAATACGAAATAACCTTCCGTGAATAATTTTGAGTGTAATTAAGTATTTAAAAGCTAATAATTTCAATTAAAATTAAATATTAAAAATTATTTTAATGAAATGATTAAAATTTATTATTTTAAAAGTGACAAAAGAAAACATTAAAAAAAAATTCGAAATAAGCCATTTTGTAACGAATAGTTTAAAAAATGAAGAAGTGATTAATTTAGTCAGTTCAAAAATAAACTTAACACTAAAAATACAGAGCAAAAATCGTTTATCTTTGCGTGCAACCTAACTGCTTCTTCTAAATAGGTTGTAAGCAGGCTGGACATAATTTTATTTTCAGCGGAAATGAGATGCAGTAATATTTAGCAGATGTTTCAGACTTTTTCCCCTGTCTTTTACTTTGCGGCACTTTTTCTACACTCACTTTTCACCTGCAAGCAGTAAATTAAAGGTGTGTAACAAAAGTAATAATAGCAAACGAAGACATATGGAATTTTATAAAGAAAAAAATTTTTGTATTTTCTTCCACTTCATTCCAAAATTTGGAAAAATTATTCCCTGAAAAAAAGAATTTTTTAAGAATAAAATTTTTCCTCTCTTCGATAATTTTTTCAAAATTGAAAATTATGCTTTGCTTTTCTTTCTACTTCTCAATTAATAATTGGAATAAAAAAGGCAAAACACTTTTTTTTCATAGAAATGTCATTTTACGCCATGCATTCAAATCATGTAAAATTTTGACGTCAAATCATTTAAATTCTGACGTCAAATCATATAAAATTTTGACGTCATTTTATGTAAAATTTTGACGTCATATCAACTAAGATTTTCATCTTTCACATATACATTTGACAATTGCAATCCGCAAATTTTTAATTCAAAATGTAATTCTTTAATTCGCAGTCTTTTTTTGGAAACAAGGAAATTTTCAAAAAATTTTTTTCAATTGCGTTATTAATTTACTTTAGCAACTAGAAAAAATCTTAAACTTCATTTTCAATTGTATAAAGAATTCCTTTAAGCAAAAGGATCAGAAAATCTTTTTTAACAAGTTTTTCTTTTTTTTAAAAAATATCCTCATAAGAAAATAATTTTAAGAAATATTGATTTTAAATTCCAATTGAAATATTTAAATTTTATTTTTGAGAAAAAGATATTTTTACTCTGTGATCATTTTTTTTTTTGAATCAACAATCTAAACAGTTATCGATAATTTGATCAATTGGAAAAATAAATAAACAAAATAGTTGGATGAATAATGTTGTAAAACTCTTCCGTATGAACACCACACAGCTCCATAACGTAAACGTGAAACTGACAGTTCTGTTGTACACAAACAATTTTAATTTTTGGAAACTGTCAATGCTTCCAAGAACCTGAAAAATTTTTAGATGTGCTCTTCTAGCAGAAGGTAACACAAAACAGCTTTATCATTTCATTTCTCAGTTTGATTACAAAAAATTTCTTCTCCTCATTTGACGAGTAAGTAAGAAGAAAATTTTTGTTCAAAATTTTATTTAATTTGATAATAGTACTTTCAGTCTAAAATAATGCCAATAATACTAGAATATAAGCAATTTATATGGAAAAAGAAAAAAAAAGGCTCTAATTTACAGTCAATGAAATTTCAAGAAGCTTCACGAAGGTTTCCCTTCTTACTCCTTATGCCTGATCGGGAAAAACATTTCCTATTATAGATTAGCAAACAAAGAATGAATATGAAGTTATGTTTCCTAATATCTATGCTAATTAGTATTCGAAGAAAACTGAATTAATGTTTCTTAATGTGATTTTTCTTCCTTTAAAATCCTACTAAAAACTGGATGCAATCAAGTTTTAATTTTTTTCAACTCTTTAATCAATTTCGACAATGTAGTACTTTTGCAATGACAGACATGACAGGAGAAAAAATTGAGCAAAAAAAAAATGCATAAGATCGATAATTCATCAAATGCTAACGACACTTTTACATCTTTTTTTTTTTTCCATCTGTTCTCCAGTTTTTGCATTTTTTATATTTCTCTCAGTGTATCGATTAATCGGATATCACTAAGATGGAGCAATACAATGGAAGAGCAAAATCATAGAACAGAATTACATTCATTTCTTGTATTTTGTACACTTTCAAATAGGACATTTGCACTTACATAGTCAGAAATAATGAATTAATTTCGAAAGTAATAAAATAACAAGGGAATCTCGAACTCTGAAAATTTTATAGCACTTATCTGTATAGCAAGGAGTAATCTATTGATGGCACAAAGGCATGTATAAACTATTTTAAAAGACCTTGAATTTCTTGAAAATGAGTAGTGAAACTTGCAATGTTTCCTCCAAAATATCCAATGTCTGAATTTTGCAAAAAGTATAGTGATAGTTCATATATTTCGCAAATATTCAAAGCAAGAATTGTTATTTTTATCCAGAATCATGGAATTTCATAAAAGCTAAATTGACAGCTAAATCTGAGAAGATCAAAAATCTCGGTGATAAAAGAAAATGCATATGAATAGTAAAATGAGATTAATAACAAAAATCGATTTCTAACAAATTTCCAACATGTAAATTTTATCTAATTCATATCATTGATGCGATATCAACTGGAATCTTGATCAGACGCTTTCGCTCTAAGTGCACAAAGATGCCGAAGTGTTGGTCGCCCATGAGGACAATTCTGAAATGTAATGAAAATTAGCGTATGTATGTATGCAATCAGTTTGTGTGCAAAAAAATTACTTATTTTCTGAAACCGGTTTAGATGTATTATATTAATTTCATTGACTAGTAGTTATTTAAACATTTAGCGCAGTATTTGGTTTCTAGTACATTCAAATAATCCATTCCATTCACCCAATTGTTGGTTAAGATAGATCAGAGATACTCGAATAAGTCAATAGTATGTAAGAAAAGTTTAACAATTTAATATTTATGATAAAGCCGAAGCTTCAACAAAATTTACACAGTGTCTATTTAAAGAAGAAATTCATAAAAATGAATAATGGCTAATTATCATCACTATGTTGGGGTCAATTCATTAAAAAAATACAAACAATAGAAGACTCACCCATGGATGATCAAGTGTTCCAAGATGACGAACAATCTGAAAAAAAGGCCGAAACATGAAAAAAAATTAAAATATCCAGATGCCAATAATTATTTTTCGGAAGTTGAAAGATTACTAGATCAAGAGATTAACATGTATAGGATATGTGCAACGAAAAATGATTAAGGATAACTCTATTTGAACATGACTGATAATGACATGATGAATGAACTCACCGTTACTTCAGCCTGACATAATAGCAAAAAAGATCAATTCAATGTATTTGAGAAGTGCATTATAAAAAACATGTCAGATGAATTACGACTGAACAATTGTTCTCTGTGGATACATATTTCGTGAAGCAAATCCAGAAAGCAACATACCTTTATCATTTGCGCCATAGTAAGCGAGCTACCAATCATAACCGATTTACGACATGCTCGTGAAGCAAAAAGTTTTCGCAGTTTTGCCGGTCGATACATCATTCCTGGGAAATCACATAATACCGAAAGCATCTCATCGATATCTTAAAATCAGCTCAGGGAATTTGCAGCGAGAAGATATCCTTCAGAAAATACTTAAGAGAATAATAAATGGATAATACATAATTTATAATAAAAATTCTTCTATTCTGCGATTTAGAGAAATTTTGTATCAGTGGTAACAGATCTTACATCTTTGATGCATAGATCTCATAATTTTATCACATGAACAGTTACTTCCATAATATCATAACGTTTTCATCCTATTTTGCTGACTTATCTTTTGCACAAATACAGCTACACAAACACAGATGTACATAATCTATTCTCTACCACATTAAAAATTTCTGAAGCCAAGGTTAATAAATTATAGCAATGCACTGATAATATAATTAAGACGATGAAGAGGCTGACAGCGTATATACTAGACCATATACCACATAAGCATATACAGCAATCTTTTATCCCATAACTGCTCTTTCAGAAAGAAAAAAAAAAGCAACAATTAAAATTTCATACCCGATACACTAAACTGCCAACTTTGCAAAACTGGTATTGCAGTCAATAACGTACGCTTACCAACAACTTCTGTAAAATTAATTTGAGAAAATCACTAGAAGTATTGGGACTGATAAATTTAAGAGTTGATAAGGAAAAAAGTAATTTTGAGAATTAAAACTAAAAAATTATGAATTTAAATAAATTTAAACCAAAAAATTTAAACGAATTTAAACTTGAATTTGAAGTGAGAAAATGCTTATATTCAAAATAAAGCTGAAGAATTCTAGATACTTCGATAAAATCAATAAGCTCAAAAAAGCTATGCTCAATAATAGTTAACAGTCAGAATATACCTTCATCGTCGAATCGAAATTCGAATCCATTGTAACTGAATATATCAACATTATCGCGTAATATTGCTTCTTTTACTACTCCAAGATCCAAAACACGTGGACTGAAATAAATTCATAAGTTTAAATTAGAGAACCAATTAGACGAGTTGTTATGTGTGATACAACATTTTGGAAGTCCACGAATAGGCAAATGTATTTCGAAACTTTTAGGGGTTCCGGTTCCAGATTCCAGACTCCACGGTTCCAGCTCCATTGCCCATTGTGTTGTTGAAAAAGGCTTTCACGAATAGGCACTTTTGAAATTATTTGAAATAGATTACTATGCCAAAATATTCCAAAATTTAGATAAAATTTCGCAAAAACCTGATTAATTGTTGCGTTTGTATACGTGCTTTTTTCTGGAATCGTTCAAAATTATATTTCTCATCGCTAGCATGTTGATCAACAATAAAAAGATTATTATTCAGTCGAACGATAATGAAACCTTTATTGAATTGCCCCAATATTTCCATTGATTGAAAATCTTTTTTCCTGATATAAATTTACGATTACTATTTGACTAATCAAATTAGTTACCAAAAAAATCGCTTTGAGCTTTCGATAGGTGCTCGTAAGCAAAGGAAATAAAAATTAGAACTAACGAGATATAAGCTGCTAATTCATTTTCTGCTATTTCGGGATTATCAACACGGAATTCCGTACGTAATTCTACTACTGTTTCATCACCGTCACAAATGTCCGACGTAGTTTTCGACGCTTTTAAATGCAGCTATAAAATAAAATCGTTTGAAACGAAGTTAAAAAGGCAAAATATTTACTACTACTAATTGAAAAAGGAGAGAAATTGATGCAAAAATACTTTCTAACAAAAAAAAAGTAAACACTTACTTTGCTCATATGATTTTTGAAATCGGTCATTGAGAATGATATTGTCTGCTGGGTGCGACGCGCATTGTCACAATTACTCTCTGCTTTCAAAATAGATTTGCAATTCTTAAAAGAAGAACTTAAATTCTACAGATTAATATTTTAACTGTGGTTCTTCTATTGAATATGCCATTTAACAAAATGAGAATACTGCGGTACTAAAGAAGAGAAAATACTCTTTCATAACTGGAAATATACGTTAAAGCTATTAGTACATACCAACAAAGTTTAATCTAACTCATTCAATACCGATAAGTAAAATCAAGAAACGACCGACAGTTATTAATGATTTTATAAACAAAAGCAAAAGTAAGTCTCAGAAATAAACTTCTTACTTGATGATCTTTCACGGTTATATTTGATATATTGTCATCATCATCATCATCATTATCATTATCATCATCATCACCACTGAGGTCCGGGAAATCAGTATCTTCCTGTGGTATTATTACAACATTCTCATCTTTTGATGCGCTCGCCACTACAGCTTGTAACGATGTTTCTCTGAAAATTTTTGATAATATCGACCCGAAAACATGCGATATCCCTAAAAATTAATAAGACAAAATTCCTTTTTTGCTTTTTTTGCAATTGACCTCGTCCAATTTTTGTCTATATCACATGTTTTTGCCTGATTGACAATTATCATGCCTATTCAGTCTACAAAAAGTATCATAGTTATGATATCAAATATTTCAGTTGTAAAATATTAAGCGAAATATCCTACCGTAAGCACATTAATAAACACAAATGAATCACTGCTTACTAGATGAAGAAAACATATCAGCTAACATGCCTAAAATCAACATCTTCTCTTTGATCAAATGAAGATGATCCATGGGATGCTTCGTCGCTAATCGTGCAACTGTCAGTCGTAATCTCTTTCGAACTATGAGGTATCACTTTAAATGCAAAATTTTCAAATAAATTTGCTGCAGGCCGTTTTTGAACAGAAGCCGGCTTTTCAGAACAATCCCTTGGAGCAGCTCTTTTTCTAGTTTTTTCTACAGTTTCTGAAAAGATTTAGCAAACTTTCTACTCAATTACTTAGTATAATAAATACCAAAGATCAAATTCAAACAAAATTTCCGCTCAAATCCCATAAAATTGGAAAGAATAAAGACTATTGTAACAGTCAAGCAATTGTTTTACAATCATTATGGCTATCCTTCGTATTTTAGTAACCCTAGTGATAGCAATTTTGTTCTCAATGAAGTCTTACAGATACAATGTTCATGATGCAACTATAAATAATTAGTGTAGTGAAGTTTAATATGTTAAACTATTTCATTCTTCAAATGTCGGTTGACAGTCCTCGGAATCTACCTTTGATATTCAAGAGATCTATACTCGGTCCACGTGATTTATCTCTCGCAAAAGTGACAGTTGTCGAGGGACCAGTGTTTTGTGACTCGGAAGATGACAAATCTTGTGCAGATATACCAGATGAATCAGCGTTATCATTTAGTTGAGTTAAATGAATAAATGAGTCATCCATGGACTCTAAAAAAAAGCGAATATATATTTCGATAACTCAACAATTATCTTGCAAAGATTTCAAAAGGTTCAATCCTTGTTTCAGCCAAAAGTGAAAGTTACAAGAGCAGTTTCTACCTGATAATATTAAATATTCAGAACTGAACCTTTTGAAAATTTGATTCTAAAAAAATAAAATCTTTGCAAGATAAAATCCATGGTCTTAGTACTGCTTACAACTAATGCTGATAAAAATATTTTTCTTATCTTTTGAGAACTAATTTACTACATCCCAATAGATCCCAAGACAACAGTATTGCTATATATATCAGACCGCATTTAGAAGGTCTCTACTAATGCTAACTAACTTTTCTCGGACTGTTTGGAATACCGAGTCCCACTGTGTTTCGACACAACCTACTGGAACTATCCCCCGAAAAAATTGGCTTTTCTAAAAAAACTATGTAAAAAATTAAATAATCATTTTAATGATTGTAATTAATAATTCTCAAGTAGGAAACAAAACTGAAAAATGAAAGATTATTTAATTTTTCATTCACATACAAAACTGCAAGAAATAAACCTAAATGACCTAAATGCGACAGATCATCAGCACATCGATTTGAAGTATCGACATGTCCAAGATGTGGAGCAAAAGTCGCCAGCAACGAAGCACGTAACAAAGCAAACAGTTCCTTTTCACGTTCGAAAAATACTGAACGTTTGTCCGGTGATACATTCACATCAATACTTTCTGAAAAGAAAAAATTCCATTTTCTTTTAAACTATTATGCTAACATTCAAAACCAAGGGAATCATCCGCTAAACTCAAAAAAGACGTTTCTCGGATTGCTTGCTAACTGTGTAGTAATATACAAATGTCGTCAGTCATACCATGAAGGCTTTGCATACTGACGAAAAAAAAATTAAACAAAACTAACACTGTGTATTCATTATGAACTAAAGTGATTAGAGCTTTTAAGTCCCAATTTATTTCGTAATTTTGAGGTAATATTAAGGAGATAATCATGGTAAATAAAAATAATCTTAATAAAATCAAAAACGTATGAACATATAGTTGCCTAAAAAAAAATTTCCAGCGTTGCCCTGCAAAAACCAATATTAATATCTTTCTCAGATATTTGTGCAGGATATCAAGATCAATCCTACGGATACCGTACGATTACTTTAACAAAGAAGAAAACATACCGGGAGGGACATCAACAAAAAGAATAAGCATGCAATATTGCCCGCGATTGTACTGCTGATATACTTCATTTGCTATTCGACAAAGCTGAAAGGAATACAGTTTTCAAGTGTTTCTTCAAAAAAATGAAAAGTTGGTAAAGAAAACGAATTAAAATCAAGCAACTTTTGTATAATCGACCGGTCTCTTGTTGAAATAAATAAACTGTCGATCGGCTGAACTTCTCCCCTGTCCATGTACACAAGAACTTATGTAACCAGTGATTCTACAATAATTAGAGTTTTCTAAACTTCCTTATCATGTTGAAATGCTAACATTTAAAGCTGACTGATAATAATCAAATTTAGTTCAAGAGTCAGATATAAGCATACAGGTAACATAACTTGAAATAGCTTCATTTATTTCATGCTTCCAACTGTAATAGTAATAAAGACAAAAGTTTTAAAATAAAGTTATATCATTAAGAATAAAGCTTACTTTATGTCATCAAATTTGGAATGATCAGAAATACCATAAAGAGCGCATATAGATTCATCCGGTTCATGTTGAACAATATCCAAGATTGCACCTTTTTCATAACGAGCACCAAAAAGATTGACAATGATATCTTTAACTGGTGCATTACCACCTGGTGTTACCAATGCTTGATGTTGCTTGCTGAAATACTGTTTTTTCTAAAAAGGTATAATAACATACTATCACTTTTTGATCAATCAAACTACCTAGAAGTTTCGAAATGATTTATCACCTTTAGGCTACATCAATTTTGGTTGAAAATGAGATTAATTAGTGATAGTGCTAAAATAAACATTCAATCACTAGTATTCCAAACAATTACAAACTTACCCATCCATCAGACTATTTACAACAAATCGTACATCTGCCCGGGATAAAGCAAATGATTGCACAACATTTAGAAGTTTAGTGAAAGCCTTTTTAATAGTTCGCTCAAATTCTTTTCTCCTCACTGGTAGTGTTTCAAACAAATTGCAGATTGAAATTGTAGTACCAACCTAGAAAAACTGCAGAAAATATCCTGGAAATCTTGGGACTTTTTTCATAGAGACAATATTCACGAACAAATAAATGAAACCGAATTTATTTATATAGTTTTACATATCTTTTAAAAAGAGTTTCACTTTAATTCCTTAAAAAAACATCATAGAACAATAAGTGTGAAAAAAATTCAAACCCACAGGTCTCGCACATTTCTCGCGTGATTTTATAGATCCGCTGTGATCAAACTGTAGTTTTGTAGCCATAATTTCATCTCTATGTCTAGTTGTAATACAGAGGGAACTGAAACAGGAAATAAAGTTCATTTCCAAACGAAACAAATAAAATCTTGAAGCTTATTTTAAAGGCAATTAATGTTGAATGAATTACTAAGTAATATACTTCTCGAAAGACAAGTATACAAGTTAACAAAAATGAAGTGATTTGAGGAAACCCGGAAACTACGGGAAACTAATTATGAGGTATTCCTGAATATCAATTAAAACAAAAAAAGAGTCCGACAGAAATTCTAAGACATTAACTTCCCAGTAGTGCAATGCATATAATTTAGTTAGCCTTTCTTGCATGGAAACAAAAAAATGACCAACCTAACAGCACATAATGAACTTAAAGCTTCACCACGGAAGCCAAATGTTGTTAGCTGATTAAAATCAGAGAAATTAGTAAGCTTCGATGTAGAATGTGGCCTACCTAAAAAGTAAGAAATAATGAATAAGAATTGATATATGATATACAAAATTTGAATTATTTCTCAAACTTTCGAAATTTTTTTTTTTTTAAACATATAGCCTGAAATAGTTTTTTTGTAATGAGAAATGCCTTATGACAATAAGATTTATTTGATTGGGATTTATTGGACATTGAATTTCTCATGTCATATTCCTCAGTCTTACTTAAGTTAAAAAATTACACAAAGCGTCGAAATTGAGTGAATGAATGCCAATACCATCATCAATCACTTCCATTTTTTCAAATCCCATTTTTTTAGTTCTTACTTCTGCAATGTTTATAGCAATTACTTTGTCTAACTTACAAAGGTCTCAGCTTTCAGTTTCGATATTTACCACTTTCAAAAAATTAAATGTTTGAATAACATGTTAAAACAACTAATCGCATCTACGACTATATGCAATTTTATCTGATTGATTTAATATCGAAAAATTAAAATTCAAAGAATAAAAAGTTTTTTAAGATAATATCAGTGCAGTATCATCATAACAGTGGCATATTTAACATCATAGCATTTGTTTTTTTTTTTGCTTCATTATTAACAGTGATAAACAAACCAATTGTCTTGGCCTCAGCATCTAAAGCATTGTCGATTAGTTCTTTACATGCACCTGCTAATGTGATAATAACTTGACCCGTACAAATCTTTCGACAAACATCGACTGGGATAGTATGAATTCTTTTATGGAATACCTGCTCACCGACATTTTCCACCATCAGTTCAGAACTGTATGAACTGAAGCAATGAGTAATTTCAAATTGAGAGTTCATAAATTTTGATTACTCACAAAGACATTTAGAAATTTTCTGGTAACATGCGCTGTGCAACATGTAGCAAGTGTACTGTGATTAATGTAATATGCAAGTAAATCGTTGAGATTTCAATTTTGCTTGATGGTATAATCTTCAAAATTACATTTTTCATTACATTTCAATATAGTACACATTCATTACATTTCAGTATCGAAGACAAATGAACAAAGTAGCACGTAATGATACATAATGATGGATGAAAAAAAATACGAGGAGATCAGATATACATTAAAATTTAAAGGCATACTTCTTAACTTTCATGTCTCATTTATAAAATGTTTTCTACTTTTCAAAGGAACATTATTCAAATATAATATTTTACTGGCAACTATCAAATACTCATTACAGAAACGATCGTTCGCGACCGAAAACTACAACATCCTTCTGAAATTGGTGTTTGCCTAGCCTATACACAGTTAGATTTATTTCCACTCGGAAAATAATACCAAATTATTCTTATAAGAACAATTCTGATTATAACTTCTCATAAGTCAATTTGTATTCACATATTTTGCATATTTTCCAATATTCATCTTTCTTCGAATCATATCCTTCATCACCGTAGATATGATCGTGAGCTTTACCATAGTTAGGTCTAAAAGTTTTCGATCCATGTACCTGGAAATTTCTAGATGTGGCGGAAATATTATAAAAATTGAACTAATAATCTGAAATAAATAAAAAATGATCCCAAGAAAGGAATTTATGGCAAAACTAATTCGATAATAAGTGCTACGTCGAGAGTGTTACATTATTTGTCAGAATATATTAATTATATCAAAGTCGATAACTGTAATGATTTCACGCATATTCAAATATTATCTTGAAAAAAAAAAAAAAAAAACTGCATGAAATCTAACTTGCTGCCTCATTTCTTTGATTTTTTTCTCGAAGCGCTTCTCTAATCGTGTTTCCTTTTGTACGGTACGTGTTTTCTTAGCCTTTTCAAACTCCTCCTTTGATCCATACACATCCAAACAACGCTGCTCCAACTACAAATGCTCATGAATAACAGACAATAGCACTAAATTTTGAATGAAGAAAATTTTTTAACTTAAAAAAGCTGGACTTTTTTTCCAAAGTGCTTCATTCAGTATTATGGCTAAGAAAATTTACATAAAGTACCAAGATAATAACTGTAAGCAATGGAAAAAAAGTTTAACATTGCAAAATCCATTTTTGGCAAAACGGTTGAAAAAGTTGCTTAGCAATTTGCTCTATTTAATTAGTTAAACTCTTAATTAAGAGTGCTATGAAGAAGACAAAGAGTAAAATGTTTTGAATAAAGCTGATGGACATAATTAACTGGAGGACACAGAAATAAGTTTTCTCAACTCAGTGCAATGTAAATTTACGAATAGTTTGCAGTAGACAAACATATGAAAAAGCTGCTCATAAAAAACCACGTGGTACAAAATAGCTCTTCCCAGATAACAGTTTTTCTTGGGATGTATTGTATGTTGTATCAGCGAATTTTTTACTTATCATTAACATTTAGTTAATGGACTTCAAACAAATTCCAATCAATTATTGTATGTTCTATCAATACGACCAGATACTAAACTAAATATTCCTATATTATAATAATTTAGCTTTTTTTTTAAAAAAAAAAACTATATACCAAACTAATGCATTTTTAACAAAAGATTCACACTGCATTTTTAAGAGGCTTTAGATAAGAAAACTATATCAACTTTAAATTATACCTGGGCTTTAAGATACAACTTCATATCACCATAACGAGGATTGTGCGGATTCTTTTTCGAAATAAACCTCAAAACTGGTTTACGCAAATCAAGATCACAATCCTTCAACAAGTACTGATTCTTGGCCTCCGTACGCGAAACTAATTTGTAAGCACCTTTATCTTCTCTGAAACATTGTGTTTAAACCCAAATCAATTTCCTGGGAACGAAATGTACTTCTAGAATCAAGATCATTACCGCTTCCTTTCTAGCAGTAACCAACCAAACCCAAAAGAAAATAGTAACTTTCTTGCTTCACACAATGAGTACTGAGTCCCGAACGTGTACAACTTCTATGGCGGTGATTTGTCTCAATAAAGGAGGGAATTTCCATTCAATAAATTGAAAAATTCATAACCGTGAAAAATAAAAATTTCCAATTACTATAATAAAACTAATCGCACTGAAAGAACTGAGAAGACGAATTTATTGCTAAAATTATCAATAGAAAACCTGCATGTGTCACAAACAGGATGATTGAATTTTTCCCATAAGTAAGAATTACACAGTGGCTTTTTACAGTCGATGCAATCATCAGGTGGAACTAGAGAATTTGAATTAGCTGCTGCTTCATCTGCACCTGCAATTATAATTAAATTTTAGCACTATTTAACACCTAACACAAAATATAATTCTTGCCATTCTCTCTAATGGTATCCTTTCTGCACGATTTGAAATCATTTCACCAATAGTTTCTGGCATTCAAATAAATTTTACGCTTTTGGCGCGCTTCTGCTATACGTTCTCGTATACTAGCATATTCATCGTCGTCATCCATAAATCCACCAGCTTCTTCATAATTCCCTTCTGTTTTTCTGTAAATAGTTCGCCAAGAATATCAAAGCCATTTTTTAAAAATATCATACAGAACCAATTTATATATTTTAAAAAGAAAAAAAATCTATATACATAACTTCCACTTTAACCAGTCTGCAATAACGTTAACCAACTGCCTTGGCATTAAATTTGACAAATTGAACGTTAATTTTTAAAATTCCAAAAATTACAGAAAACTTCCATTTTGTAGGATTTAAACATAACTGCAAATTCCAAAAAATTACAAAAATTTATAAATTAATCCGGCTATTTCCCTATGAGATTTTTTTTTTCCTAAAATATTTTATTTCACACTTTATCTAGCAAAATATAAAATATTTGCAACATTTTATATTTTCCAAAAAGAAAGTTTTCCGGTTTCTTAATTACTGCTGATACGTGTACCTGGACATAGTATAATCGGCAATAAAACAAAATTTTTTTTTCAATTGCTTTCAAATCTATTTTTCTTTCCCTTTCAGAATTAATAATATAAATTTCAGTGAAATGAAATGAAATTCTGAATTAAACGAATTCAACGAATGCAAAATTTCAAATTTCATTTCAAACTAAAATTTTTTTTGTATTTTTGCACAACCGCCGTATTATTTGTAAATCTACCAATGGCAATTTTCGAATTGAATAAAATTGCAATTGTTATATAAATTAGCTAGCAGAATTCATTTAATGCGATACCTGTAAAGTTTTTCCACGTATGGAACATAACCATCACCATCATTTATATGACCATCCAATCTTTGACGTTTCATTTCCTAAAATAACGACAACATCATCTATAGTCTCGGACTTTCTCCAATCTAATGTTTTTGCTAGCTATGATCGAAACAAAAGCTGATCAATTTTTTCAATTTCAAATTTTGATAAATTTGATCAATCAATCACGCTTAATCAATTTCAAAAATTCTAATTAAGACAAATGAATGGATGAAATTAGAATAGTAATAGCACTTTACGTAAAACAATAGCACAAACATCAAATTAGAGAATGCTAAAATAAAAATTTCAAGAAAACACAACGCAATTTGAAGTAAATTAATGAATTATTAAGAAGTTGGAATAAATAAATAAAAATAAGTAATGCAGAAGAATGAGTGAACAAATGGACAATATAGGACAGCAAAAAGACACCCCGAAATTTCGATGTGAAATATCCGATGGACTACACAATACTGGACATCCCAATCCCAATCCAATATGTCCAGTAAGCACTTCCATAAAAATAAATTCTAAAGTAAAACAAAAATCCCGAAAGCTCAGTGCACTCCATCACCAGCAAAAATCCACGGCAAAAAAATGACCACTCGCCACGAACAAATTTATACGCTTGGTATTTGACGGAAGGCCGTGTCACTTTATTTTTTATTTTCGAGAGAAACAGATAAAAAATCCGATAATTCGGTGGGTAAGATTTCGAGGGATAATCTAGACTTCTGGTCATCTCAATCATTAATTGTCCATATGAATTAATGGTCAAAGTTGCTTAGCTAATATTTTGTCCATTTTATAAAATTCGATAGTTTTTTTTTTTGCAACACTCTTTTTTAATACTTTTTTTTTTTTTTTTTTTTTTATTTATAAGTAGATGACTTGAAGAGAAAGTAATAGCAAAAAGAAAGGAAAAAAATTTTGGTATGAGAAAAAGAAATTAAATATTTTAAAGTTTATAAAATGATTAATTATTAACGTTGAAATTATTTGTGTAGGTATGTGTTTGTATGTTCCAACTAATCAGTCATTAAGTTAGCTTTTAATTTCTGTTTTTTTTTTTCTTTTCAAGAAATTTATTGTTTAGGAAAATGTCATCAAGATTTGGTCCTCGAGCTACGGGTACTGATGGAACAGACTTCAGGCATCGACAACGAATTGCAGCACATTATCATTACAGGTATTACATTTAGCAATGTTATTATCATTTCTATCTCTTTTCCATTATATTAATATCTATGGCAAAATTATAGTTGAAATTATATCTTTTATAAAAATAAAATATTTTTAAATTTTTAATGCTTTTATAAAATTTTAAATTTTTGAACAAAAAATATTTTGTAGTGTGCAGTATAAGATGTATTTGAAATTGTTGTTCGGTCTTCATTTCCTGTTGTTGCTGACAGTGTGGGTTAAAGTGGTTGGTGGAGTGCTTGTTGAAGGCTTTAACATACAATGGAAATTTTATCAAAATCTTCAACTACCTAATGCATATCTATGGGAATATATTTGGTGCTTTTCATTCATTCCAATAATATTTGCTGTGATGTCGTTTAAACGAAATAAGGTTAGTATTTACATGGATAGGATCATTGTTAGCAAGTTTCATAGATCATAGAAGTAGGGATAATTAATTAATAAGGCATTCAAATTATTTGCTACTTGAATTAATTCATTTTCATACTTATTCATGCAGTTCAACTAGAAGCGTAATTAATTTTGAACTTGCAATATCTAAAAATGGTAAGATAGATCTTCACTTATCGACGATATATGTATTTATAGTCTGATCTGTTATTCTTATTCAAAAGCGTATTTTATAATTGCAGATAAATTTGTTGCGTAATCATTACTATGGGCAATTTGTTGTGGGAATTTTACCTTGTGCAATAGGTATTGGTGGAGAATTGCCAGGACTTTTCAACTATTTGCATGATATTATGACTAATCAGACACCAGCATTTCGGGGGAATTTTCCAATGGTTATTGTTTGGTACATTTTTTTCGTGATCGCCTTACAGATACACATTTTTGCCATGTATTTCTCATACCATTTGATGGCAGCTTGGCAACCACCAAAGAAGAAAGAATAATCTGTGATTATTCTTTAATCCTTGATGATTGCATTTTATTTCTTTTAATTGTTGAATAGTGCATAAATGTGTTTGGTAGGTTTACGCCTGGATTTTAAAATATACTGCTAGTTGACTAAAATACCGTAAATTCTTTGGTAAATTCATGTGCTGTTTGTATACAGTAAGTTATACTGTTAATAGACGTGCTATACCTAGTTACATAAATCTTACTCAATTACTCAATAGTTTTCTTCTCGATATGTTGTGTTGTTAACGACGAAATTTGAGTAGTTTGAATGAATTAACAAAGTGTTAGTTTCTACTGGTAAGTTGAATTAGGCAGTTTGTTTTGAAATATAACTTTCAGTGGTAGCATAAAAACGTAACCTAAAATTAATGATTCGAGTCGTCCTCGAAAACTAAGTGCACTATGTAGTTGCTAAAAACTCATTCCTAAACGAATTGTCTTAACTGAAGCAATTAGACCAACCTTAAATTTGAAATATAAAATCAGATGGAATTTCATATCGAAACATTTTTGCTTATTCTTTTATTAGAAGCAGAATGGACTCTTCTCCTGCCTCTGATCATTCTTGGACCATGAGTTGTTATAATATTTGAATTTGCTTTTTGTATCAATTGATGATCATATCGTCTCTTAGAGGATGGTAGGCGAATTTTTAATTCTTGCAGCTTAATCCGCTGGGAACTTTTTTCTGGTTCTTTGTCAGCTCTTCTCAATCTATCCATCTTTCCTAAGCGCAAAAGATTTTTTTAAATGAAATTCTCAGAAAAGCAGAATTTCACATTTTTAAAGTTATTGTGCACTTTACAAAGTCCAAAATGTTACTAATTTTTAAGTGACTTAGATTCAGCTTATTGTCTTCTCTGTATGCTGAAATTACTTCGAAAACTCTTTACAGTTAATTTCACTCAATCACTTTGAGAAAATATGAGAGATGTTGAAGTGGCACAAATCATTTTCATCTGATTTCCATTTGCTTTAATTTCGATAAAATTGTTCGTTATTGTGTTATTCCAGTTTTAATATTGTTAGATGCCAATCGGCACGGTATTAATTTATCAGATGGTTTCTGTAATGAAATTGACAATACATGCGCTCTGTGTACATACATTTGGAAATACTCAAATTATCCTGATTCTAGAATAATGAAAAAAAGAACTAAATCAGTTGCCGACAGATGTCACACTGGAAATATTTTAACATCAACTTGATCTGTATCATTCTTGAACTGAAGTATAATAGCAGCTAGTTATAAATAACAGCAGGGATCACAGGGATATATTTTCTAACGAGAATTAAAGTAAGGCACATCTCCTAACACTGCAAGCAAACCTAAAGGCCATCTGATTAAGATGGGTAGACCGAGCTGTAGCTGAGCTAACATTGAACATAGATAACGAAATTTTAATCAATTGTTTCCAATGAATACCTAAACGTTGAGCTTTTACACAGACCCGAATATTTGGCCAAGCAGTTTAATTCAACAAATTAAAAATATAATGAAGTTTGGTCGCGTCCTGCAGTTTGAATTTCCGCATTGAAGACTGGTCTTCTGTGGTTCGTAGTGAAATTTTGTAAAATTTGTGATAGAAGAGGTAAATTTCCAAGAATTTCTTTAGTTTTAACTTCTGAAAAGAAAATATTACATCTTTTAAAAGATAAAATTATTGGCGATTACGCTGAAAAGGTCAAAAAGATGTCAAAAATAAGATTTCTGAATCCATTTGTACAAAAAAGCAGAAAAGTTCAGTATTTCAGTGCTGCTATTTTCAAATTGATTTAAATGACGTAATTAACTATTCCCAATGTCAAATTATTTGGCTCATTAAGGATAGCTATAATCGTATCTTATAATCTTAAGACTTACTTGTACTGTATCTTACCTTAATACTCACTAGAAAAACTATTCAAATGAGCCTCTTGTTGCTTTTTTGTAGGTTTAGCATTGTACAATTTTTTTTTTTTTTTTGCGACAATTTAAAAGCAATATAGAAATAGAAAATCGGAATTTAAAAACAATATAGAAATAGAAAATCAAAATAATTGCTGCTATATGACATTCATTAATAATTAATTCAAATCCCTTTTCCATTATTTTAGAAGCAGGAAGAGTTGAGCATTTGTAAGTCATTTCAAAGTTATGCTTGCAACAAGTGAAATAATAAATCGCTATTGAAGTGATTCAATTTTGAAGTCTCATGCAGAAATCAATTCTCTTATCCATTAAAAAACTATGGCAATATTTTGTTTACAGGTCATAAAAATGTTTGAACTTAATCCTTGCAAACAAATCGTTCAATCATGTATTGATTCCATGCAGTATTTTTGGTAAATGACCTATGCATGAACTAATAGATCGATGTTGAATTGATTCTAGTTTTTAAATTATGCTATTTCAATTCATTTATTGATGAAAAAAATAAGCTGTTTATTTATATGAAGATGCTATGGTTGAATTTATAATTTTGAATTAAGTTTAACATCTACAAAATGGCACTTGTCTTTTTGTAAATCAATTAAAATTGAGGATATTGTAAATTAAACTAATCCATTGTTCTCTTTAATTATGTTACATTAAATATTCGAACTCTTAATCAATCGATATGGGCAAAACTGGTTCTGAATGATTTCATTCCAATCGTTTGTTATTTAATCTAATCGTATATAAGAAGAAATGTCTTTATATATTATTAAAAGGATTGTTAAGATTTATTATTATCCATAAACTGGACGGGAAATTCAAATGAATTCCATTGCCATCAGAATCATTACACATTCATTCTTTATCACTATAAATATGTCAATCATACCAATGGAAGTAATGGACCATACCCAAAAATTATACTAATCATATTTCTTCACAGCGTCACAACCTCAATTTTCTCGTTATAGAACTGAATTTTCCTGGAAAAAAAAAGTGAAATTTTTAGTAAAAATCACAATTTGTTCCATCATTGACTTCCCTATCCACAAACACATGTCACATGTCTGTCGTGTCTTTGCGTAAAAAAGTTTCTCATTGAAATTTAATGATTTGACATATTTCTAGAAATTTGTTGCATATTTAATGAACCAAAAGTAAAATAATTAGAGAGAGGAAATTTTCTTTTCTTCTTTTTCTAAAAATCAATAATATTCGAAGTGGTTTGTTTAGCATTTCCTATAATGGAATAAAATTACATTTTTGAATAAATTTTTCATAAAATTTTCTTTGCTGAAATTTTTTTTTAAACCATCAATTGTTTTCGGAAGTGCGAAAGGAAAAGTTTTTTTTTGGAAATATGTTCTGGGATGGGAAATGTCTTGGATGTAGCAATTGAGCTAAAAAGTATCTAAATGTGTGAAAGAGATTGAAATGGAAATGAGAAATTGCGCGCAATTTTCCCCTCTCTCTAAACTTTCATCGTCTCTGAAAAAAGTCGTAAAAATTGAGCGAAGTTAGGACTGTTCAAGATTTAATGTTTTATTTATTACTGCCTTTCCAAGCGTTTCATTCAGTCAGTTCCATTTTGCATTTTTTCATCATTTACTTTTCATTTCTTTAAACATTATTCAGTGGAAATTCTGTTCCTCAGTTTATTTGCTATGACTTTATTATTTCTTTCATATTTGAATTTCATTATAAATTTTTTAATTTCAAATTATATTTGCAAAAATCATTTGAAAGGCTATGTACATTTTATGATAGTATCCTTTCCATATTTTTCTTTACTTTTTTTTTATATCATTTAGGAATTTGAATATAAATTTTAATATGCAGCATGCAATTTAGGAAAGCATAAACTTTAGAATCCTTGAAAAACTTCGCAAAAAACTCAAATTCCATAAATCTAGGACGAAATCTCGAAATTTAATTTCCCATTTTATTAATCTCTTGCCGGTAACAGAAACTACCTCAGAGCTTCGTTGTCTTTCTCCTCACTGTCTTTCTGTTTCTCTCTCTTATTCAATTGAACGAATCAATCGTTTTTTTTTAAAGATGCTTGGAAGTATTTAAGATTAGCTCTATATGATGACCTTGATGTGACCTTTGATGAGCTATCTTAATTGTATCAGTCTTTTCATATTAGTTGATTTAAATTTGTCAGTCTTGATTAACTTGAAAACTTTAAAATTTCTTTTCAATTTATTCATCAAATATTTTCACGCTTAGATATCATTGCATTTACAAATCTTTATATTTAAAATTTGGTTTTTTTATTTCATCCAGTAACAATAACCAATATCCGTAACAAAAAGAAAATAAAAAATTATTATCTGTATTGTATATCAATAATTTGCATGAGCAAACATTCTTTGTGAATTTCATTGTTTGTTTAGAATTATTCGAAATTTGTTTGTAATTGTTTTGTTCTTATGATTCTTTCGAAGTCTCTAAAATAATATTAACAACTATAATATAAGTATTAGCAATAATAATAAAATTGTAGTCACTTCTGTAGTCAGATGCAAATTGGAAGATGAATTATAACTATAAAGCGATAATACTAGTGATTGAGCCGATATAGACATGCAGGTGAATTTCGATTATTATTATTGACTGTCATTTTTGATTATTATTACTATTGCTATTACTTATATTATAGTTGTTAATATTACCATTATTATTATTTGGCAGCAAAAAGTATACAAGGTAATGCATTTAATAAAGCAGTTATAATTCTGAATTAATGACTTTTGGCTTTGAAATTACGCTTCTCTCATTAACAGCAAGCTATCAGTTTGCTATTGCTAATGTGCCATTCTCATACTGAATGAATAAAATAATTAAGGAATGAAATGGAAATGGATGATTGGATAGTAGTTTGAGGATTCTTTGGGTCCAGAATGATTCCAACTGAATTCGTTAGGTCAATAATGATTTCTGCCTAAAAATTTTGGATCAGGTTAAATTGTTCGACTGCGAATCACTTCTGTTTAAATACTTCCAGTCGAGAATTTTTCAGATTCAGGATAACTTTTATCGTCGTATAACAAGATTAACTTCAATTTTAACTTTTGAAGTGCAGAATGATTTTTATTTCTATAATTATAACTAACAATAATTATCATAATTGATAATAATTAATAATTATGTGAATAATTATAACAATTATTGCATTTTTCAATTTTTCCATTTGCAAGTTGCGACAATTTTTTGGAATTTTATTTTAAATTTTATATGAAGAACAAAAGAACGAATATTTCTTTTGCAATCGATGCGAAATAAAATATAATGCATAACTAATACACATTTGCTTCTGCCCTTCAATCTAACCACTTTTTATTTTCTTTCGTTTTACTACTTTTGTTCAAAAAATATTCAACAATAAGCAAAAGTTTCCAGGAAGTATTCCTTTTGCATCTGTGTTGTTCTATTTCATTCCAAACATTTACTTCCTTTTTCCCTAATTATGAATTATTTTCGTTAATTTTTCATTTTTCAATTAAAGGGAAAAAGAAAAGTAACAGAGACTGAAGTTGGAACTAAGAATAAATTTATTTTTTTCGAAACTATCGTAGCAGCAACACGACGCTTATTAATAGAATCAGCACCTTTTTCCTGTATGACATTTTCAATATCTTCATTAACTCTTATTAATAGAATCAGCACCTTTTCACATATCCAAGTGTGACATTTTCAGCTTCTTCTACCTGCGAGCAATTAACTATTTATGGTCATTTGTTCTAAATTTAAATTTTAGTAATTTAAAAATTTCAAAATTATTTGATAATTGTGTAAGTAATCAAAATTATAATTGTAATTCTAATTTTTTTAAAAAACTTCGCTATTTTACCGCATTGCTTTGTTTTGCGTAGCATATTCACATTCCTATTTTTTTGTCTCAACGAAAAAGGCCATTTTCAGTAACTTCAATTTGTAATTCATTTTTTCATTCCTTACTTCTGCTAATCTCTATCCCTGCTATAAGAGCAGTAATTTGTCAAATATACTTAATGGTCTTTTCATCTCTTTGTGACATACTTCTTCAAGCATTGCTATTTATCTTCTCACAATAATATTATCATAATCATAATTTCTCTCATAGCATGATTTTTTTTTTGTAAATTGCACCTCAAATACATTAAATGAAAATCGCTTTATCGTGACAAAGATTGACATTTCAATTGACGATTGAAAGAATGATTGTGCAAACTAATTTCCTCCCTTCATGAAGTATGTCTATCTTCTGCATCAATAAATTTATTTATGATTTTTTTGAAATCATTTTCATTTGGAATCAAAGAGTATTCGTTGAGCTGTTTTCAATTATTCAATAATGATTATTTTCCATTTTTGATAATTATATGCCTACCATAATCATTCATAATAGATTCTTGATAACATTCACTTTCGTACATAAATGGGAAAATTATTGCAATATTGAACAGCAGTAGGAATAGATTGAAATGGAAATTTAAAAAAAAAAAACAAATTTGCAGGTTAATTTTTAAAAATCATTTTTTTTGGGCCTTTTTTATCTTCTTGATCTTTTTAACTATTTTATTATTATTACTATCTTTACGCTTAATTTGAAAATAATTTCATAACATTCAAGCAAATTTAAAATAATTTTTAAACCGACAGCTTCTTTAGCGTAATTAGCGCAAGTTGAATACTTCCATATAAATGTCTACTTTAGAAAAAAGCTTTGAAAATAAAAACAAACAATAATTGCCAAGCGCTTATTTTATTCTCCAACCGAATATTATTTTCCTTTGCTTTTTTTCAATATTCTTTCACGTGAAGTGAAGAAAATAAAGCAATTTTTTCTCTTTTTCTATAATACTCTATTAATTTCAGCTTATATTTTTTTAAATTGACAGTATTAAATTTGCCAGAAGGAAAAATCACTAATGGACTAATGGCTAACATTAGTTATGCAATGCATACTATGACCTTTGCATTTTCCACTTTTTGTTACTTTTTATGTAAATTATTTAATTATATATAAAATTTTGCAAAGTTTCAAAAAATTCTAAAAAAAAAACAAATTTTTATTTATTTTTGCTTTTATTACAAATTCAAATGTAATTCCGATATAATTATTGATTTATCAAATTTTCATGAAACCGCATTTGTATAACACACAAGCACACAGATGGAATTGAATTCACTTTCATTACTAGTTAGTAACTCATCATACCGCAATACATATAATAAACACAAGCTTAAAACATACCCATAAATGCACATTTGAATTCACTTGTTTTACTAATTGCTAATTAATGGCAGCAGAGCAGTGCATATACCAAACGGCCAGCATTTTAATTATATATTTGTCGAGAAGTGACAATTTATTTCAATCGAAGGAAGCGATAAATACAAATTTCAAACGTTAATTAAACCAAACTTTCCCATTCCATTTCAATTTCATTCCTTCTCACTACTTTTGTTGGAAACGCCGAATTGATTTTAATGCGAAATTTATCAACATTTTTCATTTGTTTTCTTCAATCAGATCTTAGTTCAGGCTATTATCGAACAATGAATGAGATAGGTTCAATGAGGTCATATATTAATTGATAATTTTTATTGATTTGTTTATTTAAATAAATTCGAATATTAATTTCCGGTTAGTATTAAATTATCATTGGGATATATTGTATTTAAATTTTATATTTCACGGTATCACTTTGTGAGTTATTGTATTCTAATTTTTCCCAATTTATTTATTTATTTTTTAAATATTGCAATTTTTTATTTTTTAGTTGAAATTTTACACTGCGCATAATATTGCTAAGTTATTCGATCCAAAGAAATATGAATTTAAAATTTCTCGAATAATGCTACAACTTTCTTTTTCTATTGCCAAAAATTTCACACATTGAATTTTGCACTAAAATTGTTCATAGTAGTGCAGATTGGAAATTTTTCGAGAATAAATGCCGATACAGATCTCTAGGGAGTTGAAAAATGAAGCGAAGTGATGTGAGAGGAAAAGCTAAATTTTTTTTGCAATAAGTGAAAAGACAAATCAATTTGAAAAAAAAATCAAGAAGTTGTAATTTTAAGCAATTTTAGTTATTTCATATTTGAATTGAAATAAAAATCAAAATTTAAACAATTTCACAATTTCACAAAGTTTCGTAGCATGTTCTAATTTTGTCATTGAGTTTTCATTAGAACTTAAAACGTGATTGAAGGATAATGATAGCAGGTTGGCTTGAAAAAACTCTTTGTTCATATCAGCAAGATAATTTATAATCTCAGCTGTTTTAATGGATTGTAAAAGAATTTTGTGTTGCGGCAAAAAGCAGATGTGAAAAATGAAAGTTTAATTTCATTTTAAAATATACGTTAAGCATTTCAATTATTGCTTGCCATAAATTATTCAAATGATTTATTCAAAATTTATAAAATAAAAATTAAAAGAAACTATAAGAAAATTGACCTGGAATAAATTAAACAAGCGGTTAAAATAATTATGCATTTATTAGTCCATTCAAATTAATTTGAAATCTACACAACTCATCACAACAGGTTATGAAATTTCGTAGCTTCTTAAAAATAAGCCCAAAAAAGGACTGCGTTTTCTCTAAAATGTTCCAAGAAATGAAATGAAAGAAACAAGGAATCTGAGAGAAGATGATTGATAGAGCAAAATTTACCGCTAATCTAACGAGATTCATGAAAGGCCTGATGAGAATAATTGAACATTACATTCCCCGTAGGCATATTTGGCTGAAAGATGCAAAAAACTATGAGACAAGCAGTGATCATTTAGATTTGTTTGCTGTGTTTCACTTTTTTCTCAACTAAACAAATTTAAATATTTTATAAAGCCTAAGCCTGATGAGCTAATTTCATGGTTGAGGCTTTTAGTAATAAAAGGAAATAAAAAGCAGAAATATAGCGGTAATGGTTAAGCACTATCAACTAACATATACTATCAGTCGATCTATCTATTCAGCTAGGCCTCTTCGGCTTCCTTCCTTCCTTCTTCCGCGCTTTGCTAGCTTTCTAGCCAACTGGCTAGGCTAACTAAATTATTGACTAAATCTGTGGTACTAGTCCAGTTATCTATCAGTTCATTCTGCTTCTCTGCTAGTGCAAAAAAAATTCTTGCATATTTTTATTTTTGATGGAGGATCATTAATGATATATATATACCCATACAGCACACACCACACACCACACACACACACACATACACACACACACACACACATACACACACATACACACACACACACACACCTACATTTACATGACATGCCTATACATTCTTATCGTATGCTTCATTTTGAAAAGCCTAGCCGCTGACTGAGGATTCAGTGTTCGACTTTTTCCATCAGTAATAAATGCATTTGTCATCCCTCTATTCAATCCATCATTTCATTTCATTTCATTCCATTCTATTCCAGTCCATTTCATCAATTCAGCTATCACATCACATTGTCATATCGCTGCCATAGTCATCGCATCCAATCTTCTTTTACTTTTACAATTTATGATTTAAATATAATCGAACATTTTAATTCTTTCATTCCTTTTCTTTTGTACACTTATACATACCTATATGTGTGTCTATCTGTGTGCCTATTTATGTTTTTATTATTATTATTATTTATTACTGTTTTTATTACCACTATCTATTGTTTATTATTTTCTTCAGTATCATTATTTCTATCATTGTAAAAATTACTACTATTAGCAATAGCAACATCCGTTATCAGCCAATATCACTATTATCATCATCATGATTATATCCAAAATTTATCAATCTTTTCTGTTCAATCTATGTGCTTTCAATTTTTTTAACTAATCGAGTACAAATGCTTGAAATATATCTTTTTCCCTCTTCTTCATGAAAAAATTTAGGAAGAGCTTAATGCTATGTTAATATTATATTGATACTATTATTACTCTTACTGTTATCATTATTATTGTTATTACTATCGTATTAGCATTTAGCATTGTTGTTATCATTATTATTGTTTATTGTTTCGTGAAAGTGTTAAATTTTTTTCAGTAATGCTATTGTTTTACAGAATGTCATGAAGCAAAAATTGTTCAAACGGCTGCTACATTGACATGTCGCTCTTGTGCATCACCAGTAAGTTCATATTTCATTACTATTGTCATCATCATCGTCATCATCACAAAAATTCTGAATTAACTTTCTACCAGCTACATCGATCATTTTAGTATGAGCAAGAAATTCTAATAAAATTAATTTCAATTTGCAAAATTATTAATTATCATTCCATTTTTAAAATGTTAAGAACCAAAAATTTCTAGAAACCAAGATGATAATGTGATAAAACATCATAATCACATGCATTTATATATAGTAATTATACGTATGTATTAAATATAAATATTATAATACGTTAAATACTATGTGTATAATTACACATAGTATTTAACGATGACAGTAATGTCAGACCAATAGATAAAAGACAAAAGATGAACTAACAATTTAACAGTAAAAGTAAATGTTTCAGTCAGGAAGGCCCAACTTCAAGGATCGCAAGGTTGGTTAGCGATGTTTGTTATTGCAATTATGCCATCAATGTAAATGCATAGAAATTAAATGTTATTATTGTTTTTTTAATTTTTATTTAAAATTTAACTTTTATGTGTGAAATTTTATTTAATTTTTTTTTAACAAATATTTTTCATTAAGCTTTAATTTAAATCGAAAATTTCATTTTGTACTTTCGAATTACCAAACAGCGTAATAGCACATGTCATTTTGCGTCATGTCAATAAAACTGACATCATTGTACTAAGGAGAGCATTTTTGAAATCTTTTCTAAAAATAGAAAATGTAATTTTCCAGTTGAACACACGAAGATATCGCCAAAATATTTGGTTTTACGGTTTCCAGTATTGTTTTACTATTGAGTTTCGAGATATTTGGGATAATTAAAGTAATTAAAAATTGCAGTAGTTATAAAAAAAATAATTACAAATCAAGATGAATGAAAAATATTGATGTAAGCCATTACTATACTGCAGTAGACAAACTTCAGTATGAGTTTTAGTCTCAAAATTTTCAAAAGTATAACAATCTTTACTGGCTAGCTTGATAATTTGATTGATAAATATTCGTGTATGCAGCACTCTCCCATTCCTTTGCATACAATTCCTTTGCATACAATTCCTTTGCATACAATTCCTTTACATACAATTCCTTTGCATACAACTACCGTATCATTTTAATAATTGTAAACGGTAATAACGTATGATTGAAATTTAAAATTTATCAAAATTTCCATCCGTTAAATAAACTTGACATAAAATTATAGTATGAAGGAATAAAAATATGAAAAAAAATTAACTTCTGGAAAGTTTCGATGAAAATGTTTGGCTAATACCTTCCCATTAATTGACCTCCAGCACATGCTAACTTTTGCAAACGCCAGATGGCAACATTTGTTTTTGTCAATCAATAGTTCCAGATAGCTAATCTCAAAATTTATTATTACTAGTGTGAATTATTATCGTGTGCGCGGTAAGAATCAATGAAATTTCAAATACATACTTATCGATAGTCCCTGAAGTGTTGTTTCTCTGAGCCAAATTTCTGACATGGCTTAAAAAGTTTTGAGACGAAAAATAAGTGTGCTTCTCCACTAAGTACCAATAAAAATTTGTCCTCAAAGATTTGAAAAGAAAAGAAAACAACAAGGACAGAAGTATTTATTTGTCTTCTTGTCAACACAATAATAATACTATCAATCATAAATGCAAAATGTTAGAGCTTAAAAACAACAAAATTTATATTTTTATTGCTTATGGAAATGATATTGAAAAATTGCTTATTTTTTCATAGATTTTTGAAAGAAATTTGCCCATTGGTTGAATGGTTCATTTATAATTGGAGGGAACTTATAGCAATAGGAAATGTAACGAAGAGTCATTTCAAAGATAATTTTGTTTTTTTTTTTTTTTCAACGAATATATTTGAATCAATTCATCAATTATTGATTGATAGAAGAGATCCGAGAAATAAATCTCTACCAGAATTGATTTAATCAAATAACAAAAAGACAGATTTTTAGTTTAAGCATTTAGAAATTTGAACTTTGCTTCTTTCTTACAAGCATGAAAACATTTCATGATTCATCAAACATCATTCTTATATCCTAAAGCTAAATAACTAGATCCTAACGAATGAAGTTGAACTGATCATTTCTGGATCAAATTGATTGATGCATTATTTATTGTGATAAAGAAATGAAACAAATATATCATACATCTGTTATTTACATTGGTTCAAATTTTTTTCATGCCTAGTGATTAATGTTGATTGTTAGTTAATCTTATCAAAAATTCAATACTTAATGAGTTTAATTAAAAACTATGTATCAGTAATATTTAACAATTTATCACTTATAATTTCTCTATCGTTTGCAATATATACAAGATGGAATGATGGCAAACAATTTCAAGTGAGAAATAAATTTACTCTTCGGTTCAAGTTGTCTTATCACTTCTACTCATTCATTTTTTTTCATTAAATTAAAGTGCAGTCTTACAATTTTCTTCTCTTTTTTCCCTTGCAGGAGGAGTAATTAAGGTTGTACTTTTAATTAAAGAAAGATATAAAAGATCTCAACGAAATAAGTTACACTTTATTTTTCATAAAACATTATCTTATGTATATTGGATTAATTATTGGCAAATAGAGCATACAGCACTGATGAAATTGTCATCTCTGTCATTGAAACTCAAATATTAACAAATTGCAACTTAGAAAAATAAATTTTTCTGTAAGAAATCAAACACCTCAAATATATAATAAACAAAATACCCTATACTCACTCTAAACAACGTCAGTAATCGATAGATATGTCATAGGCCTGAATGTGACACCAATTAGAATTAAGTTTGAGGTATCAATTTTATTTTAGTTTTTTTTAGTGCTTGTTATGTATTTATTTTTTTCTTTGTATTTTAATTTGTTTGAACATTTTTTGAATTTTTTTTGTTTTTTGTTTTTTTATTTTTTTTGTTTTTTTTTCATGACAATGAAAAAAATGACAACTTCATAAAGATAGCAAATATCTACAAATATATATATATATATTTTTAAATTATCAAATAAAATTAATTAGCTAATTAATGGATAATTGTTTATGCAATTTCATTCAAGTTTTTTACTATTGCCAATCATTGATTTTATTTAGCAGTGTTTACTGCTTATCTTAAAATGATTTACAAAACTATTTTTGATAATTCAATTTAAGAGGAATTCAATTCGTATGCTGTGGTGAAATTGCAAAATGTCAAATCGACGACTATCGCAGTGAAAGGCAATCAGCCTTGCTGGGAGCAAGAATTCATCTTGTCAGCTCATTCAATCATTTCTAATAAATTTGATAAATTTTTCGAATAATTAACTTCCAATTTAAAATAACAATCATTTTTTCCCATGCATATAATATCCTTCTCATAGCTATTTTTTACTTCTGTCAATTAACTACTTTAATGATGGGCAAATGACAGATTTTACCGTAGCAAATTCTATCATTAATTGTTAAATGATTGCGATAATAAAAAGCAATTGCTATCATAGCATTGTTAATTAATGGAACAGTAATCATTGGACCGAATTAAAGTGCAATCGATAATATTAGATGGAAAAAATAAAGTTTTGATTGTTATAGTGAAACAAATCGAATCGATAATGGTATGTTATTGGAACTGTGGAATAAAGGAGTCCTTTGGGATAAACTTCTCGGTAAATTTTTTCTTTAATTTATTTAATTTTTCATTTTTGTCTTTTTTTTTTGCTTTAGCATATTAATGCGAAATTTTTTTTTTTCCATTTCAAATTTATCATTTTTCAAAAAAAAAGATTTATCATTTTTTTCAAATTGAAAAAAAAATTCATTTCAAATTGGAGATTATATTCTGAATTTTATACTTTCTCGAAACACTAATTAAATAATTCTTTAATATAATTACAACAAAATAAGTGGATAATAATTGGATTAGTTATGTAAAGGAGAGAGAGAGAGAGAGAAAAAAGAGCGATAGAGATAACGGAAGAGAAAAAAACGAAGATGAAAAAAAGAATGATTGTATTTTGGAAAAAAAAAAACTTTTTTAATTAATTATTCCACTTGTTTAACTAATTAATAATAATCACGCAATGCGTGTGTGACATATATGTGTGAGCATACTATATAAATGATGTGAGCATACTATACAAATGACATGTGTAAAGTATTTTCTTCATATTCGTAGCATTTTATTCTGTTTTGTTAGCTTTTAATTTATTTGGTCTTTGATGACCTCTGGCATATTTCTTGTTTTTTTTGATATTTATCATAAATTAAGGCTATTGATATGTGATCCGATGATCAACTTTGATTACTTTCACTTTTGCTTTTTGGCTAATTTGTTTATTAATTCTTTTGATATTTATCTATCAACTTTACTAATTAAAATTATAGGTGTGCATTATTTGGCATTAACATCCGTGCAGTATAGCAATGAAACAGGTCCCGGGAAATGGTTGCAAATTAATCAGGAGCTAGAAACTCGAAATGGTCAAACAGTGGGAACATGTCGTCCAACTGGACATTCGGTTTTAGTGGACGTGCATTTCGAGTTACCATATGGTAATATAGCTTATTAAGAAATTTTAGCACTTAATTGATTATTGCTTTTAACTTTTTGACATATGACATATTAATCAACTAATTATACCTTAAATGTGTAACTTTAACTCTCTTATTAGGATTTGCTCCAGGTTTCATTGAGGGCCTTTAACATTTTACACGGGCTATAACTGCTATTATAGTTTCAACTATTTCGGAAATGAGTTAATTTGTAGCCATAATATTCTGAAATTTTTATTTATCTGTTGTAATTAATTTTTTTTCCTGACCATATCAATTTTAAATTAACTATAGTTAACTCTTGACTATATAAATTTTAAATTGAATTTCATTTTTCGTGTTTTTTTTTTAATTTCATAATTGAAAAATTAGTGTAGAATGCACTGATATGTTGCAAGCGTTAGCGAAAGAATGGCTGTCAGATGTTTGGATTGAAATTTCAATTATAATATATCTAAATTCCGAACTGATTGCTAATGGGAATAAGATAGATGATAGTGATTATAATTTGAGATGATGCAATTATATTTCTTTCTTTGTTCCCTTTTGAAATTTTTATTCGTTGTTTGAGGACGAGGAGAAATATCTATGGTTTCAAAAATTGAAAATTATTTTAATGAGTTTATAACATGCACATTGACTATTCTTCAAATGATAGCTTTTTATTTGTCGTTGCACAATTCTGTCTCAAATGCTCAAATTTTCTTTCCGGATTCCATTTCGAATTTTTGAATAAAACTGTAGTTTTAATTATATGTTGTAAACTGAAATTGTTTTTTCCAAAAAAAAAAGTTTTGATAAATTTTTTCGACAGTAAAATTTTTCTTTGCTCGAAAAAATCTATTTTATTTTGCAAAAAAAGTTACCAAATTTCCTTAAAATAGCAAAAAATTCTAGATAAAAGTTTAATTTTCATTGTTTGTTCGGCATATACGATAATAGGGATAATATGATTAATATAATATCATATACGATTAATATAATATCAAAAACGAGATAATATAATATAATATACGATAATATGATTCATTAATTACTGTAACTGTGACTTGGCAATTAAAATGAATGGCTTACTTACAGATGCACAAGGTGCTGATGCTGAAGAATTGCAAGAAAAGTTGCAAGCGTTGAATCGTTTCATCGAAATTGGCGTTGGTTTTTTTTTTTGCCAACTCGCTCAATTTGATTTTTATTAATTTCACAATTTATCAAACAAATTTAAATTTAAATTTTAGAAAATACGAAGATATGACTTAACTACTTTATTTTATATAAGTGTTTATTAAACATCCTTTGTTTTACATACATGTTTGTAATTATCATTTCTTTTTGACATGTGATAAATGGCTTATGGTCTGAGACTTCAGGACTTAGATGTTTAAAATTTAAGATTTGACAGATTTTTTCGACAGTAAAATTTTTTTAATTATTTAATGAAAGTGAGGCAGGTACCTTTTACCTTTTTTGTTTATTGGCAGAACAATTCTGCTGAAAGCATTTTCGCTGATGAAATATTTATTTAAAATTACTTGTGAGAAGGAAGAAAAAATTATTCAAATTTCGAAAAAGATAGTATGAAAATTGTTTTGACGTGAGTCTTGATGTAAGAGTTGTTTCCGTTCCTCTTTTCCGGAAATGATTTTAAAGTACGCAGAGGCATATTTTTGCTTTTCTGTTGATAGTTTCCGATAAGAACTTTTTTTCTTATCTTTTCAATTATTTATTTTTCTTTCACATTTCACTTTTCGTTTAATGCTCTAACTATAATGTTGTTAGTTCATTTATTTACATGTTCGTTTTACACGCAATCTTTTGATTATAAATTTAGAACATTCTACTCTTTCAAACGTTACGAATAAATTTTGTTAGAAAAGAGGAATGAAAAAGAGAAATAAAGAAAAAATATTTGATAAATGAAAACAAAGTAAAGTAGTTAGAAGAAATAAATATATAAAGCAATCAATTTTTCAAAATTTCATCTTTTACTTTGAAAAAACAAATTTTTTTTGACATCCATTAGCAAGCCTTTTTTATTATTCAAAAAAATTTTTTTTAAAAAAAAGTGAAAACGAACCAAACAACCAATCCATTCAATGCGGTGACAAGTTTTGCTAATTTTAAAATGAACAAATGACAGGAAAAAACAAAGCAAAAAAAAGCAGAAAGAGAAAATTTTAAAAGAATCTTTTTTAATTTTATCTTGCTTTTCATTTTCACATCAAATCGCACAAAAAAAAAACTTTTTTATGCAACAATTGAAAACTAATTGAAATAAATTATCCGAAACTGATGGACTGATTGATTGATTCATTGACTGATTAATGGCCCAGTCTTTTTCCATATCACTAAGATAAGAGCTGCACAATCATCAAAGATAGTTGCTGAAATGATCCAAATGATATGATTCACAAAATGACTGAAAAGATTAAATAAAACAAAAATAGAAACAAAATTTGATTTTAAAAAGATAATGCGTCCAATGTCTGTCTTTTGTACAGTAAATAATTGTAAATTAATTACCGTTTTCGACTAATTAATTATCATTTCTGCTTCTTCTTTGCTTTACTGCTTTTCCCTTCCCCTTCAATTACAAATTGTTAACAAAGTGCGCATTTTAGAAATTATTTGCTATTTGTAAAATTTCAACATCTTTTTCTTTCCTTTTTCCTCTTGTTTTTCTGCTTTTCTTTTTTTCTCTCGCTGTTTCTTTTTTTTCTCTCACTTAAAAATATTTCAATTTTACAAAAACACTTACATTTGCATTGAAATACTGGCAGTTTCGAAAAACTTCCATAAAAATTTTTTTTCATTTGAAGTAATGACTGGTGCAAAAGATAACGTATAAAAAATAACGAAATGAAAATATTTGAATGCAAACGTGAAATCTGAATTTGAATGAGAATTGTTAATGTCCCATTTAAAATGTACTTCAATTTTTTTGCGAGATGAAAAAAAGCTTTAAGGACAAAATATTCAAAAACAATTATTATTATTTCCTGTTCGTTTGTTGAAATATTTGGCAGCTCCTTTTTTCTCTCACTGAAAAAATATTTCAAATTATTTGAATGAAAAACTTTCGAAAAATTTCACAGAACTATTCGTTTTCGTAATTGTTTTTGAATAATGTAGCAAAATGATTACTGTAGAATAATATTTTTCTTTGCTATTTAAGTTAACAAAAGAAAAATTCTTTTAGTTTGTTGGATTTTAATTGTCAGAAAATGAAAGATTGATTTGTTAAAATGATCTTTGTTAGTTTGTTAGTGTAAAGAAGACAGATTACAAATAACTTTTTTGCAATTTCAAATTTAGGAAAACTAATCTAATGATTGAAAATTGAACTGGATGGAAACGAATTACATAATGCAATAAGCTAGAGCGACTTATTCACTTTATTCAAAAGAATATCAAAACAGTGATGACAGACAGAATTTTATAATTAAGTTGCCATCCCAGATAATCAATAAATTTTAATTTAAATCTTGAAATTGTAACAGAGTGGAAAAAATGAAATGATTGCTTTGCGTAAATTATGACAGGATTTTAAGGATTTGTAATTTAGCTATAAAATCTGTTCAGTTATTTCAGTTCAGCTATTTTTTATTTTCTCTCTCATTCTAAATTAACTAAGCATTTATATAAAACTCTTCCTTTTATTTCCTTGTTTTCTTTCTCTCATTTATTTATTTATTCATTCCCTATTTCGTTCATCAGTTAATTCACTCATTCCTTCTTTATTAATTCATTCATTTTTTTACAGATTGACTTATTAATTATTGAGTAATTGACTCTTTGCTACAAATAATTTTTAAAATATTTATGAGTGTATAAGCAATCTCTAATATATATTTAGTAAAATGAGTCCGAATAAATAGAAACAGTTTAATGTGAGGTGAGGTTTATTATTTTACGAGATATTTATAAAACATTTCAATCTTTTGCATAGACAAATCAATTAATTATCTCCAAGTTTGTGTTGTTTCTTTTACAAGCTAAACATTTATTCGTTGTTTATCCATATAACTAACTATGAAAACTTGATCACTATAATGATCTGTGGACTAATAATTACAATCTTAGTCATGGAAATAGCTTGTAGACTGATTCCAAGTTCAGTTGCGATATTGATCAATAAACAGTTGATAACCGCTAATAATCATAAAAGGACCAATAATTTAAAGTTTGATCGTGGTAACCACACTAGATGATTGATGAATAATTTCAAGATTACTTGTGTTAATCATCCAGAAATGATTAGTAATTAGACTGTTGATCATAACCAATGATTACATGGCTTACAGATGATTACTAATTATAATCTCAATCATAGTAATGATTTAATCGTTGTTCTCTTTATTTTTTAACAGATGTATCGATTTAATTTTCATCTATTCATACTTAAATTTTTGCCATTTCAGGATCATTGGCAAGAACAACGTGCTCCATTAATACGTTGTAAGCATTAATTTTTCAATTTAATCGCACGAAAATATTAAACTGTAGTTTAAAGCAAGAAAAGAAAGTACATAATCTATTTCTATAAATAGAAAGAGAGAGGAAGGAAGAGAAATAGAAATTGAACTTATTTGGCAAAAGTTCAGTACTTATTAATAATAATAATGCAACTACATTAAAACTAATCTTCCAAAAAAAGTTTTAATCTAACAGAAAACATTGTTCGTAATTTGTTGTTATCGTTAATAATAATATTGTGAAAAAATTTTGTAATGTTTCAATAATTAATTGGCGGAATAGAATTTTTCTTCAGTTAAATTATTTCGCTTACATTCTTTTGAATTCATATTTGCTTTTCAACTCGCATTTTTTTTTCACACTGCTGGATTTCAGCTACTCTGTTCCAGAATCCTTTGCAATTTCTTCCTGCTGATTGTTTTGCTGATTCAAATAAGCTTAAAAAAAATATTTAAATAGAAAGAAGTTAGTAGGGAAATGATCTCGATCGCTATAAATAACATTTAGATATTAAATTTCTGAAGAAACATTTTTTTTAAAATTTCAACAACGAAATTTATAGAATCCATTTTTTGTGCATTTAATAGTAATAACAATATTTTGCTATGACAAATTGATGCTCTGTTTTATTTTATTCCGCTCCTTTTTTGACAAGTAAAAATAAATTGCTTTCATTGCAATCAGAGAAAAGAGATGAGCGATTTGCTAAATATTTGACAGAAGCGAATGGCATCTAAAAAAAAAATGCTCTGATTTGAATTGATAAAAAAGTCTCTAAGATTTGAAAAATCAGAGCTTTCCTGCAAAGCTTCCTTACTTTCCTCGCTTTTTTATTTTTTTTTTTCAATTTTGATTAAAGAGGAAAATTTTGCAGTCAGAAGTGACAGTATCCATTGATTAATTGATTAATTGATAAATGAACTATCAAAAAAATGAACATTTATCGCAGCAAGTAACATTCTAATAAATATTTTTGATTTTCTTCAAGATATTGCTTTATGCGACAACATTTTGCTGTAATAAGACAAGTTAAACTATTTTTATCAAAGTTTGAAGTCAAAGCACTTTTTCTTTTTTGAAAACGTCGAAATTGAAAGAGAAAGGCAGGAAAATCTTAATTCCAAAAAGTTTTTCGAATTTTTTTTTGTAAATGGGAATGCGATGCCTATAGGAATAGCTGCGTTTTGCTTTCAAGCTATCAATTGCGATGATAATTAGAAAGATTTAATGAAGCAAATGCTTGTTTTTAAGATAAAGTATTGTTTTGTGGATTTTGCTCGCAAAGTTTAATGGCTAGGATACTTGCTAAGCCTTAGCATTACTTATTATTACATAAAACAAGAAGATGCATAAATCATAAAAGCATTATAAATCATAAAATAATGGTCTTTTATTCGAATTTATAAATTTATTTTTTAAGCATTTTCACTTTCGCAATAGCATTTTTGAAATTTTAAACTCATAAATTTGTTGGCAGAAATCTTTGAGCAATTTAACATTTATTGACTACCGTAGCCAGGTTAGTTATTTTTTCATGATGCTTTCATCTTAAATGATTCATCTTCAGAGGAAGTGAAATTTTTTGAAAATTACTTTTTGCTTATATTAATTAGCAAAATGTAATGACTAATGGAAAAAAAAAAACTGTATATCTATGTTATGTAAATATATGAAATGGAAAAAATTATTTAATCTTTAAACTAATTAACTGTTCAATGTTTCATTCGTTTTTTTTTCCGTTTTTTTTCCCCATTTTTTGTTCCATCACTTTCTTTTTCCCATCTTTTCCTTTTTTTTTTTTTTTTTTAAATTTTCCGTTTATAGCTGGCATTTCGGACGATTCGGATTACACATCTGATGTGTCATTTCCCGTACATCAGCAAAACAGTTCAGCACAGCAATGGCATAGTCATTTGCATCCAAACAAGCGACATTCGCGACAGTATGACAAGAATCTCTTACCATTTGAACATGTAATTCTTGAAAAAATTTCACTTCATGGATTTCTTGAAATTTCAATCAATTTCTTTGCAATTATTCATAAATGTTAGAAACTTGTCATTTATTTAATATTAATTTGTCATTTTAATTTATAATTCACAGATTTTTGCATGTATTATAATTAATGGTTCTATTTAAATTTTGAAAAAAATAAAAAAAGTTCAATCCTTCAAATTCTAAATAACTTATTTCATTTTTTAAAATTTTAAACAATTATTCTTATTTGTTAATTTCATTTTAAATATTTGCTTGTGTTTTTTACAAACAAAAAAAAATTCGATTTAATTTTGTAATTTTTTTTTTTTTTTGAATTCTTTACTTTTTCTTTTCAGAATAAAGCTCTGTAAAATACACAAATAATCCGTAAATTACAATTAAAATGAAAAAAGGAAAATCTCACAATTTGTTTTTTTATTTCATTTTATCTCGTCTTCAGTAACATACAGAGATAAAAGACTTTGAAGCGTAATTAACTTTATGTATCAATTAATCCATATATCCCACTATGGGCGGATGTCAGGAAAATTGGAATAATCAGTCTGATCATTCTAGCTATCGAATTCTCATAGTTCATATTTTCTTCCTCAAAGATTTTTTTACCCGAGTGACTGAGATTCCTCAAAGATTTTTTTTACCCGAGTGATTTACCTGAGTGAGTGACTGAGAATTTGTGTAACTTTTCCAGATTATCATTTTTTCGCATTTTTTTTTCGCAAAGTAATTTTTATAATTTAAATAATTGTTCGATTATTCGATTAATGAACTAGTAATCAATTTAAAAAAAAAAATGATGGCATGAAGTCATTAAGTTATTAATTATGCTATGAACAGATATTGCAGGCAAAATATGAAGATGAAGAAGATACTCATCGGCAGCAGCAGTATTATCCCCATGATAATGGACATGTCGATGAAGCTCAGAAACCGAGTTGTTTATTTTTTTCTGCTTTTCGCTTAAAATTAATTAAAGCAAGAAAAAAGTAAAATGAGATGAAAAATGAAGAAAAATTTTGCCTATTAAATGAATTAATTAAAAGAAGCATTCATCAATTAATAAAAATGATTTAATTAAAATATATTTGACCAAAACAATTAATTAAGGGAGATAAGATAAATGAATGTTTATGAGATGAAAACAAGTGAAAGAAAAAAAATCTAAAAATTATTTTTATATATTTTGTTTAGTTAATTTTAAAAATATTTTTATCTTCCTTCTAAATCCTCTTTTTTTTCTCATGAATTCATCTCTCTCCCTCTCTCTCTCTCTCTACTTCTCCTCTCCTCTCTCTCGCTCTTTCTTGCTTAATTTTCAAATATCTCACTAATTATCAACATTTAACAGAAATTTATTCATGCAGAATAATTAGTCAGTTATTTTATTTTCCAGTTAATTTCAGTTATCTTTTTAGTTATAATTATTCATTAATTAGTTATTTTTCTAATTTACTCATTTGTTCTGATTTAAATTACTTTTTACTTAATTTATATTTTTAAATAGTAAACTAACTTTTCACATTTCTATCATTTTTCATTTCATCCATCTTTTCATCCTCTCCCTCCGTCTAAATGATAAGCTAACTTTTCCCATTTCTATCATTTTTATTTTTATCCTATTTTTCATATACACACACACACACACACACACACACACACGCATACACACACACATGGACACACACATACACACACACATACACACACACATACATACACACATACACACACATACACACACACATACACGCACACATACACACACATATACACACACATACACACACACAGCATATACAAACAGATACATGTACATACGCCTGCACCACATATTTGGAATTTAAATTCCCCCACTTGATGCTTAAATTTTTGATTATAATTATTTAGCAACTTATTACCGTATATTAATTGGAATTAATATTCAATTTAAATTTAATTTTTTTTTTTAGAAAAAAATTTTTTTCCTTTCATTTCTTGTTTTAAGGCATAAAATCGACCATATAAATTTCTCCTTAATTAGTTGTTAATTAAAAATTTTCACAGTTTTGAATTTTATTAAATTAATAATTGTTACTGTTGCATAATGTTAGCAAAATGTTTGTTTGATATAATTTAAATATGTGTAAAGTTGTTCCAATTGCTAATTAGTAGCTGTGTAAAGTTTGAGGAAAAATTGAAATGCATATTCATCATAAAATTTTGGCATTTAGCTGACTATTATGACGACATGTTGGGATATAGGTCAACGGAAATAAGTGCTTCAACGTCACGTCATCAGTGTTCACGTGACATCATAAGACAAGATTCCACGGTGGACAGTAGTTGTTGTCCGAAAATAAGCCGAAGTAGTTTAAGGTTGCTTTTTTTTCCGTATTTCACATTTACCTAGTACCATTTCCTTGTCTATCGTAAAAGTTAAATTGTCACAAAATTTATTTAACCACATTTTTTTAAATTTTATTTCCAAATCAATAATTTTGGAAATTCTATATCGCAACACTTCAAGTATTGTTTGTCATAAATGAATCAGTGTTAATTCAAGCAATGTCAAGCGATAATCATCTGTTACAGCTATGATAACGATTATTATGATAGACAATACTATGATCCAAACGAGCAGACAGATGATTATTTCCATCCCAGTACATCTGGTGAGCAATATCAAAATAATGAATATCATGATGATAATGAATTAAGGTAAGATTTAATAATTCTTTTTTTCAATCTTATATTTTTCGAATCAAAATTTCACATGAAATGACGATAAGTATAGTTAGTAATTATCATTAAGAATGAATTGTTATCTTTATTTAAAATAATTAGATAGCGATTACAGACACTACTTATAAAAATATACCAAGCGCTACGTTTTCATTTAACATTTCGTTTCATTTATTTGTTATTTATAAACTTCAGCTTCACCTGTCCATCTTTGTATTACATTAATTAAATAATATATTGTTTTGCTTAACGCAAAACCTAGATATTACGCAAATTTTTTATTTATATATTTACTTTTTTTCTTTTTTCATATATGTACTACCATATTATTTTAATTATCACTCAGAAAAAAGTTAGTATTTTGTTGAAATCTTACCTGCCATTAATTAATTAGTGATAAAATTTTGTTGGCATCGTTAAGCTAAATAAAATAACTCTAACTTTTAACACAAAATGAAAGCGTTAAGGAAAAATATAGTAGCCAAATTTTGCTAAAACTAGAACTCTTCCATTATTTATTAATTACTGTTATTTTTATTAATATTAGTATTATTCTTTGTTATCACTGCTTTCATTATTATTATCTTTGTTAATTATTATTATTGCTGTTATTATCATTATTCATTATTGCCATTATTATTAATTATTGTATTACCATCACTATTATTATTATTACTGCTATTATTTGTTATCATTGTTAATCATTTATTATTACTATCACTGCCATTACTACTTTTATTGTAATTATATTTTGTCTATATTTACCATTTTTCCATTTCCTTTTCTTTTTCTCTTTTTTCTTTCTACTCCTTTCTGTGTTAAATAATGATTTGTCTGTCTAATACAATGGAATTACATTTAAATTTGAAATTATAATAAGAATTAATTTAAAACGATGTGTGTATTCGATTTATCTTATGAGAAATTTATCGAAATGACTTTTTACCGAATTTTTTGGCCATTTTATTCAGTTTTTTTCTATTTGTTCTCTTTTTCCTTATGTTTAGCCAAATTTTCAGTTTATTTTGACCCTTGCATAAATATTTCAGTTTTTTCCTTTTCTATTCTTTTTCCCCTCTCCTTCTTTTTTCCTTCTCTCTCTCTCTCTCTCTTTTTCCCTCACTTTGCCTCAATTTTGATTTAAATTATTTTTCCAGGAAACAAACTATGTGAGAGATAATTGGCAAAAAAATTTTTTTCTTTCTTAAAGCGACATTTAACATGTTGCAACTTTTGTTTTATGTATCATTACCCTTAAAAAATTCTTTAATACCTATCTCCTCTTCAATAATTATCCATGTTCAAACTTCTGATTGAATTATCTCTTAACTGTTTGTTCTGTGATAATAGTGATAATGCTTATCAGTTTAAGCGCTAATGCTACGAGTTCGATATTAAATCCTTTTAGCATTACATAGGCATATTTATTATTAAGAATCAAAGAAATTACACTAATTTATTATTATTATTAATATCAAATTAGCAGTTATATAAATTTTCATGAAACTAAATGATAACAACTGTAAATTGATAGTTGTGTTATTAATTATAATCAAAAATGAGGTAATTATTCAATTGTTAATGATTATTTAAAGTTGTTATTTTTTTTCAGGCAACAATGGGATGATAACGATCAAAATATGGACTGGACCGAAGAGCAAGAGCCATTGTCGTACAATAGTCGGCCAAGATTACCGCATCCAACGTTGTTTCCAATGAGGAGGTTGGTAAAATCGCTTAATGAAAATTGAAATTTTGGATCGTAATATGCTAGTGAATCACAAACTTTATTTATAAATTAAAGCATATTTAAGATTCTTTTGAAAAATCATTATTACCGTTTTCATCACACAATGATAACTAAGTGATCAATAATTGTGCAAGAGAAAAAATTACAAAAATCAATAATACAACTTTTATCATTTAATGATTATTAAGACATCAGCGACACTCTTCCTTAATTTAATAGAATGAAAAAAAAGATGAAACTCTGTAAATGCTGTGCTATTTTTGTTACCATTTAATTATCGAGATATTGAATTGAGCTTAACTTTGTTCAAGTTTGACTTTAAATGACGAGAGTTTCACTTATAAAATACTTCATTAAAATTCAATTTTTTTTCCCAAATGCTTTTGTTGATAAAATATATCTTTTTATGGACGCATTATCTCGATGATAATGATGATGATGATGATGATGATGATGTTGATGAAGATGAAGATTATGATGATGAGATCTGGCATGATTATCCAGCAGTCATGCCGTGAGTGAACATCTTCTTCATATTTTCATCCGCCATTTTCGAATCGAAATCGAAATAGGGATGAACTTAATTAATTGTTATTAATTAGTTCCAAGTTTTACTTCAAGATAATGATGATTGTATAGCAAATTAGCTTGCAAAAATTATATTTCCAGTTTTTTTCCCTGAAAAAATCAGTATTACTATATTTGATCAAAGCAGAAAAATTTCTTTTTCTATCTTTATTTATTTTAAATAGTTTTGCAGGAATAAATCACCTACAGCAACAGGTCAGTATGATATGCCACCATCAGAATCAGAACGTGAATCATCATTCAGTCGTTTAGAAATGGATCATTACGTGAAAGGATCGGATGATCAGATATCTGATCATAATAGGCAACAGTCCATTCAACTGCCCAATGGTTCCATTGATCATTTCCATCGTACGGCTTATAATAAGCAATACTCCGTCATTGAAAAGTAATATATTTATTGTGTTTTTATTAATCTTTTATAAACTAGTCAATAATACTTATTAATTATTTAATTTGTTTTTTTTCCTTTTTTTAATGTTAAAAACAGCCGAAAATTTTTTTTTGAAATTAACTTTAGATTTATTTGTTTATTTATTTCTAGACGACAAATAGAAAGTGATCTTCATGAGGCACAATATTCATTTGAGGATCGGGATAACGATGGAATTCAATTGAAGACATCAAGAGTGCAGTTTACAGTGGAAGATAATAAGCAGATGTATGATTGATTAATTTCATAAAATTTTCAGAAAAAAAGTTCGCTTCATCTGAAATTTAAATGTTAATAAAAATTTTAAATTTAATCTTCTTAAAATAAAGGATGCATGAAATATATTTATATAATAACACTGTCATTGTTGACTGACATAAAAATTAACATACACATATTACTAACTTTTAGTGAAAATTTGTTTCGTTCAGTAATAATGATTAATTAAACTTTTTCAATATGAAAATAAATTGAATTTATAATAATTCATTTTGGAGTGATAAACTAAGAAGAACAAAATTTTAAAAAAGAAAATTAATTTCATTGTTAGAAAAGTTTTGTTGGAAAGGCAGCTAAATTGTTTTATAAATTGACAAATGAATCAAAAAAAAAAGATTTGGATTTTGTGATTGCTGCTGAAATTTATTATTTTTACTGATTCAGTATGGAAATAATTTTATCACACTCTAAAGTCGCTTTTTCTTTTGAAAATTTCAGTGCGAAATCATAGGCATGTAAATTTTTGAATTCAAATAAAAATATCAATGAGGGAATGTTTTTGCATTGTTTTTTCTTTTTTTTTTTTTTAGCTTGGATAATTTCAACATTACGTTGGAAAATTAGTATTAGTAATAAGATTTGTAATTAAATATTCACTTAATTTTTTTCTTAACGATTTATTACTTCTATAATTTGTTAAAATTTCATAATGTAAATTTGGAAAATAAATACTTAATTTTTAGAAATGAGACTGAAATAACTGGCGACACGAGCTTGACATCATCGAAAAAAGATTACAAAAATTTATGGCATCATGCTTATGAAGATGCATGTCGTACGCTGGGAATTAAGGTTGAAATTTTTTTTTTTTATTTAATTTTTTTGGAAGTTATTACAACGAATAATCAATATATTGAGAATAGTTGAATTTAAATCGATTATAATGAGCAAGCAGAATATGCGCACTTCCTTTATTGATGTTGAAATAGAGTTGATAGTTATCTTGACAGTCAAAATAAATGTTAATATTTTGATTAAAATTTGAAATTAGAACAATGTTTTTAAAAGTGGCAAGTGGAAGAAGTAAATTTTTGCAAATTTTGTATAGTTCAAATAATTTTATTTACATTCAGTAAATTGGAACATATTTATTATTGGGAAGAAAATTTTTAAATTTTTACAGGAATAAAATATTAATAGCCAGAAATTTGAGAGGGAAATAAAATAATGGTAACAAGAAGTTTTGGCTCTAAAGTAAGGTAATAATTGCCCGAATAAGGTAATAATAGTAATAATTGCCCGAGTAAGGTAATAATTAGGAAATTTAAGAATAAAATATCATTTTTAGTTTTTGATTTGACAATTTTTGTTACCTTTTTGTATTCACTCTTCATCTCTCTCCCTCCTCTCTCTCTCCTCTCTCTCTTTCGTTCTCTATTTCCTGATCCGTTTCAAAAACTATAAGATTTTTTTGATTCTTTTTCACTCTTCATACTTTAAGCTAAAAAGCTGCCTAAATCTTCTCCTTTTAGCATTCAAATACTATTTCGTAATTCCTTTTGAATTCTGCGCTTAATATTTTTCTTTCTGTTTCGAACTCTGCACTCAATGAATGTTTCATTACTCACTTACCTTATTTGTTCTCACACACTGTTAACATTGCCCAATTCGGAGGAATTTTTTGAAGTTTGAGAATTTGACGTCTTTTCTTGCTACTTTACCAACTTTTTTCCTTCTAATTCAAAAAATTGATTTCATTTTTTTTTGGTTTAAAAAATGTCACGTACTTATTTATTCATTATTTTTCAATTTCTTTTTTTCTTTTCTTTCAGTGATATTTTAATAAAATTTAACTTTAACGGCAAATGTTTCTTGTTTATCAGTTTAATCTTAATTTTGCCTTAATCATTTGTTTGTTTTTCATTAATTATCACTCTCTCTTATCAGTCATTGCACACTCACAATCATCAAAAATATTTAATCTTTAAATTTTCTTTTCTTTTTTTATCCTTTAATTGAATTTTATCGAAAAGTAACAAAAAGAAAAGTGAAAATTTAAAAATTAAGAATGCGAGAAAGCTTATTTGTACTTCATTCAATAGTTGTGTAATTCAGATTATTTCGTCATTGAAATTCATTAGTATATGTATTCATAAAGCATTTCTCATGAAATTTCTATTTTTTTTTTAAACTTTTAAAATTTTATTTTGAATAAGTGAGTGGAAATTGAATAAGCAATCGAATTGTCGGAATGAATTTGTAAAAAGGAAGGAAAAGTTCTTTTCTTTTTCGTAAAATTTAATTAAAAATTACTCGAACAAATTTCTTTTTGAGGTAAAAAAGAAAATTTTTAAATCACTTTCTAACCTTACAAACATAAAGAACAGCAACTTATTTTGGATAATTCTTGCCAACTTATTGTTTCAGTAAACTTATTGTCTCATTAATGCACAGAAGCTTATTGTTTCAAAGTAACAGCTTGTTGTTCCTTTTTTGTTTCAAAATTTAAGGATTGATATCCGAGCAGAATGACTCGTATCTTTTATGTTATATATTTCCAACTCGAATTGGTCGAAACTTTAACCAGCTTATTCCGTTTCTTATTTGATTTGGTCTGAGTTAAAATTGATGCGAACATATTTTTTTTTCTTTTTATATTCTTTCTTTTTTTTCTATTTTTGTATTCTTTTTTCTTAGTGCAGACATATTCTTGCTTATACCAAACTTTCAATGACTACTTTCTGTCTCAAAACTTTAAAAATCTAAAACTTTTTTTCTAAAATGAAATGACCACGAAAAAGATTAGGAAATGATTGTTCAAGAAAGATAAAAAGCAGGAAATTCTATTGAAAAAATGGTGGCCATTTTTTTCTGCCTTTACTTATTCCAAGTCTTAGGATAAATGATGTTAGCCGGACTAGTATAAATTAGCCTAGCTTAAACTGGTCAGCAAATTGTTTGAACAAAAAAATGGAGAAGATAAAAAAACTGAAGTTTTTATCATTCCAATTGTTAAAATGAAAAACTGAAGTAATAAAAATTGAAAAATAAAAGTAATTTGCGAATTAATTCAATACCTTCTTCAATTTTTTTTCTTCATTTAATTTGTAACTAAATATTTCTTGAAAATTTATGGATAATATTTAAATCGATAGCTGCTCCTTGGGCAAAATGCCATGCGACAAATTTATCGTTGTAACATATATGGATTAATGAGTGCAGAATTTCCTAAATTTATTGTATTTATGATTTATCTATTCCAAATAATTGTTTATTATTACTACTTGTTTAAGTACTCGCAATTGTTATTTATTAGTAATAATTTGATTGCACTTTGTTACTTATTTGTTGTAACATTTGTCAAATGAAAACATCTCAAAATTTGAATTTTAAAAGCGTCAATTTTGTTTTTTTATTTATTATTGTTAAATTTTTATTGTTTCCTAAAATATGGTTAAAAAAGCATATTTTTTTATTTGTAAAATGATTTAATAATAGTTTCAGTTGCTCCAATTTTACAATTTTCAACTTTTTTTTTTTTTTTTTTTTTTGAAATTTCCAAAATTATAATTCAACACAGAGATATTAACAATTTTCTTTATTTTAAAAAGTATCATAATTTGTTTCTTTCTGATTTTTAATAAATTATTAATCTAACCTTCTTCCTCATCTCTTGCTCGCCTTATGTCTTTTTCAATCTCTCTTTCGCTCCCACTTTCCATCAATTATTCATTAACATAATTGACTGGTTGTTTATGCTATAATAGAAGTCATTAACAATAAAGCTGTTGTTTATATGCTATAATAAGAAAATGTGTGAACAAAACAATTTAAAATGATGAGATGAAATAGCGAATTTGAAAAATGAAATTAATTGAAAAATATATTGCATTGATAAATAGCAAACTAACTAATTAATAATTAATATTCACGTACGTGTTTTAAAATACACGTAAAATAGTTTTTTTTTTTGTCCTTTCATTTTTGTCACATTCAATCCTCATCAATCTTCCGAATTTTTCTTCACTTTTTTGTAGTTTTACTTCACGGACTAATGTTTCATTTGTTTCATTCAATCATTCACTTATCATTCATTTATCATTTTCTAAATACTTTATCCGTTTATTTCACTTACGCTTAACTTTCATCAACTTTTTCTGATTTTTGATTTTTGTCCGATTTTAAATACCCATTTGCTCCATTTTATATTGAAAAATTAATTTTCATTAACTTGCTAAAACCAATTATACTTCGTTTATGTTTGCTGCTATGACGGCTTACCTTCCCTTTCTCTCTTCTCTTCTTAGTTAATTTTCTGACTTCGAGAAAAGTTGCATTGTAATGGCTAGTTAAAATTAAATTGCTATTGTTGTTAAATTTATGGAAAAAATTTTCGATGGCACAAATAAATTTTCACAAATCTTTTTATTTCAAAATTTGAAAAGCAATTCCATGCTTTCTCCTACATTGATTGCTATCATTTTGGGAATGTTTTATGTCAAAAAATATTGGTGAAAATATATAAAAATAAATTGTTACCAATAAACAATTTAAAAAAAAATATTATAATTAAAATGTTTCAATTTCATTGAAATTAGAACAAAAGGAAAGAAAAGAGAGAGAGAGAGAGAGGAAAGAGAAGAGAAAAAGAGAGAGAAAGAGATGAAAAAGGAGTGAAATGAGAAGAGATTTATTTTGCGACAGGAATAAAAAGTAAACAGATTAATGTAGCATTAATTTTAATTATCTCTGTAAGATATATTTAATCAATATCATATAAAATACTATTACTGAAAAATTTTCAATAAATCTTTAATAATAATTAATATATTAATGATTTAAAGATAATATAGAGGAAATCTTTGCAGAGAGAGAAAGAGAAAGAGAGAAAGAGAGAGAGAGAGAAAAGGTTTATTGTTAGCCTCACTCTCTATCTTATCTATCTAATTCTTTTTCTGTCCTCTCTTTTGAAGTATTTCAAATTTACCTTTTCTATTGCCAATTCATTTTTATTTTCCTTTTTATTCACTTCTCTGATATTTATTTTCTCTTCCAATTTTACACCTTAAACTAATTAGTATGGTAGTTTGTTTAATTTGTTGTTTGTTTATAATTTATTGATTAATTTCAAATCTCAAAACTTATTTTAATTATTTGTTCAATTAAATGAAAAAATTTTTATTAGATTTTAAAAGAGAAAAAAAATACTAGACAATAAATCATAAAGAAGAATGAAAAACTAATGAATAAATGAAAAATAATTTTTTATTGTTTTCTGATTTGTTTCAAAATTTCAAGATCAATATGAACTTTTAAACTTAAATCGAAATATGCGATAGAAATATTTGTTGAGATTTTTATTATCAAAGTAAATCATTACTTTTAGAAAAGTTAGAGATTGTAGATAGGATATGACTTCTATTATAGTGAATTATTACTTGCAGATAGCATTAGGCTCATCATATCAAAGTAGTATATCTTTGTGTGAGATTGAGACTTGTTTCAAAGTAAGCTATTAATTTATAGACGAAATGAGACTTATATTAAAGCATTACTTATAGATGGTATTGAGAAAGGTTATGTATCTATGTATGCAAGCAACTTAAGATCATGAAATTAAAAACTGGCTAAAATCCCCATCTTTTGACAAAAGAACAAGTTTTATTTCAAATTTATTTTTTAATTCTTTTTTGATTTATCAGAATCAAATTATTAAATAATTATTTAAATTTTTGACTCTGTTTTTTTCCTTGCTGTGTGTGTTATATTTGAATGGCTGGCTAATTCTTGAAATGCTATCTGTTCACAAAAACATATCCTTTCTTTATTAATTCAGGATATTGACGATTACTGAATCAATTCTTGCTGAACATCGTTTTGCATCTACTCAATCAATCTTAACTTTTTTTTATCATAAACTAATTTGAAAATAATTCAAATTGGTGGGTTCCGCAAATATGATCAATGCGAAATCAGCTTATCAATTCTGTCTTATTCTTCCAGTCAAAAACTTTACAATCATTCTGCACAATTGATTCAAAAATGGTACAGTCTATTTCATCCGATCCGGCTGCTTCACTGCTGACATTTTCGAAATCATTCAGGAAAGTATGGCGGGCTAAAAGAAGAAATGATGATAAACAGAGAAATGTTGACGACACATTAATGATACATAAATATAGTCGTTCAACAAGTTTACCGAATCTTAAGGATCTTTATGTTGTACGTAATAAACGGTCATTGGCGCAAAAACTTTCCATCCCAAAAGGGACTGAAGAAATTCGCAGAAATCAATGTCAAAGATGTGAACTCAATTTACTATTTACAATGATGGCACCATTGATTCCAAGTAATGGTTACTTGGCCAAACATTATCCTGGTTCATATCTGCAAAAAAATAGATCAGTATCAATCATTGATCCTAGAGGAACAGATAATAATGCTACAAAATTGTTAAATTCCAATTCAGTGTTAATTACCAAATCAAACCTGCGTGATGCAATAAAGCGTTTTCAAAAAGTAAGTTAGTTTGTAATTTGAATTTGATGGTAATGATTTTTGTACTTCTTTAATTTTCGTCTTCCATTCACTATTATAATTTCTCTGTTCATTCTCCCATTGTTCACTTGTTTTGAAATTATAAATTCAGCCAAATATTAAACCAAAATAACATATATTGAAATGACCAATCAATTTTTGTTTTCTTTTTTCTTACTTCAATTTTTAAAAGTTTTTATAGTTATGTCTGGAAAAAGTAGTCCTATGTGGAAAAAAAATTTTTTATTATTCTTAATTACGATGATTTTCTAGGATGTAAATTGATAACAAATCACAAAAATAGTGATGATTGTTTTTTTCTTTTCTTTACACTCAGTTTAAATGAAAAAGTATTTGAAGTTGTTTCTTTTTTTCTTCCTTTTAAAAACGAAGTTTGATTCTGTTTTCGGAGGTAAAAGGAAATATGAAATGAAGAACTCAAATTTCAAAATTTAATGAAAGTAGACGTAGAATAGTATGTTAAAATGATTTAAAGCTTGATTTTTAAGTTTTGCTTTTTGTTATATTTTTTCCATTGTTATTCCTGTCATCATCATTCTTTCGCCTCATATTTATCCTGAAGAATGAAAACTTTCTTCACTTCAAATTAGCAGTATATTCTGCTAATTTCAAATTAGCAGTATACACATAGATATCTCATAAATAGCCTAGGCCACTTATTAGATTTTTGAGATAATATTTTTGAGAGAAATGCATTGGATTTTCAGTTAGACAAAAAAACGTTTCCAATGCTTGAACAAAATGAGACAAACAAAAAGGAAAAATACGAAAAAGCACTTGAGAAATATCAGTTTTTATGTTCCATCTTAAAATTTCTTGAAAATTCAAATTTTTCTCAGAAATGAATAAACTAATTGGCAGGTGAAAAAATGGAACTGAAAATTGCTGAAAAACCTATTATACATTCGAAATTGGAAATTCATCAATTTGAAGAGCTTACATTTTAGAATCAAAATCTTAATTGCAAAAATTTAACTTAACTAAGGTGAAAATGGGAGGTAAAAATCAGTAATACACACACATTGGCATGCTCCAAATCAAAAGAAGTTCGGATATTCTGCTTGTAGGATAGTTTCAACTTTGACAGAATAAAAAAAAGGAAATTAAGTAAAAAACAAATCATGAAAACCTGAGTTAATTATTTCGACTATAAAAAAATTAAAAAAGGTGAGTTAATTATTTCGATTATAAAACTAATTTCGAATTAAGAAGTAATGACTTGAGCTAATAATTTACATAAATCAGTGAAAAGTTGAAAAATCGCTCAAAAGCAAAAAAAGAATATAAGGAAAGTGCGATAATATAAGCTATATTTTAATAATGAATTAAAATCGTAGGCTAATTTGCGCTTTAAAGGCAGAGAAAAATACAAGTGCTACACCGTAGCGAAGTAAGGAAAAAAACAGTTTATATAAGGTCAAGTAAAGCAAAAGTTATTCTGTAATTTCTGTTAACTAATTTTCAAAATTGAATCATTTTAGCCAACATTATTAGAAACAGATAATGTTGTGAATTCATCAAATGCCTTCTATCGAAGTATCGATGCGAAGCCTGATATGAATAGGACCAAAAAGACGATTCCTCTTGTCAGTGAATTGGTATGTACCTTCTTTTCTTTTTTATCTTTTTGACTATTTAATGAACAGCTAAGCTTAAAATAGATAATACTTACTATATCTTTTTTAAAAATTAATTTTTTTTTGGTACCATACTTTTTAAAAATTTTTCATTTTTTTAAAATTTCTTTACACTGATTTTTACATAATTATTGTTCTAAAATATCTTTTGATAAATAATTTCATTTTATTATGCAGTTTCATTTATAAATTGTAATTTTAAATAATTCACAAAAAATTTCCGTTCAATTTTATGGTCTGAAATTTATTCGGTAAAAATTCATGCATTTGAAAATTTACACTCATTAAAAAAATTTCAGTTCAATCATATTAAATAGTATTCTCATTTTCATTTTTTGTAAATGGTACAAAGTAAACAGCATAAAATGTTTGTTTCTTTTGCAGGTCTTGAAGGTAAGCAATGTCTATAAATTATCCAATTTATGTGGTCATTTGTTATTATTTTACATATAAGTGATAAAATACTCAGCATGCTATCATTTAGATTAGATCACTATGATATATTAGTTTAATTTTGTTGTTAGCAGTATATCACTATGATATGCGAAATTAATGCTTCCTTATGAAATGTTAGCATTTAAATTATCCGTGCTTCGCATGAGCTAATTAAAGTAGCCGAGTAATCATTAAATGCATGATACGCGTGACTTATAACATACTGTAGTATAATAGATATTGCTAATCAATTTGCTTGTATTAGTTATCACAGTTGCTGCGGCATGCCTATCAATCGCTCTTCGATAAAGTTAATTGTGTGTAGCATTTAAATATCTAGGTTTATTCTTGAAATCCACCAAAATATGCATTGGAAAAGAAAACAGAAGCCATAACATTCCGGAATATTTCTGATTAGCAACTCATATTCCGGAATTCTAATGCATTTTAGACTTTTTAAAAGATTTTTAAAAATAATATTGGAACAGTAAAAATCTATTCTCTATTGAAAAATAATTTCTGTCCTTCATTCTGATCCGTATTGGAAAAGACAAAATTCTATCCCATATTCTGCTTCTTATTAGAGGGACAGGTCTATTCTCAATATGGGACAGACAGGAAAAGTCTGTCCATATTGAGGAAAATTATTCGAACAATTCTCATAAATTTAAATTCAAAAAATTTTTAGTGCAAAAATCTCTTGCACCTTTTTTGTTTGTTAAATCTGTTCGAATTTGTCACTTTTTTATAACAACATCACAATTTTAGTTCTCTGCAACAATCCATCTTGCAAAAGCCTGCAGGATATGCTATCGAAAGCTCTTATCAACTTAAAATAAGAGAACGTACTTTTAAAATACGTTTAATTGATGGCTTTTCATCGATACAGTAAGTGCTGTTTCGAAGAATGATGAAATTAAGCCGTATCAATATTCCATAAAATGATAAATAATTTCATTTTTTTTCAATCATTTCATTCCATAAGAATGATAAATAATTTCATTTCACAGAATTTTTCTGAAAAAAGAAATTTTAATCCAATTTAAAAAAAAAATCTGAAAATTGGAGTGGGACAAAAAGAAAAAGATAATATTTGTCTGTCCAAAAAATAGTGCCACTTCTTTTTTGGCTTTGAAATAATTGAAATGTGATTTGCTTGTTCGTTTCAAGTAACTTTCTTTGCTAACTTGGAAAACTCATCATGCATTCCGTCTTGAGATCGTCGTAGACATACTAGTTACTAACCTTATCATTAACTGATCAAGCCTGAAGTGGTATCATTGTTGTCATTAATATCATCATTGTCCTACTATTATCCTTGCAGTTAATTCAGGATAATTTTGTTGCAGACAATGGCCACAAAACGAGCGCAGGCTGGTCTTGCAAATGCTGCCAAGACAACATTTGGTGATGAAGAATTGGTAATCATTTTCAAATTATGTTTTCGCAAATAATATCTGAAATTTAAAATTTGCAGTAATTTAATTGGCATTTCATAATTTGGTAATACTTAATTCCGCATCTTTTATTATTATTATTATTATTATTATTATTACTGTGGTTATCATTATTGTTCTTGTGATTATGATTACTATTGGTTATTATTATTGTCATCAGTAATCGTTTTTGTTATTACTATTCTTATCAATTATTATGGTCATTATCACTAGCATTGCCTGTTTCTTCGCTGTATCATCGTAATTATCATGATAATCTTTACTATGATTTTTCCAGAAAATGCACGTTTATAAAAAAACGTTACAAGCATTGATTTATCCGATCAGTTGTACAACACCGCATAATTTTCAACTGACCAATTTCCAAACTCCAACATGGTGCCATGAATGTGAAGGTTTGCTATGGGGTTTAGCACGTCAAGGTTAGCCTCTTGTACAAATATATGAACTTTAGTTGAATAAATAAGGTAGAATATTGATATTTCATGTGCTATGATTTTCGTTGTCCTACACCATGCAACAATTAATAATTATTCTTTTTTAACTATATCGGACATAATTCTTTGGCTGTTATCTGATGCTGAACTATTCAACTCTGTAGGCTCAATTTTAACTCGATGTCCTTTGAAATGAATATATCAGAATACTTTTAATGGCGAGTAATTTTCCTTCTTTTGATTTGCGCGGCAAATGGCCTTATTTTATTGTAATTTATAATCTATTTGTTTAATTTATGAACTGAATTAAGGTTTAAAATGCGCAGAATGTGGCGTTAAAGTGCACGATAAATGTCGTGATCTATTAAGTGCCGATTGTTTGCAAAGTATTTCTTTCCAAATTTTCAAAAGTTAAATATTTAATAAAAAGTTAATGTCGGAAAAAATGTAATATAGAAAAATATTTTGTTCTTTTTTGCTTCATTTCTATTATTTTAGCAATTTCATGATATTTTTGCATTTAATTCAAGTAAATTGCTGATTTTAAAGATTAAACAGGAAAAAATTTTTGATTTCATTTTAAGGGGCAGCAGAGAAAAGCTCAAAACATGGTGAGGGTAATCGAACACAGAATCTGATGGCAGTAATTCGAGAAAGGATGAGAATACAGGAAGAAAGTAAACCTGAAATTTTCGAAACTGTTAGGTTTGTTTCCGATTCATTATACATGGTTATGCTGGAAATTTCCGCTTAAATATTGAGATTTTAATTGATAGCTAATATTAATTAACTGAGCATAAATGACTCTATTGTGACTCTGTTTCGTTTATTATCAAAATTTAATATTAACGGAATTCTGATAATGACTGTTTGCAAAAATTCTAGCTTATGGTTCTATGAAAATTTCAGCATTATGGTTTCGTAAAAATTCTATCATCATAATTTCTTTCAGTATTGTAATTTGTTAATAAAGTTTGAATTGGTAATTAAATGATTATTTCTGGGATTTTTAAAATATTTAAAAATTTTTATCGCATCTTGATTTTGTCAGGATCATATTCAATGTTGATTTGAATACGCAACAGGAATCACTAAAGCAAGTCAAAGCAAGTATTCTAGAAGGAAGCTCAAAATGGAGCGCTAAAATTGCACTTACTGGTAATTAATTATTTTTTACTTTAAAATAGATTTTCTTTTTTAAGTGCCACTTTTCTTTTTTTATTTGAATGGTGCTGGAAAAAACTTCGAATTTTGAAGAATAGGAAAAAGTATTTTTGCAAATGACCGCATGTTGTAAAAGATATAAAAATATTGAAAACTGAAATAGAATTGAAATAATTTAAATACAGCGGTTGTTTTAATTAATTGATTGATTTTAGCTGGATTTAGTTATTTAAGAGCAAATTTGAAACTGAAACTCAAAATGAAATTGATCGAGTGATAGATAAAAATTGGGGATCTTTTTCATTTATTTTGCATTTTGATGTTGATTTTAAAATTTGAAAAGTGAAGTACAATGTTTGCAGTGATATGTGCTCAGGGTTTAATAGCCAAGGATAAAACGGGTAAAAGTGATCCGTACGTTACTGCTCAAGTGGGTAAAATGAAGAAACGTACACGCACAATACATCAAGAATTAAATCCGATATGGAATGAAAAATTTTTCTTGTAAGTTTGCATTGATAATTGAATAAAATATGGGTCTATGAAATTTGAAATTTATAATTACTTCAATAATCTTTTGAAATGTTGAAATAATAGTGAAATAATTGAATGGCATTTTTTGTGATATTTTTTAAAAATTTCGAACAAATTCCGATTTGTTTGACTAAAATTAAAATGGGTGGATAAAATGATAAATTTGATAGAACTAGTTGATGGCCTAGAATTATCTTTTTATTAAGATAAGTGATTCTTTTATCATTATTTCGATTCGCCATGGAGAAATGAAAACTTTGCTTCTAACGATGAATTTTCCAGTTTATTCAATCACATTATGAACTATAATTATAATAATAACATTGGATAAATAATGACTTTAAATTTAAAAATTTATGAAAATTGAATTTAACTGCTGAATTCTTCTGTGGCAATATGTTGCCATTACAGCGAATGTCATAACTCAACGGATCGAATTAAAATTCGTGTCTGGGATGAGGACAATGATCTAAAGAGTAAATTGAGACAAAAGTTGACAAGAGAATCGGATGATTTTCTGGGCCAGGCGATCATTGAAGTGCGAACATTAAGTGGTGAAATGGATGTTTGGTATAACTTAGGTTAGCTTCTGTCATTTTTTTGATTTTATGCATTTTAAAATTATTGCAGAAAAAGGATATGTTACCTGGATGAGCAACTGGATTAATGATCCGACTAGAACAATTTTTCCATTATCAGTATAGGTCGTATGATAAAGTATCGTATTGTAACGATTTAAAAACGACTGGTATGATAGACATCTTCTAGTAATAAGTCTGATCATATGTCAGCTAGACTACCACATCGTAACAGTGGATATTTTCTGATCATAAAGCTTACTTGGACAATTTCAAGTTTCACGTAGTTAAAGAAAAAGTTTTTTTGTGTTTAGAACAAATTAAAACAATCACATTCCATGCATCACACATTGAATCGGATGAATATTTTAATGATGTCTCAGTCTCAATTAAATCATTTTATCTGAAAATTCCAAACTCTTGATTTTTTTTTGAAATCCGATAATTTTAATTTAAAATTCATGATTAATATGCATTTTTGGTTTTAAAAAAGTCCTTTAAAATTGAAATCTGAAATTAAAATTTATTTTTTTTATAAATTGTCGTTTGTCTATAATCCAAATCATGTCGTCTCTTATATTTCCATGTCGAAATCATAAGACAACTTAGCCAGTGCCATTTCGACCAACTAACATATTATTTAGAGCAGTATATTCCAGTCGACCAGTTTTATTATGCTTTCTCTGATTTCTCAAAGTTTTAATAAAACTTTATCTTTTTTCTGTAGATTAAATTTTTAAATTGTTAAAATCTTTCTCTTCAACATTCTTAAATCTTCTCATTTGCTTCATTCTGCTTTTCGTAAATCAAAATTGTTCAAAATTAAAACTGATGTCAAAGTTGAAAAATTTCTTTTAAGTCGGATGTGATAGAAGAAGTGAAGTGGCTCTGTTTTTTTGTTGAAAAATTAAATGTTAGGTTTTAAAAAAATTAGAACAAAATTTTTTGGTTCTAATTTTTGTTTAATTATTAAATTATTTTCTCGTTTTTTTTTTTTTTTTTTTTTTGAGATGAATTTCAAAAATTAATTCATTATTTTTAGAGAAACGGACGGATAAATCAGCAGTTAGTGGTGCTATACGATTGCATATTAATGTTGAAATTAAAGGTGAAGAAAATTTAGCACCGTATCATATACAGTATACATGCTTGCACGAGCATTTATTTCAAGTAAGCTTTATTCTATTTGTTGTTTAATTTTTTTTTACCGTTATTTTAGATGTTAATATTTCCTTGTTTACCTTTTTCTTATCAACGCCATTGAAACGCTGATTTGTATAATACTTTTTATTGTGTTATTTTGGACTGGATATTTGTGTTACCTTGAACTGGACATTAATCCTATCTCACTAATTATCCTTACAATTATTTTAATTTTATTTACTTTCTTACGTCTTACTCATTTAATGAGTTTTTCTCCACTTTTCTTTAAATTTATTGTAAACGTTGATTTTTCTTCGCTTACCTATCAATTGTTATTGTAAGTATTGATTGATTGATTAACTTACTTACTTTCCTAATACTTCTACCTTTTACTTATTAAAATTACTATTGCATGCTTGTCTGTTTCAGTTTCTTGTACTTATTTCCTTTTTGGTTGTTTATTTTGTTTAATTTCTTTTTTATTGACTGTGTAATTAATGTTTTATTCACTATTGTTGCAAATAAGTGTAGTAAAATAACAGTTGGCAATTAAATGATAAATGAATAAAACATTTATTTATTTTTCAGCATCACTGCACGGAACAGGATGAAGTACGACTACCGGCAATGAAAGATGATTGCTGGAAGATATATTTCGATGATATAGGTCAAGATATTTGTAATGAATTTGCTATGCGATATGGTATCGAAAGCATTTATCAGGTAAATAAAACCCTTGTTAACTGTCTCTTTCTTCCTCTTTCTTCTTCTCTCTTTTCTATCTCTGTTAGATTAATTAAGCAATTTCTTTTTATTTGACATAATGTAATGATTTTTACTTATAACAAAGATTTGGATTTTACTTTATTGATATTAGAATTTCATTGAAGTAAATGAGGTTAAATAAGATTAAAATTTTACTTTCATTTTGTATAACTAATTGTTTATTGTAAGTGTTATCGGTTTCAAAAACACTTTTTTTTTTTCAAAAACATCAAATACAGAAAAAAAGGAAAAACGAAAGTTTACATTTAATTTACTCTTTTCATTCGCACTATTAAAAGTTTTCGCAAAACGAAAAAAAAAAAAAAAACAGTGGATAAATTAGCGGAAGCATAGAAACGCCTAACATAAATAAATTAAACTAATTTGAACACAGATGACGTCATTGTTTCAACAATAATTAATAATAATTATTATTGAAACAATATTTAATGATAATTGTATTGAATGATTAAGAAGTGTAACGACAAAAAAAGCTTTTTTTTTGCAAATATTGATATTTTTTATTTCCAATTTTATTGAAATATTTTTCCTTAAATTTTAACTATTTTTTAGTAATTGGAATTTTTTTCAAATTATATTTTTTAGGCAATGACACATTTTGCATGTCTTTGTACACGATATATGTGTTCCGGTGTACCGGCTGTTTTATCAGCACTCTTGGCTAATATTAATGCATATTATGCTCATACAACTGCAACATCTGCTGTTTCCGCATCTGATCGCTTCAATGCCTCTAATTTTGGCCGTGATCGTTTCGTGAAACTATTGGATCAGCTGCATAATTCGCTACGGATTGATTTATCTATGTATCGGGTACATTGGTTTTCTTTTTTATTCGCATATCAGATCCGTATGTTGGCTAGATTTTTCCCTTCTCATTCGTATACTGAGTAGATAGATTATTTTTCTTCCATATATCGGTGGACTTTTTTCTTATATCATAAACTGCCTTTTTTATCCGTCCATTAGGTAGATTACTTTTTTTAGACATGTATCGGGTAACTGCTTTTTTTAAATCCGTGGATTCTTTATAGCTTATTGCTAATCGCTTCATTCTTTTCATTTTTTTGCTTGATGATAGCAAATAATTCAAGTCGTTTATTACGGGCAATATTTAAATGGATTAGGAATTCCTCTTTTTTTTAATGATATTCAAAAATATTATTCTGAAAAAATAAAGGAAACAAGAAATAAAAAATTATTTATATATTCTAATAATATTTGTTGACAAGTTTAACATTTATTTATTTATTTGAAAATTCAATTAATGGTTAAACTGAAATTGGAACTTTGCAACTGCATCTGAAATTTGAAATTTATTCAAAATTTCTGTAAATTTCCGCATTTGTTCAATAAGTTCAAATATCCGGCAAATACCCGCGAAAAGTTCAAATATCCGGAAGGTTAGCAAACAAAAATTGTGGGGACTTCCTGGGAGTTAGAGGAAAAGCAAAAAGAGAACTGATTTCATTGATTTATGGACGATATAATTATTAATGATTTGATAATGCTGATTGAATGAAAGCCAATAGGTTTCTCGTTTTTCCGAATTAAAACAATATTTTTGGATCATTTATCTGCTACTTTTAAACAACCTGCAGATACGAATTACCGAGATATCTCAGGAAAATTAAGCTTTCATTAAGATTATATGGACATAGAATAATTTTTGGAATTAATGCTTATCATCTTAATAACTATTACATAACATCATTTTGCAGTCCTGGTTTACTGGGATATCTCGAAAGTACCGGGTCAATTGTATAGTATAGAATAATTTCTTTTTTTAAATGTTGTATTGAATATAGATTATGGAAAATCATTGTATATCCTTATTAGACTAACAATTTTATTGTCAAATAACAATTTCTATTTTTTAATGATTGAAAAGTTTCTTTTCAAGATACGGCCTATTTTGCTGCTCATTTTCTCTCATTTTTTAAATTTATTAATGAGAATAAACAAGAAAAAAAGAATCTAAGGGATTAAATTAAAAATATTTCGTGACATTAATCGAATTTCACAATAAAGCAATATTGGACGTTAAGATAAGAAGTGTGGGGAAAAATAAGAAATGTGATTAAAAATATAAGAATTGTGGTTAAAAATGTCTTTCTTTCAAATGAATGCATTTTGTGCAAATTGCAAGTTGCATCGCATATTTCCCCAAACTTCTTATCCTAACGTCCAATATTGCTTTATTGTGAAATTGGATTAATGTCACAAAATGTTTTTAATTTAATCTCTTAGAGCATTATGACCTTTTGCTATAAGTGAAAAAATATTTCCGTAGTAATGAATGAAGTGGCTGATTAATTATTAGGGAAAAATATTGTAATTGAAAGGAAGCATATTCAAAATTTTGCTACAAAAAAATTTAATTTAAAAGTATTTTTTAAAAATCAGATTAATTTTTTTTCGAAAATGCGTAAATTTAACTGCGAACTTATCTAAACAATCATTTTTATTTCACTTTGCATTTTTTTACTTCGCATTTTATTGAAGGCATTTTTATTTCACTTTTTCATGTAGTTAGTTAGTTAATTCAGATCTTCCAGAAAGGTTGAAATTGAATTTTGAAATGGTCATTGATGGTGTAAAAGTTTACCATAATTAAAAATTTATATTGAATTATAAAATTTGCATTGAGGAAAAGAAAATATGCAAAAGTAAAATTTCTAAGAAGAACAAGAACAAAATAATAGAAGTAACTGAGAAAAAAAAACGAAATTTATTTTTCAAAAAATAATTGTTTTTACTGTCAACGACATTGATCTTTGTTGGCATAAATGACGGATTGAGCGCCGTTTTTATTTCGTTTCAATTTAATTTCATTTCGTTTGCTTTCTAATCAACTGGCATAAATCTATTATCTAAATGGTCGCAGTCGAGGAATAAATTTATTATTTCATATTCAAATATAATTTCACATTTTTTTGTTTTCTGTTTTCTTTTAAATGGTTGGATATTGAAGAAATTTGTCGAACTTAGAGTTGTTAATTAATACATTTACATGCTAGTTAATATATTTACATAGCAATAATGCAGTCTTTTTACATTTGTGATCTATCTTGCTTTTCCTTTGTTTTTGATTTTAATTTTATGTTATTTCAAATATTCAGTCCGTGTTTATTTAATATTGAGGTATGACACTCTGATTGATTATGTTTTGATAGATTGAAATGAACGTTTTTTTTTTTACTTTAATGGGATTAGATACGGTACGCTGATAGGTTAGCATCGTAGCTATAAGAAATGCTTTTGGCACTGAATAGTTTGTTGTAGAATTTCTTCAAAAATGTTGTTAACAATTAATGAGAGGTAATTTTGCAGAAGTATTTTCCGTCATCTTCACCGGCCAAATTAGCCGATTTGAAATCAACGGTAGATTTGCTCACATCGATAACATTCTTTCGTATGAAAGTATTGGAGTTGACAAGTCCACCACGTGCTTCTAATGTTGTAAGTGAATGCGCTAAAGCTTGCATGCAGGTATCTGTTTCCTATCTTTTTCATTTAATTCAATTTTTAAATTAATTTGTTTCAGAAGGACAAAAAATGGTTAAAAACAGGATGAAAAATTTTATGATTATTGCAATAACAAGCTGTCCTTTCTAATTAAATGTTTTTGATTTCTGTCATGCGGATTGAATAAAAAAAAAAAACGATAATAAAGATTGAATAATTTAAAACACTTCAATAACATATTTGAAGAATCTTTGGTGAAAATCTCAGCACTTTTTTTGCTCACATCACTTAATTTTTTCCCGGAATAGATATAAAAAAAAATTCCATTTAAATTAAATTAAAATTATATTTATAAGTTAATTACTAAGTTAATGAATAATTAATAAATTTAAATTCCATTTAATTTTTAGGCAACGTACCAGTTAATGTTTGAAAGTTGCTGTGATGACGGTGGTCCATCGGCGGATAGTGTAAATTTTTGGTTTGATTTTCTTGATTATATGATGCGAGTAATTGAAGATGATAAAAATATCTATACACCCGTACTGAATCAATTCCCGCAAGAATTAAGTGTGGGAAATTTATCAGCATCAACATTATGGCAGTTGTACAAAACTGATTTGCAAATGGCCTTAGAAGGTTAGCAAAATTTATGCTTATTTCATTTCATTTAAATTTGAAAATCGAAGAAATAGTTATGAATTAAAAATAGCCTTAGAGTTTGACAAAGCTAACGTTAGTTTTATTTCATTTAGATTTAAATCTAAAAAAAAGCGAAATAGTAATTATAAATTAAATTTAAGCTACAATGACTTTAATATATAATTTTTTTTCAAGATAATAACAGTACAAGTATTTTGATATCCAAGAAATAAAGAAACTGACTTTCTTCAAAGCGAATAATTTCAAATTATGTAATCAGTCAAATATCAGCTTTCCCATTAGTTATGCGGTCTATCGAAAATATTTAGTAATCCTAATTAAATTTTAGTATAATTAATATGAGTAATTATTGTTATCACAAACTTGCATTGACGGGCGAATTTTTGCATCCAATGGCCTTTTAAATGGATGTTCAAGGATTTATGTTTGAAATGATTGAATAATCTTTGCATAATTTTATTAAATCTTTAATTTAATCATTATATTTCATTCAAATCAATTTGCTTATATATATTATTCATATAAATCCATACAGTATTATGGAGCATTCTATTATTACTAAATGTAACCTGAAATAAACCAAATTTCACTTTATTTTAAAATTTCAATGAAATTATATTTCAAAAGTAAAACTGCTGCAACAGTATTGAGTAGACAGATATATGTTGTTACATGAATCATGCAAAAGTTGTTGAAAGTCGGACAAAATGAAATTGAAATCAAGAAACAACTAAACAGCTTACATGAATTACATTCATTCCAGAACATGCGCAAACGAAAAAATGCGCTACACCGGAATATATGAATTTATATTTCAAAGTGAAAGGCTTTTACTTCAAATATATAGCCGACTTAGCGCAATATAAGGCTTCAATCCCGGAATTTCCTGCGTAAGCTTGCACTATATTTCCATCCTCTTTACTGTAACAACTCATTTCATGTATTTGAAAATGCAAATTATAGATTACAGTGAACACTTTTTTCTCTTTATGGAATATTTGTTTCAAATAATTTCATTTATTATTTTATATTTCTCTAACAAATTTTGGTTGAGTTTAAATTTTCCACAACTTTTTTTTACAACTTATTGTCATACATGTTATGCTAATTTTACGCAAAGCGGAAGCATAAGGGGCATAAAATTTGAAATCTTTGAAATATTTTGATTGCAATGTTTCCAGTTGGTTCATACCATTTGTCATGGATTGGTTAAATGAGAACGATGAACATTCCATGGATATATTGAGGAATGCATACAATCGGGATAAAAGCGATAATTTCCCGCAAACAGCGGAGCATACAAAATTTTCCAATTCCGTTATTGATGTATTTACACAGCTTAATGAAGCACTTAAATTATTGAAACAGGTAAAATCGTTAAATGCAAAATAGTATTTTCTTTTTTTTTAAATAAAATAATCAAATTGATAAGTTCTTTTTCAAATTAAAAAATTGAAAATCAGAAGTATCAAAAAAAGAAATTGGACAAAATTTTGCAAAATCTTTTTTTCTCTCTCTGTACGTGTGAAAGAATTTGCATGAATAAAATCTACTGAAAGGAATATGGAATGAATGTGGGAAGAAAAATGAAACATGCATTAATGAGTTAATATATTCTGAAAAGGAATATTTTCGGAATTTTTCCAAAAAAAAAGCAATTCAATTCATTTCTGTTTTAATCCAAACTTTCGAAATAATTTGGAATAGTAAAAATTTATAAGAAAAGTTTTTTTTGTTTATTTAGAAAGCTTATTTATAAAATGAGTTTAATTATAATTATGCTTAATGTATGATTCTCAAAATTCCGAAGTCATTCAATAAAATATGTAATTCAAATTATAATAACGGAAATCGACGTTCACATTTACGTCTGCACTTATGTATGAAGTTATATGAAGTTTTTTTTTTGCTTGATTGTGTATCATAGCAGTAAAAATTACAGAATATCAACGAATAGCTTTTTTAGAGTTGCAGAAAATGCAATATGTTTGCATTGCATTTTGCTTTGTTTTTTTACTGTTTGCTTTGTTTTTTCCACGTTTACGTTCACTTCTATAATATTCATCATTTCTATCCGTTAACTTAAAATAGTACGTACGAGGTCTGTCTTTTTTCCATTTTTGTTTTAATGCGCGTCATTACAGATGGATTGTCCAAATCCGGAAGTGTATGCGGATATGATGAAACGTTTTTCGAAAACACTAAACAAAGTTTTGCTAGCATATGCGGATATGGTGCAAAAAGATTTTGGCAAATTTGTCAACGACGAAAAACTTGCGTGCATTTTGATGAATAATGTTCAACAACTTCGGTTTGTTCAAAAATCTTTTTCTTTTCCGAGTCCCATAACATTGACGGTATTTATTGCCCATAGTTTGGAAGAGACAAAAAATGTTTTCCCGTATTTTTCTTTTTTTTCCGAATATATTATCAGTTTCTCGTTTTATACCCAACTGAACATTCAAATACGAAATAAAATTTAATTTCATTGTAGTAAATATTAAATAACTTGGTTTGACCAAATTTCAAAACTTTAGTTGTAGAGGTCAAACATTTAGTGCAACGAAAAATCTTTCATTTTTTCGAAATATTTGTTTGAAAGAAAAATTAATTGTCATGCAATATATTCCAAACTTTATATTTTGCGATTTCATGTTTGCAGTTATTCAAAGCATCGGCACTGAACATGCAAGCATGCGATCGGTTGCACTGATCATTTGATCAATTTGATATCAGCAGTTGTACTGTTAATTTGATCAATTGTTATATTATAATCGCTTAAGGTCAAATTCGTGACAATTTCCAGAGTACAATTGGAGAAAATCTACGAGAATATGGGTGGTCCAAATCTTGATCCTACCGCAGATACGGTCCTAAATAATCTGCAGAAAAAGCTCAATGCTGTATTGAACAAATTATCGGGGCAATTTGTGGAAAGTTTGGTGCCAAATATTCATGTACAAATGAATAGATTGGGTGTCATTTTAAGTAAAATCAAAGGGCCACAGTTGCCAAAAAGTCAATTAGCTGGAGTAAGCATTCTTTTTCTCTTCCTTTTGGTAATGTTAAATAAACAGTGTATATTGAAGCGTTATTAATTATTAATGCCAATTTAATTAAAGCAAACAAATCAAAATGAATACTCTTTCCTTGAACTTTTTTTCCAACCAACGCTGCATCGTTTTGACGAAATATGTTATTAACATTGTATCGATATTATATTTGAAATTTTATAATTAAATAATAATGAAATAAATCTATTATTCCATCCATATTTTACAAAATTTCATGTCCTTTTTAACGACTTTCTGTTATTTAAACAACAATTCAAATTATATTAGAGATGAAAGTTGAGATCATAACAGGATTTGATGGAAAGAAAATTTGAACAAAATATGAGAAAATAGGAATTATGACAAAAATTTCAGGAAGTTGATGCAGTACTTGAACCACTGATGGAATTGCTGGAGGATAAATTGCAAGATTATGCATCACAGTGTGAAAAAACAGTATTGAAGTATTTGTTGAAAGTAAGATTTTAAAGTCATTCGTTAAATGCGGTGCAATGCAATCAATTGATTATGAATGAAATGTAATTGATGATATTGCTGACAATTTGCAATTGCTTTTCACAAGGGAACTGAAAATTAAAAAATGAAATTTTTAATAGGATTGAAATTTAATTACTTATCACCATGGGAAATCGTTGTAAAAATACTGGGACTAGAAGAAAAATTGAGGAGAGAGCTAAATTTTATATCATCATATCATAGAACTTAAAATTTATCATCCAATGCATTCGGTGATAATAGGGCCAGGTGATAAAGGATATATTTTCTACGAAACTTTCAAAATTAGCTAATCTTTATCATTTTCTTATTAACTTCACTAAAATCAATATTTGGACACTCATTTAAAAGTAATTTGTGGAATTAGCAACAATCAATCAATTATAAATTGAAATCTGAGTGAGAAATTTGAAAAAAAATAAACGATTATTTTTTTTAAATTTGGTTTTATAGGAATTATGGCGCGCAACGATAACAAGCATGGAAAAGTTGGTCGTATTACCGCTGCTTGATAATAAAGCAGTATGGTTTTCTTCTTCTTGTTTCATTTTTGCTAGAAATTTCAATTTCGATCTTAAAATCATTATCAGTGATAGAATCTTTTCGTTTAAATTTATTTGAGTTTAAACTTCAAAAGAATTATTTCGAATTAAAAATTATGAAATTTGGAATTTTGTCAGAAAGTTAGTTAATATTTTTAGATATTGATTATTTCAGATTTTGAAACAGATACCGAATGCGGAAGTGTTTTGTGACATGACAAAATTAATGTCAACTCATTTGAAAGAAGTGAAGAATATAAGTTCGGTGAAAGAAATGATGGTAAATAAATTATTCAATTCTTCCATAATTTTGTGTGCAATTTCCATTTCGTTTAAAGTATCAGAAAAAAAGGTTTTTTTTGCATAATATAATTAATTTAAATATAGTGGTGAAACTGATTACTAAAAAATTTTTACCAAATAATTTAGGATATTGCCCGAGAATATGAACGTTCATTAACACCAAAACAATGTACGGTGTTGGATGCAGCATTAGATGCTGTGAAAGAATGTTTTCATGCTGGTGGCCAAGGATTGAAGAAATCATTCTTCGAAAAATCTCCGGAATTGCAATCACTGAAATATGCTTTATCATTGTACACTCAAACTACTGAACAACTTATCAAAACATTTATAACCAGTCAGAAGCAGCAAGGTTTGTTTAATGTTAATATTAAACGGTTTAATGATCAAACTTACAAATAATTCAGTCCATGAATTTTTTGTGGTATAAGAATAGTGAAAAAAGGACATTGCCACGACTTAGGGTGTGATATATCGTAAAAGTTTGATGAAAATAATACCATTACAATCTTTCAACCTTCATTTACCTGTGATTATTATGCGAGTGCATTTTATATAGGGAAAGATTATAAATTCCATATTGCCTTCTTTATGACTATAGCTGTATTTTATGCATGGCTATGCTGCTATTATCAAAGTAATTGCGATACTGTTACGTTTACCATACAAATTTATTTATCTCTCCTTCCTTCATTATCTTTTCTTTTCTTTACCAATGTTTAGATTAAAAGATTTGAATCTTTCACTGATCAGTTTTAATTAAAAGTCTTCCAGTCTTTTACAGTCCAAATTAAATTTTTTTTCCTGAGATTTAAGCTTAAATTTTTCGAACTTATGCACTGATTTAAATTTCTTGAAATCTAACTTGAATTTACATTTTTGAAGGCTGAATTTTGACAAAATTCAAGTTGAAATTTCAAAAATTTTTCGTACACTACTTTTTAGATCTCCCATCACAAGAGCAACCGGTTGGCGAAGTAAGCGTACAGGTGGATCTTTTCACGCATCCAAGAACCGGTGAACAAAAAGTTACTGTTAAAAGTATGTTTCATCATTACCATTATCACTTCTTTTGGAAATTATTTACCATTTGCAGAACACGTAAGTCTTTTCCTCCAGCTTCTGTTTACCTGTACAAAACTTGAGGCATGTACTTTTTCAAATTTAATTAGCATAAAATTTTCCGTAGAAGTTATGTTTCAAACGCTTCCTGAATTTCATTTAATTATATTTCCGAAAAGGAAAAAAAAAATTTTCCTTCTAAAAATTTTATAAAATTACAGATTAAAGGAACTTTCATTGTATAAAAATGTAGCACCACTCATCAATATTTACTTAATTTTTGAACATTTCTTCCATAAATTTTACCATTTCCAAACTTTTAAATCATGCAATCGCAAAACTATTTGCGACCCCACGTTAACTTCTTTTTGTTAACGTTTAAAAGAAATGCAAGCAATCAGTGAAGAAGTGTGCTGATGAGCCGAAATCGCAAAATCGTAAAAAGAATTCACGAAAGTTATTTTTGCTCTTTTTTGCAGTATTGGCAGCAAATGATCTACGGTGGCAAACGGTGAGTACATTTAAGCCATTTGTTGAAGTGCATTTGGTTGGGCCACATTTGGCTGATAAGAGGCGCAAAATGGCAACGAAATCAAAAAGTGGCAATTGGGCACCAAAATTCAATGAAACATTTCACTTGTAAGTATGCAAATAAGTAAATAAATAACAAATCCCTTTTTTCATTTTGTGGAAATATTGGAACTTTTCAAACATTAACTTTAACAATTATCTTAAGAGAGGAAGAAAATTAAACACAGTCCCTCCCTTTACCCTTATCATTTTTCTGATTCAAATCTTCAGCTGTATATTTTAACTCGTTTGTATATCCATACATCTGATCTGATCTGTTGATATGATTATGTTACGTGTCCTTATTTTATCGATCATGAGTTGGAACACCTTTAACGGAATATTATTGCAGTTTCCTTGGTAGTGAAGCTGAACCGGAACATTGTGAACTTATGTTTCAAGTGAAGGATTACTGTTTCGCACGTGAAGATCGTATTGTTGGAGTTGGCGTACTACAATTAGCCAATATGGTAGAGCAAGGATCATGTGCTTGTTGGGTACAACTTGGCCGGCGATTTCATATCGATGAAACAGGACTCATTTTGCTTAGGTAAATCTCACCAATCTTTTATCATAAAAATTCTCATTTAGCTCAGATATGTAGTTTACTCATTATCACAATTAACGAAATATCAATTTTTAAATTTTTAAAATTTAAATTACCTCTGTATAATTCAAGATTTCCAGCTTGTCATTTGCCTGTATTGTGATATTCCATTACTTTTTACTTAAAATTTTTTATTAGTGAATGGTAAAGGATTTTATTTTTAGGTCGCAAAAATTCATTAAACTTTGATAGTTACTAAATTATTTTGTAATTTTCATAAATTATAGAATATTGAGTCAACGACAGACCGATGAAATAGCTCGTGAATTTGTACGTTTGAAATCAGAGTGCCGTTATGAAACTGAATCAACAATTGGTGCATCAATGAGTAGTCAACAATTAGCAACAAATCGAATTAGTTAATGAGGTTGTTAATTAGTTAATGTAAAATGGGGTGCATTTTATTCTTTCGCTTAATGCAATTGTCAATATCCTCATTAATTAGTTCATCAATTATTTTATGATTTAAGAAAAAATGTTCGTATCAATATGAATCGCTCCGACGATTGTTTCTTAATTTAAAGAAAAGAAGAAGGAAAATGTCCTTGACCTCTTGCTGACTTTTAATTGGGTAATTTTTTCATTGTTTTAAGTTCAATTAATTTTCTTTTCTATTCCATTTCGATTTTCCGTAAAATGTTCATACCGCAACAATTTGAACAGCTATAATTAACTGATCAGTTATTTTATCACAATTGAAATCAGTTAATAATTTCATTTTTGCTTTTGGCAAATTCGTTTTCATTGGCTTCAGTCACTTATTAAATAGTTTGTTAAAAACTATTCAGTTCTTATTTATTGACTACATTTGCTAATTGATTTTTCTTATTATTGTTGTTGTGGTCATTGTTTTACGTAATGTTTTGTTCGTTACGTCATTAGACGTGATATACTGTATGGGGCAAAAAAATGTTAGCTCAACTATTGTACGTTCGGGTAATTCAATCTAATCAACTTGCGATAATTTTTATTTTGAAAGATTGTAACTCATACAATAATTGTTGTGTTTTTCTAAATGGAAACAATATATAAATAATTTTCCACTAATTTTACTCTGGAAATGTGGAGATTGGTCAAATAAGATTAGTGAATTGGGAAAATTGCATTCTTCTCTTTCATTTGTTATTGTGTGATTAAATTGAGCTCAAATAATTGGAGTTTTTTCAATCATTCTCAGAGCAAGAATAATTTTATTTCATAGAGTTACGGTTTTTCCTTGCAATTATTACTGTTATTATTATTGTTTTTGCTATTATTATCATTATTATTGGTATAATGATCGTTATGATCATGATTATTATTATTGCTGTCTGTTTTTTTTGTTAGTATTTGTAAACTAATTTTGAAAATCACTTACTTTTGCCTGTCAGTGATGTATGCTATGCGATGTTTTGCTAATGAATATGATAATTTATTCCTTTTTATGTCAATAATTAACGATTTACTCTAATTAACAGTTGATATTAATTCTTTTTTTGGATTGATTATACGGTAAATAGAAAGAAATTTGAACGGATTCATTAAGAAATGGAAAAATTGAAAATAAAAATTGAACCTTTAATGATATGAAAGGAATGGAGGAGGAAATTTAAATTTAACTTTTTCCGTTCATAACTATTTTCAGTAATTTACTATTATTGCCTATAATGGAAAAAGTTTTTATGAATTATTGAATTTGACCTCCTTTTTGATAAATCACTCAAAATTTAGTCGCATTATTTAATAGCTTATGCTTACGTATGTATATATATGTAAATGTGCCTTTTTTCAGAAAGGTGAATGTATTATTCCATGTAATTAGGAAAATAATAGGTATAATAAGTAATAAAATGCTTTTTTGTCAATACAATTAACTAACTAGCTGGTGTTCTTCTAGCCTAAATAGAATGAAAAGCGCGAAAGCTGTTTTCTGGCCAGATTGAATGTAGATGTGCCAAAGATGTTTGTAGTTCGAATGAAAAAAGGTATTCAAGGTGTCTCGCAGTTTAGATTGAGTGAAAATGTGTTGAAGATATCTTGTAGTGTACATATGAAAATTAATCAAGAAATCTCATTACCGAGCAAAGTGCTATTTGAAGGAAATTCTTTTCAAAAAAATGCTAATAAAAAAAGGCAAATGAAAAAGTGTGTAATATTATAGCTGGGGTCAATGGTATGCGTTAGTTTGCACTATTCTTAATTATCGTGCTAAGTTTCGCATGACTAATTGTTGCAAGGAGACTTGGATTCATTTAAATCAATCGATGAAATTCAGTTTGATATTGTTAGGAAAAAACATGAAGAAACAAGAAGGTTTATTAACTTTTTAATAAGAAACTAAAGCATGAGTTGATATTTTACTAATTAAACATGGTTCATCAAGTTTGCCAACCAATATACATGTGCTATATTCCAAGTTTATTTTAAATAACCATAATTTCAATGCAATGTAAGAAAGTTTTAATTGAAATTTAATTTCATAACTTTAACAGAAAATATTGTTTAGATTTTTTTTTTACTGAAAATGTAAAATTTTGCAAGCTCGTAGAATACAATGAAGATGTACAGGGAAGTGAAGAAGGAAAAAGCGGACAGTGGATAGTAATGGACAGTTGCTACATACTGCTATTATCAGTTGAATGATAAAATCGGTAGATTGCCAATAGATAATGCAAATATAGTTTGGGTTAGATTATTGAATATGCTATGAAATTTTGAAGTAGTAAGATAATTTAATAATATCATGCAACAGAAATAGGATAATCATTGCCGTTTAATTTAAGAGAGAGAGAGAGAACAGAATGATGAGATTTCCGGAAAATGATCGGATTGCATGATCATCATTTCATACGACACACTGCTCCCATAATGTATTAACACATTAACATAATATTACTTGACCCCTAACCTGATCTCATCATTGATTTCAAAAAATTTTCTTAACAACAATGCAGAAAATAAAGTTCCATTTCATTACCATTTCTCTGAGATTTTCATTTTCTTTCATATTTTATTCAGTCATTAATAGATCAAGCAATCAATTAATCAGTTAGCTAATTAATCAACCAATCAATCAATCAATCAGCTGTATCGATTACGATGAGCCATAAATGCACTTATTCCATACAAAAAACCATTGAAAAATGAGAGAAGCTGAAAAAAAGTGTGAAAAAACTTTCCATTACTTTAATTTAATTAACTTTTAATTTCCATGCAAATATTTCCATTCTGTTTTCATCCTTTGAGTCTTTTAAGTAATTTATGCAAAAACATTTATAAAATTGCATGAAAGGAATAATTCAAAAATAAAACTTATAATGAAACACTGTAAAAATTAAAAGAAAAAAATTTTAAGAAAAACAGAAATGTAATTATTACTGATGCAAAGACCCATTCATAAATAGTTCGGCAATGATTGTGAATAATGCCATCCGAGCCAATATCGTTACAGTTATTGGCCCAAGCACCAGTGGAATAGTACGCTTCAATAAAGCCCAAAATAATGTACGAGGGGCATGCGGTAATTGAAAACATAAAATCCTAAAAATAAAATAATAACGGCATATGGTAACTGAAAACATAAAATTCTAAAAAAATAAAATAATGATCAGTTGTCCAGCAAAGAATAAAAAGTTTAAAATTGTAATGGAAAAAAAATTTCTTGAAAAAATTCAACCAATCGAAGTGCCATAAATCGCATAGTATTTGTTTTATTTTTAAAAAGATGAACAAGAAAAAGTACTGCACAATTTTATCGCAACAATGAAGGATAGAAATGAACTTTGGATAGACTAAGCTAGTCTATTATAAATTATCCTTAATATTATCCTTTATTCTTAATCGCACATTCAATTCTACAAATGAAAGATTCCGCCTTTTTTTTCAAATTAAAATCAAAAATAATTGTAAATGAAAACTTACAGAGATTTTCCATGGCCAAAAATCAAGATGTGTTTTGTGCAATTCGAAGAAAAAAACGATAAGGAAGATGAATGAGAAGCAAACAGCAATACCAGCAAAGACAAGTAGAAATGTTTGGCCAAAAAGAATTCCTTTGAATGGTCCTGGACCAAATACTGATACGATTGATGATATTATCAGTAAGCCTACTATCTGCAAATACTTTCATGTTCATGCAATGCTGGTTTATTTTAATCCGGAATAGATTAGATTATTTAATGGAGGATGAGATTGTCAGTAAGCCTATTAACTGCAAATGCGTTTATCGCGTAAATAGTATTTGTGTAGCCTGGCCCATAAATCTGGCTCACTTGAATCCAGAATGTTTGCTACAGTAAAGTGATGGGAATATCTAATCCTTATGAAGCAATAATATAAAATATCTGGAGAACATTTTAATGCTTCACAACCTTTTTTTTCTTTTATTCTTGTCTCACAATTTACTAAAACGAAAACTTGCAATTTCAAGAATTCGTAGGACACCAGCCATTTGGCAGCAATAGGGCAAATTCAGGGCACCACGACCAAAGTAATACTTTTGATTCTGAAAATGATCGCTATCTTTGGTCATCGTTGTTACCATGGTACTAGTCGGTTGTGCTTGTGCGTACATCTCTTGTTGTACTGATGTCATATCTAGTATTCCACTTGTAATTTAAATTTAAAAAATGACAAGTTAAATTTGAAAAATTCAAAACTCCATAATTTTCAGTTATCGAAAAATTGAAAAGCGCACTTATAGCAAATGCTGTATAATGCAACAAATGCTGTATAACTTTTTAAACCATAGGCATTATTAGATTTATAGAAAATGCATAACTCTACACTTTAATTTGAGCTGAAAATCCGAAAATCAAAATTTGAAATCTAAACAATAATAAATAGAAATGAAAATATAAAACGGCCATTGAAGACCGGAAAAGTAAACAAGAAATGAAGGACAGTTATAAACTTCATACTATAAATAAAATTACAACAAATAAAAATTGTAAAAGTAATAATATGAATGTTACAAATTACACAACAAATAAAAATTGTAAAAGTAATAATATGAATGTTACAACAATTCTGAAATTTTAGCACAAATTTAAATTTTCAATTTGAAATCCTTTCAGTACAATATTCCTCTCATTGAAAATATTGCACTTACTTTTTCTCTTCACAGTGCATTGCTCCACTTTGAATAAAAGATTAATTGTCCAACTTTCCCTTTATGCCAGAAAATCATAAGATATCACACAGATTTATAAAAAGATAAATCCTTCAATTTTTTTTTAGCAATATATGTGCATTCAGCACGCTCACATACATACATACATAAATACACACACACACATACACACACACTTATTAACAATAATGTAATAACATGTGGAATGAGTGCTGAAGAAATGGTTGGAATGAAAATTTCATGGTAATTTGATCTTCTCTTTATTCGTAGCTTCGATTTTTCTTTTGTTGTTTTAAATTTCAATAATGAAGAATAGTGCAAGAATAAAGAATGAATAATTAATTAACTTACTGCAAAAAAAAAACCAGAAAATATTTTCGCTACAGAAAATAAGTATTTCGTATGTCAGCAAGGAAGCGAGTTTTTTTTGCTTCTGTCACATTCCAACAATTTGCAAGAAATGTATGATTTCAATTTGGATATTTCATAAAGAATTCATTCAAATCGATTTGAAATTTGAACAAAACAAAAGAGGGTAACGTACGGAAGAAAAAACAACAGATGGTCCGAAATTTGAAAATTTATTATGTAGTAATTAAGTAGACTTGTTTATCGATCAATAAAAATTGGATGACAAGAAAAATTATTAAGAATATCGATTAAATTTTTAATGATCAATGTCAACTTCTTAAAGGAAATATGATAACAGAATGAAAGAATCCAAGCGACTCGGCCCAAAATCTACCCATTTTCGCATCACGAATTCAGCACAATGGATCATTCTTTGATATCTATCCTGTGGATAGTTCATTCGATTATTCGTCGAATTGAATTTTACATGTGGGAATTACACCGAATGAAAAGTCTTTGAAATCTTTGCCATTCTTTGGGTCATTTATTAAGTATACCAAATTATAAATTTGAAAGAAAAATTGAAATTTCAAAAGCTTATTTTAAATTTGACTTATCAGAAGTTTAATAAAATTTACAGCAAACATTCCATTGAACATTACAACACATATACTTACTTCACTTATGTATTTTTGTTTTTTGCAAAGATGATAGATGAAATTTCAACATTAATAAAACAATTTTATCATTGAAATTTAAAAATTTGCAAGAAAATGTATTAAAATGAAATGAAATATGTAAAGAAAAAAGAAATGAAATATGTAAACAAAATATTCCAATTTTCAATGCTGTAAAATTGTAAAAAGAGAGTGACAAGTTTACAGGTTGACATACACTGTAAAAATTGTTAACCTTTTGGAATATTTGAAACGTTAAAAAATGCGGACAGATGACTCACCTTCGTTGACCTTTTGGAGTTAATAAATATTTAAAAGGTTGAAAGATGTGTGTGGACAGCCTATTTATTCAACTTTAATGACTCATATAAAATATATTGTGGCGTGCCACAATTGCTGAAATATCTTAACAGCAAAGGCGAAAACATTGAAATGAACAATTTTGTAGTGTTTGATGAATGTGTGTTTGTCGGCATGCTTACATGCACGTGTGTATATATATATATGTGTGTGTGTGTGTATGTGTGTATGTTAGGTGGTTTGTGTACAGTTTGTTTTGAAGAGATGTACGGAACCGTCGATTCGTCGGCAAATAATACAACATTTATATTTTTGTCTTTTCTATATTACAGCTTCTCTCAACTAGCAAATCATGTCATTATTTTAGTATAGATTTTACATTTCATTTCTTCTCAATTATACAGTTGCTATGCTTTTAGAAATAAAGACAATCCGGATAGAAACCGAATTAATCCCATTATCATTGCAAGTATTCGAGAGGTGATTAAACATTCAACTAAAAAGATTTGTTGAAATCCGATTTTCTCCTTAGTATGGATATGGGATTGGCCGAAAAAAGACGATAAAGAATGTTTGTTTGAAAAAAAGAGACGGTAGAGAATGTTTGAGTTAATTCAATTATTTGCTCTTATCCGATAAAAAGTAATGAATATCGAATAGTCCCTTTGAAATAAGACTGTTCGTTAGCTAACTTTTTTGAACTATTCTGTCTGCAAGGAAAATTGTAAAAAGAAAAGAAAAAGAACATTTGGCGATTTGGTGTCAGCCATTGTATCACGTCCGTAACGTATGGTATCACTGATACGTATGATATCACCACTAGGTGTTTATTACGTCCGTAACGTATGGTATCATTGATACCACTGGATGCGTATGGTATCAGCTGATACCATTGGGCGTTTTATATTGGAGGGAAGAAGGAAGGCGAGATAAGGAGTAAATTTTTGAAATCTTCCACTCAATAATCCTAGATTAATGAAATGATAGAAATTTTGTGCGGCATTTGTCACTTAAAAGTTTGAAGAAATTAAAAAATTTCCAACGAGCTATTTCCCACTAGCTCACTTGACTTTCGGTTAAATTGATTGATTTTACTCTAAATTAACGGTTATTTTATCAAGAAACTTTGCACTGTTTCTGGAAAAAGAAGAGGAAAAAAGAATGTTCTAATTAGATCAAGCAATTACCTAAGACTTAATTATTTTGAGACAAAGTTTTATTGATCTGCGCATTATGCTTAGTGTTTATGTCAATAACTTTGTCCTGAAGAAAGCAAATAGACTGAGTGAAGTTACCAATGTATAGGAAATTGTAACATATTTGACAAGTATAATCTGAAATAATCTTGATTGATTTAATGGATAATCGATTGACTGATTCAGATTTCTACGCAAGACAGCATATTTGTCCAACAATATTTGCAAAAACTGTAAATTAATTAAAGAGGTACCAAATATCCACAGATTACATAAATGTAATTATGCAAATAATTAGATTTAGAACGAAATAAGGATAAATCAAGAGGGGCGAAGGTAAAGTATCATAATTTTTCAAATTTTATCAAGCAACGGGCTTGATTAACTTTGTTTTCTCCGAAAAGAACTGCAACTTAGTCTAAGATTTTAAAAGTTTAATTTAATTCGAGGATTTCATTTTAATTACTTTAATTTTGAGTAATCAAATTATGGAATCAAAAGCAAAATCATACCACAACTTACTTGCGATCGTGTGGAATAAAATATACTGGAGTTGTTTTTGCGCAAACAATAACACAATTAGCACAGTAAATAAGAGAGCGAGAAATTTGAAAATGAAATAGCAAATGAACACAGAAATTAATTTTATTTAATTAATCAAATATGTCCTAACAGGTTTTATGCATGAATACGCTCACATACACAAGGGACATAGACACAAACAGATTCATTGTCCATCCAACATGTCATCTTTCTAACACATTCATCATTTTGTTGTCACAAATTCTTTCATTTATAATTAGAAATGGTTGCGGCATACTTTTAGATTAGTGAGTAACATTAAACGCATACCGGAAATACATATCAATGAAACCGGAATCATATCCGGTATCATATCCGGCTACATATATCCGGCTACATATGTGGGACTTTTAAGACACTCAAGAAAATTTAATCTTAGCTTTACAATTATTTATTATTCTTTCAATACCTGCAATTATTTTTTCTATTTTATCATCAACTTCATTAGTTGAAAGATGGGAAGAAAGAGAGAGCAACGAGAGAACTTATTGTTCTCGTAATTCCGTAAGTTTTTTGAACTTTTTGAACTCTTCCCATTTCATAATCAATACTCTATTTTTCACTGAAAAAAAAATTGCTGACAAAAATTCAAAATAGAGAAAAATCGAATGCATGTAAGAAGTTGATTGAAAGTTTGAACAAATCTTCAAAAGCTATATTTATAACTTTAATAAGTGGTAAACAAAAAAAGTTGGAAAAATTGAATGAAATGCCAAGCAAATTTGTACTTGCAAAAGAATAACGATATTAAATGAACTAAAATGTCAAAATATTTTCCACTTCAAGTTGTTATTTGTGAAGAAAAGAAAAGTGTTGACAATTTCCGAACAAATGCTGTCCGTCTTTACATTTCGTCAGACATTTTCACCCATTAGCCTCAAAATAAAAATTATTTGCTTCGTCGGAAATTGATTTTCTTTATAACTAAGTTGATATTTGAATCAAATTTTTGTTGAAATTTAATTGCTTTTTCATTGCTTATTTACTGATGTATTTGAGATTTGATGAAAATCTATTTTTATCCTCAGCAAATTCTAATTGATTTCTAAAAGATGCATTTTATTGGTAATTATATGGATGTAAATTAAGTGATAATCAATTAAAATCGTTCATTTTCAAACAAATTAACAATAACTTAAACTGTTAACGAATGACACTTGTACTTGTTCTATCTCTTCATTGATAACATAAATTAATGGCTTTAAAATTGAAATTTATTTTAATACGATGCACAATTTTTTCTTTCTAAAATTAATGTTGTTAAGAAAAGAATTAGGCAAAAGAATTCAACCTCGAAAAATGCATACAATCTATACAATGTAGTTTTAGAAATAAAAATTAGAAATAAAAAAAAAAAAAAAAAAACCATGAATGGGATGATTTACACATAGATTAATTTTTCTTAATTTAAAATAAAGTCAATAGGAAAAAAAACGCTGACTATATGCTTAAATTCCTTGTTAATTCAAATCACAGTGAAAGAAGGGAAAAAATTAAATGAAATAATTCATATGTAGAAAATATTAACTTTAAAATAAATACAGATTCTACAATTATTATTAACAGAAAGAAAATGTTAGTATTATTTTCTTAATTCAAATAATTTGTTTTTAATTTGCACAAATTATAATTTTGTGGCAAATTAAACTTCGCAAAATTTAAAACTTAAGTTTTGAAAATCCAAATAGAAGGATTCAAAATAAACTAATGTGTAGACAAATTATAGGTCACTAAAGTGCACACAATTATCTGAGCAATACCCATTTCAAATGGACGAGAATTTTCATAATAGCCATTGCTCAATCTACCATTTTGGTCGCGTGAAATTTCGAAGACACTCTTTGGTATCTTCTGTTTGGATGACGTAGCGATCTGATATGGTAGTTGTTGCAATTTGTTTCTTGTTGTCGTTGTTTTAATGCGATCGGTTACGTGTACGGATGCAATCAGGTTGTTTTACGTAAGTTTTGCGAACGGTTACGTGTACATTAAAGTTGTGGATGTTTTACGTAAGGTAGTATAAGTAGTATTTAACTAATCTAGCAAACACGTGGACCTGGTGTGAAAATATGATTCTTGCTGAAATTTTTCATTAATTTCCAAATCATTCCAACGTTCGCCATATATTATAAGATAATTTTATAGTAATAAACAGCATTGAATAAATTGGCAATTTCTTTCCAAAAAATAATTTTATTTTCTAGTTCATTTTAAATCTTACTTTTTGGATCATGAGCAATTTTGACATTGCATTGAATGTTGGGATCATTCATTTTTTGTCCTCCCCGTACATTTCTTATTCAGTTCTGGGAATAATTTAGATACTTGAAATTGATTTCTATTGATGTTTGCAAGTAATTATTGCTGGCTTTATATTATCGGTTCCTCAGTGCTAAGCGTCAAAAGGAATCAACTTTGGACACACCATATTGTCGAAATTTCATGAATTTTAAAATAATGGAAACGTATCTGAATAGGAAAAATGCAAATTATTGGTTTCAAGGTGAAATAAATTAACAGTAAATCAAAGTATGATAACCGTACAGAGTCAGTTGCTACTATAGGGAAACTTTTATTTTTTTCTAAAAAGTAATCATTGACGAGTTTAAAAAAATTTAGGTTTTTTTTCAGGAATTCAAGCATGATATATTGCAGTTCGTCTGCGATAATTCATTCACATTTTATTAAATGCAAAAGCAAAGAGACTTACTGATGGTATTTGCGCTTCTTCCACATATTCATAGACAACATATCGAAATATCATTTATTAGAAAAAACGCTTCTTATGCAAAAAGAATTTTTTTTTCTTTTTTTTTGATTGACAATGACGTCAGCCTTTCATAGTTCAAACAAAATTATTTTAAATTTTGGTGATTATTATTTGTGGATAGACTGTACCTGCTCGCTCTTAATATCAATGATTCACAACAAACCATTTGCGCTATTTCGCGATATATTACTTATCGCCAGTTTCTTTTTTTAAAACTTTGGTATATCTGATGTTTTCATTCCTGAAACCTTCAAAGATTTCTGAACTCCAAACAAATTATTGGTTTCAAGGTGAAATAAATTAACAATAAAACAAGTAAGAAAAAGTTGCTATGCTATGTAGATGTTTTTTGTCATCTGTCATTTAATAGGTATAAATTATTGAAAAAACTCATTAATTTCTCTTACTTTCTCATCTTTCTTGCCAAATTATGTGGAATAAAGAACTTCGTATGTGTGCTTGAATGAAAGGATTGTGATTTGTTCTTAAGTTTTGTAACATTGTTAAACAATTTTTTGTAGAATTTTCATTAATCTTATATTTCTTGCAGCTGTTCCTATGGAATGACTGATATTGTTTTATATCTTAAACTTTATCAAGTAATAGCCGAATATTTCGATCAGTTATGCACCAATAGTTTTCAGAACTATTGATCAAGCTATTTATATCATTGATTCATTATGCTTTTATCTATGATTCATTATACTAACCCATAACATAAATATTGCGATCTTGTTAAATTTGGCGATCCTCGATGTTACGTTTCGTTTTACTCTTTAATATCATTTTGAATCATTTGAGAATACGAAAAGAGAACAAAGACGAAAAGCGAAGAGTGAAGCGATATTTTCTGAAGTGTCGTACCATTTCAGCTCGTCTAGTTTTTCTTTTCCTTTTTTTAATTTTTTTCTTCGAAAAATTTCTCAATTTTGCTTCTTTTACCAAAGCAAATACTATTTTATACTTCCATTATTTTCTTTTCGACAAAAGCATTGTTATTTCATGCAATAAAATCACAGGAATTAAGCTTGAATAATCAAAATTTCAGTGGAATGAACACAGCATATAAGAGACCAATCATGCATGACTTATAAATTGGCCTCATTTCTGCTTTAAGTTCACTGTTTGACTGGATTAGGAAAGAGCAATCTTTTTCAACGTATAGCATATGATAAATCGGGAATGATTTGTTAATTACATATTTTGGTATTGCAGTTATTTTAAATTAGGTTTTTAAAACTGCAAACTGTAGTGACCGTTGCGGTAATTCAATCAGCAATTTTTCCAGAATATTTGGAAAATTCGTAATGCTGTATTAGTCTTCACTGTTTCTTAGCTTAATCTGGCGAAGAGGAAATTAATGACCACAATCTTGTTAATGAATATAGCAGTATGTTTGGATAAATAGTCGTTTTTTTTTCTCAATAAACCTAACCATTTTTCTTTGCATCAATTCAGCGATCTATTGCCTATAAGTTATGATTAGTATTTGGTACTCTTATATTTATGACGTTGTGAATGCTTGGTTACACACTCATATTTAATTAAGGTGTTGCAGAAATTTTCAAAAAAAAAAGTGTAGTTTTTGTGAAAGGAAACAGTGAATGTGCTCATTTTCTCAGTAATTTCTGGGTGAAAGCTTTTTATAATTTTAGGTTCAGCTCTCGTATTTTCATTTTTTTGTGTCATGTTATTTTGACGTAACTTTCTGCGGAATTTTTTAAGTCTTATTACGAACTTGATATGTTCTGAATAAGGGATCTTCAATTTCTTGCAATAATAATCTACTATCTTCATCATTGTATCCGATTTCCTTGTCATGATGCCACTGAGGCTTACAACCGGTACATATGAAGTTTGGTCTGGTGTTCTTCGTTACTTATCAATAACTCATGAAGTTTATACGTTCGAAATATTTTGTTCTAACAGTCTTTTAAAAAGGAAGTTCTAGTTGTCCGCTTGATTTCTAATAGTTTGAAAATCCACTTCATTTTTTGCTAAAGTTGTTGCACATTGGATTGATGTTACATCATTTAATAGCGTGCAGTGTCACTCTGAAAGCGGCAGAAAACTTTTTACGCGAATTTTTTTTGCTACTCTTCCAGGACGATTGATATTTGGCATAAGCAGCATTTCGTTCTTTTCTCTATTTTTAATTGGACTTCTTTCGTAGGTAGCTGTTACTGAGAAATACAAACTATCTTTTTTTTTAAATAAGCCTTCAGTACCCTGCTGTGAATTGCTTTCTTTTTTTCCTGGTATTTGCTTAACAATAAAGAATACAAATCATTGACTGCTCTATAGGTATTACATCCAAATAAATTTCAGATATGTTCAGTTTTGTAAGATTTAAATTACTGATTTTTTTTTTTGGCACTGATTCTTATTGGTAAAGAAGTAAGTTAGTCGTATTTTCTCTTTCATATGTTGTAACTAATTTCCGAATTTTTGATCATATCCTTTGTTGCTTAATGAGTGTTCAACATCACTGTTTATTTCGAAGATGTTGGGGGAAAATGAACTGAATTTCAGATTCCAAAATTTATCATTCTTCAACAGCAGCATCAACAGCAAGTTGGTAAAAGTACATCTCACAGATGAGGTGAAATACTTATATTGGGGAAGTCTAAAATTTAAGACTCTGAAAGTTGGTCCAGAAACAATCTAAGTCTGACCCTTCTATTATTCTTATATTCAGTTAAGCTGAAATATGGAATTCTTTCGACCTGCTGTTACTCTCGTACGGCAGCATCATTCTGTGATTCGCAGTAACAGTTTTTTTCTGCAATTATAAGTCTCGACTTTTCGACTATACCGGTGGAGTAGTGATTGCCTTCTTTCATTTTCCTATCTGCTTACACAATTATTTCCATTTACTGACGGTGTGAGAACAGTACTGCTGTTCTCGTCGTTGTTGCAGTCAGTGGGCCAATATCTTCACTGGAATACAAGCGTTTAAATATTTACCCTCAATATTTTAAGGTATTTTTTGCAAATCAATTATTTTATGCTTAATGAGTTAATTTCTCGAAAAAAAATTGATTTACTTATTAGACTATATGTATAACAACATACCTGTAAGGCATCATCATTCGACATCAGCACATTCAGAAAGGGTGAAATTTTCATGAAATGGCATGTTAACAGTAATTACGGGTTATGAAAAGGAAGAAAGACGAAGAGTAGAGCAGAGGGAATTACAGTTCATCGTTCTTTTTTGCATTTGATTCAGTTTATTTATTGGAATTGTGAGTCAAAGTACAGGAATAAGTATTGTATTTAGCGATTAGTAGATGGCTTTAGTTTTAACTAACTTTGGTAAATTATCTCGTTTGTTTTTATTGGATTCTTATTTCTTTTCAATGGCATTTTAGCTAGTGTTTCTTCTCTATTGGAGAACTGATGAACTATATTAAAAGGGATAATTTCGATAGTTTTCCAAATGTGAGTTTTAAATGTTGAAATTTTCCAGACAACAGCTGAAAACGAGAGAAAATGGATCATGCAGATCTGGTGGCAGAACTAAGCGAAATCGAAAAGATGACACCAGCTGAACGGATCGCTTTGGCACGGTGAGTTTGGTTGAGACAGAGTAGGAATCTTTGCACATTGATCGACTTCTATATGATCTTTGTTGTGACATTTCATAAAGATTAGTTTTGCGGGAATGTGATGAACGTGAAATGACTATACATTGAATCATTTATCTTAATTCAATCTGGGATTTAAATTACAATTTTTTGCTTCCAGTGAACGAAGAAGGATACAACTAAGAAATTGGGATGAGCGTGAAAAACAAATGACACCAACACTTCCGCGTCGTCAACGTTTGAAATTCAGTCCAGAAGTAGCTTTATTAGAAGCAACAAGTCGAGGAGACGCTGTGGAAGGTAAGCTTTTTTAATGCTTTTTTTTTCATTTGTGATACTGGTCTTCTTGAGGTTCCTTTTTTAGTTTTAAAAATCTGCAATTCCCTACTTAAATTAAAATTTTTATCTCTTAAATTTTTGATGTCTTTTTCAGTCTTTACTTAGCTATTAGTAAATTTGATCATGAATAAGTGGTGCTTAAGTGTTTCTTGTTTGTTTTTCCTCCCCTCAGGAATTTGTTCGGCACTTTTTCCTTCTGCGCAAATCACCTGTTAACTATTGATTTGTAAAATTTTAAATCATATGTATGGAAATAACATTACGTATGGAAATGACATGTATGGAAATAACATTTTTTTTTTCCTATTTTATTCGCTGTTATTTTTTAAATTGCTAGCAATAACTGTTTGAAAAGATCGAAAAATATCATAAAAATATCTAACTGAAAATGAAAAACGAATGATGGCTGGCGCAGGAAAAAAAACGGAATTCAAAAGTAGTTCAAGAAGGGAATAAACTTCTTTCTGGAGTGTTTCAACCTGATTGAAGTTTTTGTGGAATTTTGTTTTAGCACATTTTAAGAACATATTTTTTGAAGACTCAAAGGAAGAAAATTAAAAAGGTGCTTAAAATACCATGTTTTCCTTTTTCCTCGAAAATTTTTTTCCATCTGTTGTTTCAGTTGAGCGATTACTTTTGGAGGGTGCAAATCCAAATTCACATAATGAAGATGGTTTAACTCCACTACATCAGGCTAGTTTTATTTCATTTTTCCTCACTTATTATTTTTAATTTTAATGCAGAAAAAAGTTTTGGATTAAATTGAGGAATTATTAACATTTAGCAGTTTTGCAGTTTATTAGGTCGTTATTAATTAAACAATAATATGTATAAATGCTTTTTAAAATATTATGTAAAAGGTATTACTTGGTTTCGATACAGTTAAATCATTTTTCTTTTTCCTAGTGATCAATATTATGCTTCCATTGTGTTAAAATGAGTTAATATATGTAAGTTAAGATACAAAATTAATATGTGTATTATATGTTTATTTTGAATTGATATACAGTAGCTTTTCAAAGAAAAAATTTAAGAAAATTAACGAAAATAATTTGGTATTTTGAAATATTTGTTAAAATAAGTCTTTAGAGAAATAATAAAAAGCAGATTTTTGAACAGTCTGACTTTTTTTTTTGGTATTTCAGTGCGCCATCGATAATAATGAGCAAATTTTGCAATTACTTCTGAGGCATGGGGCGGAAGTAAATGCACAGGATACGGAACAGTGGACACCACTGCATGCAGCAGCTTGCTGTGCTTATATCGACATTGTTCGCCTTCTTATTGATAAGTTAGTAATATTTTGCTCAAGCACTGTTCAAATGAGCTTTTTTATCCATCTCTAGTTAGCTTTTAACCCACTGGTTTGGTTTAATCAGTGACATTCGGACTTGGGATCTTGCTTCAGTGAAATATTAATATTTGCCAGATGAGTTATTGTCCTCCATTTTTGCGTTCTGCTTCTTTACGATTTTTATGCAGTGGTGCTGATTTGCTAGCAGTGAATGCAGATGGTAATATGCCGTATGATATTTGCGATGATGAGGCGACATTGGATGTTATTGAATCTGAAATGGCATCACGTGGAATCACGCAAGCATATATTGGTAAGCGGTGAACTTATTTTTCAGTAATTAGTTAATAAACGAGTTATACTTGTATGCATTACAGTGCATTTTATATCTGTGAGCTTTTGCAAATTAATTCTTGATCCTTACGATGTAGAGGCTTGTCTGCTTTTGATTTGAATGACTTTTGCATTATTTTAAGATGATCAACGTGGTGCAGCTGAAAAGCAAATGTTGGATGAAATGAAATTACTGAGGCAAGAGGGACATCCACTGGATGTAAGGCAACCAGATGGGAGCACATATGTAAGCATTTTATAGTTTACACTAAATTTTATATTAGCCAATAAAAACATGGGAGTTTGTCCTTTGGAAGAACTTCATGAGTTCCTTCGATCTGTTATCGCAGCAAGCTGTTAGCCAAAAACAGTAACATTATTTTCTATAGAGAAATTATTAGTTCGAAGTTCAGAAGATGGATATTATTCCATTAGATCATAATTATAGTTTTTTAGCTACACATAGCAGCAGCTAATGGTTATTATGACGTCGCAGCATTCTTGCTAAGATGTGGTGTTTCGCCATCAGTACGGGATAATGATCTCTGGATGCCAGTCCATGCCGCAGCTTGTTGGGCTCAACCTGATCTTATTGAACTCCTTTGCGAGTATGGCGGTGATATTAATGCAAAAACAAATAATGGCGAAACAGCTTTAGGTATGTTATGTTTATGTATATTATATATATAACATATGAACAATAGCTTGTACGGAACCTCGAAATTATGTGATATCAAAGGTAGAAGTAATAGAAATAGGAGTTATAAATGAAATAATATATAGTGGTGCAGTTTTTAGGTACTATTTATTTTAGTCATGTTTCAATCACTTTATAGATCTTTGCGAGGACACTACAACAAGAGCGGTAATTGTTACAGTTCAGCAACAAGAGGCGAGAAAAAAGCGTTTAGCATTCGGTGTGCGGGACAGTAGGAGACAATCAAGAAAGTAAGTTCTTAGCTTTTTTTTTCTATAGCTTCTTGCATACGTATTTGAAATACTTGAACGCCATCTTCTTAGCGTAGTTCAAATGAAGAACTGCATTCATAAAATTTTGCAATCATTAGCACAAAACACCTTGGCTTTTTTTTTTCTTTTTAATACGAACTTTAAATGCTAAAGCTTCATTGGTCACTTTATGTTTCACTTGAGTGACAATAATAGTTCGATCAGATATTCTTGGCTTGACCATCATTTGTATTATGGGATCATCTCTTATGATATACCGGTCTTAAAATTTAAAGATTTAAGAAAATATACTGCAATATTCTAACCCTTTGAGGAGGAAAAAGTTTGAATCGCCGCAGCAGCCGACCGCTAATACTGACAATCCTTTTTCTGCTCGTGGTGCCATTCGTCGTCTTTCGCTAAGGGATCGTTCAGGAATGACTTTGGCGAGAATGGAAGCTCAGAAAGAGCAAACAGATTTGTTGCGGTCATGGAGTAAAGAAGATGTTTCATTCGGAAAAGTACAAATTCGTTTATCCTTTGATTTTTACCGCCAAAGTTTCGGAAGTTGTACTTTGGACTTGCTGTTGCATAACTAATCATTTTTCTTAATTAATGATTTTTTGCAGGATGACGCTAATTCTAGTGCCACCGGTCAAAATGGTCTAGAGAATACGACTCATGCTGCGGGACAGTTTGAAATTCGTCGACGCGACAGTCCTAATAAGAAGGTATTTTGGGAATATATTAATAAAAAGTTCAGTAGTGAATGATCCTTGATATTGCTGTTTATTATACATATAATATATTCCGCTTGGACAGAGGACCACAAAATAAACTGTCAAAGCGATCATCCAGTACTCTTTCTGAAGTAATAACTTTGAGTTTGTCTTGTGCAGAAGATGTATAGAAACTGTTAAATCATTTGCCTTTATCGATTTGTGATTTATCCGGCATTTGAGGTCCCTTATTCTGTTCATTTTCGTATTTATGTCTTTTCGGTTTTTTTTTCGCCTCTTGATGGAAAATCCATCTTTAAGGTTATCAAGCCGTCATCACAGAAGACAAAACCAATGTCACCAGATGAATGGTTACGAAAACTGGACAAAGAAAATGGTTGCATCGAAGATGACGACGAACCCGGCGTGCAGTTGCAAAGAGGTGGCCGAACCCGGAGCAGTCAAAAGAAGAAAAAAAAAGGTAAAGAAGAGCGGAGCCAAATTTCATTATGGGTTGTACTTCTCTTTGTCTTCCATCAGCTGATATTGTGCCTGATTCTTCAGAGAATTTTGAAGTTACTGCATCATCTACTGATGTTTGCAGGCTTTGTATAAAAGCGCTTAGATCAGCTGATTCATATCTTAAGTTGAGAGCTTAGGAGAAAAAAATGGATGTGGTCATTCTGGTGGTCAAATTTAAGGATAATTAATTTCAATTATAGAAAAGATACTTAAAAAAAGATACTGCTGGGTGCTGATACTTAACGAAGATCGCATTTCATCGATTTCACCGGTCATAATGCATAAATGAAGACCGATGAAGTCGGTGATTTCTGCTATTTGATGCTAAATCATGTGATGATTTAAGATTACGAAAACTTGATTGATTTGCGGATATCTATGCTTGCATTAGATATAATAAGATGTAGTGAATAAATAATTTTGCGAATCTATACGCAAACTAAACTGAATACGGTAAACTTGACTTCTTTGCTTAGGAATATTTTCATAATGTCGCAAGTACCAAGATTAAAGCGAAAATCCAGATCAAAACTCGGCGTATTTCTGCTTATAAACATAAATAAGCAACAAAATTTAATTCTGGATTTGGTCTTATTTAATGGTGATTTTGTGTGTACCAGGCAATGATTTCTGAGTTCACAGCTTTGATTTTTCAGCGAGTTCTGGAACAACGGAATTGACAATCCTACAGAATGGTGGTGGTGATTTGCTATCATCGAGTGTTTCATCGCAGAGCATGCGCTACCCTGATTTTCCCGACGTTATTAGAAGACATCAGAAGAAGAAATGCTGTTGTACGATAATTTAGGATTCAAGAATGAATGGATGATTTTGCTTTGTGTGTATCGGATTGCTAGTTACTAGTAGTATCACTATCAGTACTTCTAGCTCGATTGCTACGATCACTGCTACATTTTACGTGAGAAATTTTTGAAAATTTGTTTTTTCCTCTTACAGAGTCAAGTGAAATAATGTATTGTTAAAATACATGAACAGTTTCATTTTATTCGAATACTGAAGAAATTTATAGGGCTTTCAACTTAGTAAAAAAAATTTGGATTTTAAAGAATTCTTTTTGAAGTTTCCATTTATTCGAATATTAGTTTGTGCGGCAGTGCTCCCAGATATTTGTGCTGTTATATATTCTACAAATACCGGGATATTTGACTCATAATATTTTTTTCACTTAATTTGCAGCTTTTTTTGTGAAGATTTTTGTAATGTTTAGCTTGTATTTATTTCAGGATAATCAATGGTTTATATTTTTTGCTCTATACATAGGCTTCCAGTAAGAAATTTGTTGCGATTAGGACTTGTTATTGCAAAAACAAATGATGCAGGTCATTTATAAAGCAATATTTGCATTCATCATTTAGGTATGCATGCGTTATTTGCTCATATCTAGATCTGAAACTTGGTAAATACGCTGTAGTGATCTGGGATTTTTCTTTCAGAAAATGGGCATAGATGATATTTGTAAGCATGAACTGGACAATGATCAAATTCTGTTATTATTAAAAAATCCACCCACGACTTTCATTTCATGAGAATCGCACATGAATTATTCGTTTTTGTCGAATTTCATGTAAAAAGTTAAGTGGTATCAGGGGATATTTTTCAATTCGACGAGCAATTCGTTTTCAAGCTTACTTATATGTGTTATCTGTAATAAGCTAATTAGAAAGTTATTAGTTTTCAATATGCTCAATATGTGAAACCTGTAGTTGTGTTATTTTTGGCTGCTGATTACAATTTGAATGAAGCAATCGGATAACTGAATTGGAAGTCTATTAATGTCAGTAGAATTGCAGATATATTCATTTCTGTTTTTGAATTAATCACTTGTTTGCTTATTTGTCCATTTATTAAATTAGCTTAAGACAGTGCTTGCAATTTTTTTGGAAATTTTATTTCTTGTTTTCGCGTCAGTGGTGTTTCCATTAATCGTTATCTCCATAAGTGCAGCTAAAGAAACTACTAGGAAATCTGTCTCTTGTTTTTATCTTTAGTTCGAGCTGAATGTCATTTTTTCAATCCTACAGCTCGTTTGTCTTGCTTTATAAGTTTTTCTATTTCATGTGCATTGCATTTCGCGAATAATTTCTTTCTTCCGGAAACCGGAAACTGCATACGCAACAATATTAGATCGTTTAATGCACAAAATTTTGTAAATAGATGCAATATGAAAACGAACAAGTTTAACTCATACAGTACTTTATTTAATTGATTGTACTACCCTTGGAATCCTCAATTTAGTCTACTGGATCTCTTTCCAAGAAACTGAATATATTCTGTCTTCTCTTTAGTTCTTTCGCGTATTGGTTCGAGCAACAGTAATTGAATAGTGATTGCTATTCCTAGTCATAATTGTAATCACGATAAAAAAAAGGGATAGTTCCATTTTAAATCCTATCTGCCTTATTTCAATAATTTTTTTTCATGTTTTATACATTCTCTTTTCTGTTGGCCACATTCGCTTTTCATCAATTCTTCTGCCTTAGCGAACTGATGATGTTAATTTGTATGAGCTAAAATAGAATGCAGAATGTTACAGCAATTTATGTAATGGGAAAATTTAACAGAATTCTTTTAATCCGATTATTTCATCATTGAGACAAGAATGTATACATATATTTATTAGTTCAAGGAAGGAAATTGTGTTTTTTTTTCCTTGAAATTGAATTTTTTTTTTTTTTTTTTTTTTTTTTTGATTATACTATGTCTAAATTATATGCGGTACTTTACTTTTCCACATAGTCCTATCATGAATGGACAATGCTTGTTGTTAATTCATTCTTCAACTCATACATTTCATGTTTGTTCATTTTTTTCATTTATCCATTAAGAATGTTTTTTTATTTAACGGAACAACTAGTCTGATATAAATGGTTTTTTTTTTTTTTTTTTAAAATATGTATTTGGACAAATGAAAAAAAAATGAGCAATATTTGTTTAGTCAAATGTTATTTAATTAGTCAGGGAATTAAAGTGATTGATTGATTGATAAGCGGTAAATTTAATTCTTTTAGTTTTCTTTTTTTTTTTTTTTTTTTTTTTGTGCATTTATTTCTATATATTGTGAAATTATTATCATTTGAACAGTGAGATTTTTTCTTTTCACACTGTAAAGAGATTTTTTATGATTTGGAAGTTCACTTTTTAGAAGTGAAAATGTTGTTTCTGTGATTTCTTTTGATTGCTTTGCATCGTATCACTTAAAAACTGTGACATTTTTTATATTTTTATTGTTTCTGTATCTGTTTATTTTTTTATTTTTTATAATTTTGGAAAAAATTTTCATTTTGTATGAAATTTTGCCTTAATTTTCGCAAGAATTTGTTTTTAAAGTAATGCATATGTGAAAATGACCAAGTTAACATTGAACTGAATGTATGTTAAAAGAAGAAAAAGAATGAAGGAGTTTTGCTTGTAATTTAATGGTCCGACATTTCATAACAAAACTCCGTTTTATTTGTATTTCAGTTGAAACGTTAGTTTTTGTCCTAAAATATGGCAGTTAATTAGGTGATAGATGAGAATGTTAATTTAATCTTGAAAATATCGGAGTTTATTAAATCTTATGAAGTTCCTCACATTAACAATTTCCTGCTCTTTGAGAATACATTTATATGATTACAATATTTTTTTCTTAATTTCATTTATCGAAATTTCAATTTCTTTGTTAAAGAAAGTGTAAAAAATGGCCAAAAAATGATGGCTTATTTATTGTAATTATTTTTGAATATAAATTTCGAATCCAAATTTGAATTATTGCAAAAATATCAAATTGTGATTTTTATTTCTTTCTTACTTTTAATTCTTAGTTTTGCACGTAAATTATTATGGAAGTTTAAGAGATTAGTTTGTCAATGAAATTTTACTATTTGCACTGACCAATCATTTGAAATTTGAAAAAGACAAATTATGCAAACATCCATTTGTATGTTTTTTTTTTTTCATTAATTTACATGCAATTGGCTAAGCTACATGCTAATATAGTATAATTTAATTAGCTAAAAAAAGGAAAAGAAAGAAGCAAATGAGAAGAAAGAAAGGAAGGTAAGTTAGGAGAGGGTAGAGTATAGTTCGTGATATAACAATTTGGCGTTATAACAGTTGTATTGGGATAATGAGCTTAGGTACGGGTGAACGGCGTTCACTGGTTGAGAAGGATGAAGCAGTTAGATGGTTTATTGAGTAGTTTTTAAGGCATGGAAGAATTTGTTGTTGTACTAGAAAAGTTAAATTATTGAAATTTTAATTTAAACTTTTTAAGTATATGCCATTATTTCAATGGCAAACACATTTTTTATTGTTATATTTGTATGGTCAATTTATTTATCTGGGAAATTAATTACACAGTTAATATAATGGCAGGTAAGCGTTTCTTGCTTTTTTTTTTTTTTTTTTATGGTAGATGTAAGCATTTTTGTGAGAGTACAAATAAAAAAACTGTTTCATATTATATTTATTATGCAAAATGTTGAAGTTGGTAGTATGCTGAATTTCTCTATGTTGTGTTATGTTGAGTAGGTAGATCAGATTTAGATAAATAAACATTCTTTGGGTGGGTTTTTTTTTTTAGTTTCATCAGTAGTAGCATCGTGCCAAGTAGGTGCCTGTAAGTAGTAGCATCGTGCCATATAGGTCCTCTTAATGTAATTTCTTGACGTAATTCGTAGCATAATTTTCCAAAAATCCCATAAGTGTTAAGTACATGTGTAGTGTAATAAATTAAAAATTTTCATTTAAGCAGTTTTCGCCAGCTAATTGATGTCATTCGAGCTAGTTCCACGTTATCAGTTATAATTTTTAATATCGAAGGAGTGCGTGTAAAAATCCAATGTCACGTATAATTTATTAAGTAAAATTTCATAAATGAGGAAATAAACAAATGGGAACAAAAATTTCAACTAGTAAAAACCTGGGAAGAAACAATTCATTTGTAACAAGAACAACTTTTTTTCCTGCAAATTAGCATTATATGAATGATTGCAATGAAAAGAATGAAATATGTACATATTTTAAGAGATGTTTAAACTGATCCATCATTTATTTTCTACTTTTTTTTTGTGACAAGCGAATATTTGTCATAAGTGATATGATAAATTTGTGATAAGCGAAGCAGAATGCCATTTGGAGGTAGAGATAAGAAAATAAATTAACAAATAAATAATCTTTGATTTAGAAAAGTAAAACATTTGAACATTTGATTGCATTTTCTTTCACAGCTTTAACAGATAACGAACAATGACTAGATACTAAAAAATCAGTTCTTTATACATTGAAGGGCGAAGATATATAAAGAAGTAAAATGAAAAAGCAAATGTGGCTCAGTGGAATCAATCACTTTTGAATTTCATGGATTTCTCGATAAAAAATCCACTTACAGAAGAAACATGAATTAAGGTGAATCTATACGCAAGACCTCTTATCACTAATAATCAGAAATTTACTGTCCATCCGTATATGCTCCTTTTTAATTTCTGCTGGAATTTACCTGTTTCCTTCCGTGCTTTCAACTGCATTTAATCTAAATTACTGTCACATAGCACTTCAGAAAAAGATTGGGTTCCATAAATTTCTATACCATCGTAAAAACTCGATTTCGACTTGTTAGCTTGGTTCCTAAGTGTTATTCATTGCGCCCGTCCTGAGGTAAAACCTGAATTTGTCGTCTACATAGATATGGGATGCATCCAATAATCACTCTGGAATCTGTCGTCAGTAAGAATTACATAATCCGGGCAATGTCAATTAGTGCTAAGTTTTTGAAAAATTAATAAGAATAATCTAGTAATTCATTACTTTGTCAAATTCACACCTGTTTAATCACACATGCCTATTTGATTAGAAAATTCAACCTGCTTCCTTCCGTATTTAAACATAATGATTTTTCTCAATTTTCAACACCCTACATACTAAATGACAATAAAAAGCACAAATCGAGCACATATTGGAAGTTGTTCAAACATAAAGCGAATTTTCAGCAGAATAAATTTTTAATCGTAGCAAAAACATTGCCTCCTTCTATTAGGCAGATAAAAAATCTTACCGCCACCGATCTTTTGAACCAGAAATCGAACTGAACAAAGTGTTTCACTGCTGATGTCCTGAGCTTATTTCAAAAGAGTTCAAGTAAGGCTATGTGCAACATGTAGTTTTACTACTTTAAAGAGATCAGTGCTCTCTGTCGTACAACATGCAACTGGCATAACGAAGCAAAGCATTCATTCTGCTAAATAACAGGTAATAGTTTTCTTGCATTGCTGCTTTAATCCATGCATATAATATGATGGAACTTGCAGTGCTATTCTTTCAAACCAAGGCACTTAGCATATCTAGCCGTATTCGAATTGATTGATCTATTGTAGAAGCTATAATTACATATTGACTAATGTTCATAGATGCCTGAAATTCGAATATGAAGCAATGAAAGAATATAAATTTACAAAAAAAGATCAACAGTGCAGAAAGTAGTGAATATGAATAACCTAACAATACCATTTCAATGAAAAAAACTTTAGGATTATCATATTAAAATTATTCACTTGGATTTCACATTGATATCCTAGCAAAATTTCAAAAAAAAATTCTCCCACAAAAACACCATGAAGTCTCGAAAGATTTATATTCACTACTAACAATTCAAATTTTACATTTCAAATTTCTACAATTTAAAATAGAATACACATACGCTAACAAAAACAAGAAATCAGTATAATTTTAAGAAATGGTAGTTATACTTGCTCTGCCCTTGTGTTTTTTTCCTTTTTTGAAATGAAAAGGAAAAAAAAAATACTTCTCGTTGAAATAAATAAGAGATAGATAAGAAAATCTGAATTCTGGAAATTGAAAGCCAATTTGGACATCTCTGTACTGCCACACAAATGGTCACACGTCATTCAGCCATCAATCGACATTTTTTAAAACCTTCTTTTCGTAACTGTGCCCTAGATTCTTTCTCCAGTAATTTTACTTTGATATGTGTGTACAGTGGAAAAAATTGCAAATCGTAACATTCATATTTTAATGATGAAATCCCATCTGTTTTTTGGCGCACCTTTGTTTTGGCTAATAAATCGAAGCGGCATCTGAATTGATTTCTCACTTGAGATGATTTTGATATGAAAATTCTTAATATTAAATGGAATATTTTTGAAAACAAATAGAATCCCTCGAATCTATCATACCCATTTTTTTATTAGGTTAAACGGGAAAACTGAAATAATTTTGTATTGAAAAATTATTGCAGTATTATCTTATGAATTTGTACTGTAATATTATTTCGCAATAAAAAATAAGCTTATATGACCTTTCGCATCTTGCAACCTCTTAAAAAAATTTATTATTGTACGTTCATCACATGCTCCTAAAATATAATTTTTGGTAAAACATATTATTGACCATTATATTTTATTTGTAACTTTCCTTAAGATTGGTGCAATTATTTATCTTTAATATATTCCTTGTCATGTCTTTAATCTTATTTGTTAAGACTTTTAAACACTCTTACTGTATAAATAATGTAAACTGCTGATTATTCTTTATCAAATTTCCGCCATCCATAGCAACTTTTAGTTTATTAATTCTTAATAAACTTATTGTTGGATTCCTACACATTCAAAACATATCAAAGTCAAACAGATCTATTCCCAACGCAACTCTCCGTATTACTGATTAAACAACTCATGAACTTTCAGGACAAACTATCAATGACAAATACAAAAATTTTTTTAAAATAGAATTTGCATAAAAAGTGAAGGACCGACCTATTAATTGGATTTTTCGTTTCTGATTCATGCTTAACCATTTGGTAGCGAGCGATTTCCGACGGATATCGCGTAATTTTGTAGCCAACAGAAGTTACTCTGAGAACAAACATTGTTAAGAAATAATTTACAAAGAACTCATTTGATTCAAAAGGTTGCTGGATTACTTCCCTCTATGTATTTTAACATCAAAATATCAAGTTCCTGCAAGGTCACCTTATTCTCATCAGCTATGTAAACAATAATATCTTACTTTTCTTTTGATAAATGGAACAATGAAGAATTTCTTACCGCATCGAGAGATCATCATCTTCGCCACCCCATCCCCAATAACTATTTGAAAAGCCATTCAATTTTACGAACTGTTCCGTTCTAATAGCACACACACCTCCGAATATTGACCCGTAAGGCAATCTACAATGAATAATTAGTTCAACAGCGACCTTAGTATGGAATAATATGGAGCTTTTACAGTTCCATACTATTGTACAAGATATTCAATGATCGACATATTGTAATCTGCTTTTGGAAGTGTCTCGTACATGTAGCAAAAAGATAAAAAGAGAAGCCGTGTTGAATTATTAAACAGCTTAGTGACATTCCACTCTGAATTCGACAAAAGAATTGAAATTTCCTAAATACACATAAATTTCAAATACAGTTAGAACAGAAAGATTTACCACCGGAAGGACTGAATCTCAGGAAATAGATCGATTGGAAATATATTACTAAAAAGTAAATTTGCTAATTTAAAATTTTAGTATGAATTTCCAATCCGGTAGTAAGTTGGAATAATTAAGCTTGTTGAACAAGCTTAGTGAATTGCAATATGGTTTATCTTCTTATCTTCTTGCTACGTGTATTACAGTGTCAACAGCCAACAAATTCTGCTTGATTCAACCATTTACCCCAATTATAATGAAATCAGTTCGAAAAACAAACTTGTATTTAAATTTGTTAATTGCAACACTCATATGCCTTGGCTCATCAGGACAGGAATAAATATTTCGATCGTCTTCTGGCAACAAATCGACATCGTGAAATATGAAACAATCCCAATCGTAAAGTTTCATTGCTTCCACATATCCAACATTCATCAGCTTAGCACGATTGAATGTTTCATTCTCATGTTGCTCGACGACAAAAATGGCGTAATCAATTTGTTGCTTAGTGAGCAGTGAATGAAGATTATGCAATAAGATACGTAAATGAGCTTCTCGATCTCTAAAAATGCGTGACATATTAAAGTGACCAATAAATAATCACTTCTTTTACAGTTTGGAAAATTAATCCAATATGAAGAATGAAGTTCCAAATGGAGAATAAGCAAAAGATATATTTTTTGCAAAGTGACGAAAACAAGCGCCATAAATAAATGCACTATTTGTAGATTAAGAAATATAGTGTAACTTATTTGTCAAATAAAATCCTTTAACAGATGTCTAAGTTCAAACTATTCATCACTACTCTTAATGCAGATGGCAGATGACGAGAATTTAAGCTAGATGAAATTGAGAAATTACTGTACATTGGTTCGATCATGAATAGAGAAAATTTCCAAAACTGTTCACTTTAGATAAATATTATGTCTTACTTAATCTTTGACTAAACTGCATACCCACATGTTAAAATTCGACGAAATAGAAAGCACATTATAAAGGCGAACCTATAGGGCACAACAATAGCAACCCTGTGTCGCGATAGGCAATATCGAGGTTTTCCATGACCACCAAGTTCCAAATCTGGATTCAATCGTTCGATTTCTTTAAATGTTGGCTCATCATACCATACTTTTATTGGACCAATCAAACCAGGTGGTGTTATGGGACAATGCACCAAGCTTAGATTTTGCCGTATCATTTGCATACTCGGAATAACTTTACATGCTGATAATGATTCATTATTAAATGATCGCCAGATTGATTGGAAATCTGCAAATTAATTATTTAAAATTCATCAAGTCATTGTTTTAATAACATAAGGTTCCTAAAATAATTGCACAAAAATTCAAGCCAATTCAATTTTTCGAATATAAGCATTTTGATAAAAAATTAGCAAAAAGATTCACCTTCTCCATGTAAAATCAGTCCTTTTTTATTCTCTCCAAAAAAAAAAAAAAAGATTCTTAAATAAATATTCTTTAAGGAATCATCAAAATGTTGATCAATTATCTTGCATAAAAAAAGTATTGCATGCATTTAAGTAATTTGTAAATTTTAGTAAATTAACTAACCTGTAATAATGTCTGCTGTGGTATTATTACCACCATCGATTCCCGAAAAATATATATTTTTTATGTCTATTTCTGTTAGCTTATCATTTACTGAACCAGTGAAGACAGATTCATTAATTGTTGAGTCAACAGTAGTCAGTTTAGTAATAGTGAGGTGATGATGAAAATTTGAAGAAATACTGGTTAAATTATCAACTGAAGAAGTATTATTTAAATTGAATTTTCTTGCATTATTCAGTGGAATTTTTCCAGAATTTCGATAACTATTATTGTTGATGGAATGTACCACAATGGTTTCTTGCCTAACGCTTTCAATTACTGGGCTCCAAATGTGATTATCACTGATAAATGATAAACCACCACCCAGAAAAATATGTGCTGCTACACCAATTGTTAACAGAATGATAACAAAGCGTCCAGCCGTAAGCATCGTTGCGTCTGCATAATATTTTATGCTTCATCCTTTTCAGTATCGGAAATAAAAGAATGCTTCCACATTCGTCTTTTGTTTACACCAATTGATAAAAACCTGAGCCAAAAAAATAAACAAGTACACATTACGATAAGATCGTTATTAGCAGCAATTTATCGAAGCGAAAGAATGTGAACATCGTCGGATCACCGCGAAATACCAACTCAAAGTATGAAAAAGGAAATATAAAAAATCCTGTTAATTAATTCAATTAATAATTTCCTTATCACTTATTAATCATTTCGATTGAATATATCAATCGAAGAATTCCCACTATCAATGAGCTCAACTATTTTCGCCGAATTATTAATTGAAGTATTGCTTTATTATTGTTAGGACAAAATTGGATAAAACTAATTTTGGAAAATTTGAAATTCTTATTGATATCAATCGTTCCAGTTTACTAGTTTACTATTACAAGAATTTCAAATTATCCAGAATTATTTTAATCGAAGAACTGAACTTTCATCAATACCAATCTTTCATTCTACTTCGTTAGAAAGAAATAATGGCTTAACTTAAAACTTTGTTTAAAAATTGCCTGGAATATTGGTTAAACAAATTCTTTGGACGATATTCATTTTCAAACAGCTTTTCCCAGAAAAAAACATTGGAAAAGTGGTAAAGTGAATTCAGAAATTTTTGAGTCTATCGAATTTTCTATTATTCAGTTTTTAGAAGAGTTAAAAAACTTTGATAACCGTTGACCTGACCTTCCCTCTCCCCCTAAATCTATAACAACTGCATTTGAATCTTTGATAACCGTTGACCTGACCTTCCCTCTCCCCCTAAATCTATAACAACTGCATTTGAATCTTTGATAACTGTTGACCTGACCTTCCCCCTCCCCCTAAATCTATAACAACTGCATTTGAATCTTTGATAACTGTTGACCTGACCTTCCCTCTCCCCCTAAATCTATAACAACTGCATTTGAATCTCTGATAACCGTTGACCTGATTCCCCCTCCCCCTAAATCTATAATAACTTCGTTTGAATTTAAAAAGCTTTTCTACATCTATAGCAATTATTCCAATTTCGTCGTGACGAAAAGCATACACATGCACACGTACGAGACTATTCCAGCATTCGGGTGGTTTTTTTTCTATCACTAACTCTGCTGGAAAATATCGGAGAAGTTACTGTAATTTCATTTGATTTTTTTCCCGTACAAAAAAAATTTATTATTCAAATTTAACAATTAATTATCCGTTAAGAACTTGTTTTAACACTTTTATTTTTATCGATGAATAAACGGGAAATCATGTGGATTAAAAGATGATAGTTGTAGCCACGTTGTGCATAAAATAACGTAATTCACGTTAACCTTGGAAAATAGTATAATTTAAGTGAATAGCTAACATTCTCAAATATTAATTTCTGATTCGAAAAGGAATTTCTCTAAATGATTAGACAAAGTGTACATTCATCATAGTAGCAATTAATAATATTTTTGAATTTTGAAAGATATTTGAAAATTTCAATAATAATAAATAGTTTTCTGTGTTTATTATTATTATTACTATTCAAATTTATTCGTCGGCTAAACGCATTCATTTATGTTTTGTAAATTTTCCCTACTTCTCATTAGTGCTCCAAAAAAATTAAGAACACACATGCACAAATATTTACACAAATGCAAGCATACATGCACAAAAAGCAATAGATATATGCAAGTCTCTTCACTTAACTAATGTTTGCATTCTATTATCTTAACATTAATTAAAACTCTGTGACTCATTCATTAATTTCATCGTTCATTAAAACTATTCAAGCAGTGAGTTCAAATTATCGATGATAAAGAAAAGGCATTGATAATTATTGAATCAGATTTTTCTTGTTGTTCAAAGATCATTGTTGAATTGAATTCAATATTAATTGTAAGTGACATTCATTACTTTTCATATGAAACTGTTGTACAAACACAATCATACATTACACAGAGAAATGTTTTTCTGTGAAAGCGAAGAAAGAAGAAAAGATAATTTCACTGGGAGAATGAAAAAGAGGCGAAATGAAATCATAAGATAAATTTTATTATGATTCATTCATGTAATTTTTTTCAAAACAAATCACATATATACATTACAAATATCGCCGAAAAAGAAAAAAGAAATGAAATTAGGCGATAAAATTCATTTTTAATTAATTCATTACATTTAATTAAGCTAACGAATTTCAAGTAATCATCAGACATGCACAAAAAATTGCTCATAAATTGCATAAGGTGAAAACTAACATATAAACATTATTTCTCCAACTTTCATTATTGATATGATTATTATTATTATCATTATTAATGTTATCATTGCTATCATTATTATTATTACTATCATTATTATTATTTGTCACTATCATTATTCTTGTTACTATTATTATTATTAGTGTTTCAGAAATAAGTTTTCTCTGCTAGTATCTGTGAAGAACATATGTAACTTGTTATCAGTTTGCGAGATGTATATTTCTTATCCATATTATATTTTTCCCACTCGTTACAATTAAATAATTTTCACCAATGTAAATATATATTTATTGGTGAAGCGCCGAAAATACGAAACCAGCCTTACTTTTGCACTTTTCCATTTTATTTTGTGTAATGAAAATCGAGAATTTTGAACAGGCAAAAGTGAGCAGTACAGGTTTCGCTGAGATTTTGAAATGATTGGAAATAAAATGTCTGACAGGCAGTGTGATTCATTGGTGAATGAAATGGAGCATGGTGGAAATAAAAAATGAAAAAAATTATGAAATGTTAAAACTTTGCTTGTCAAATATCATCAATTAATGATTTTTTTACGTGATCAATTCAAGTGGTCATCTTGCAAGAAAATGAAAAATGACTTTAAGTTCCAATTAATCAACATACAAAATAATATCAAGCTGTGTGTGTGTGTGTGTGTCTATGTGTGTATGTATGCATACTAACAGTTAACAGTTGGAGGAAATTTTAAAATTTCTGAAAAAATATTTCGAAAATTTGCTACATTAAAAGAAATCAGTTAAATATAAAATGATTTTGTTTGGATTCAAATCCCGACAAATAGATGGAACTTATCGGATCAGAAAATAACAAGAAAAAAACCAAAGCCGATTGGCGACAAGATTGTATGTGAATATATATATATATATATATGTACTAACAGTTAACAGTTGAAGGAAATTTTCAAAAAGTTCTGAAAAAAATATTTCGAGAATTGCTATATTAGGGGATATCAGTTAAGATGTCTAAAAATTAAGTTTTGAAAATGATAACTTTTCTGTTTCGTTTTGGTCAGATGAAATTTTAATATTAATGGTCTGTTATGGAAATAAAAAAAATCAGGCATATTAATTTTCTATTTTTCACTAATTTAGATTAAAATTATTGAAAAAATAAATGGAAAAAGTCAAATTTTTGAAAGAAAGATGAAAAGCCACTGCACAAAGTTTTAACGAATAAGAGATTTGATACCATTTTTTTCAAAAAAAATTTTTGATTTTAGCTTAACAACGATAAATATAAAATGGTTTTGGTTGAATTCAAATCAATGAGAAATAGGTGGAATTTATTGGAACAGAAAATAACAGGAAAAAACCAAAGCCGGGTTAGCGACAACAAAGCCGCTCATTTGATTTTTGTTCAATAATTATTATGCTATCATTGGAAATTCTTGTCTCTCCCACTATTTCCATCATTGTTTTCCTTTTTCAATTGAAAAACGATGGAACAGCTATTATCAGTTATATCAATTGAGCATTTATTTTAATTTTTTAAAAGAAATGCTGAATTTGTTTTGCAACATCAGTTTTTATGATAGGGATCAATACTACAGAGATTTTGTCAATGATGAGACATTTTATCAATAGTAAGATAGGTTAATTCCCATTTGTTTATATTACTTAATTGGGTCGATTTGTAAATTCATAGTAACTGAAATATAAGCGAAGAAAGAGAAGAAAAGTCCTATTAATTTAAAAAGAAAAGATTGAAAAGTATGAGAAATACTGCGAAGGTAAAAAAGATTCATTTAGTGAACAAATCGAAAAAGTAAAAAAAATGGAAAAGAAAAATATTTTTAAAAAAAGAGACTGTCTCTTTCTCGCTTCTCTTGCAACATATCGCCCTTTGAAAATGTAATGTTTGTAATTTTTCAATAGTAAACAAATTATTGTAAAGTTGATGTTTTTGATATCTCTTGTATCAAATTTTATCAAAATAATGTCATCATGTTTAACCCACATTTTAAAAAAGTGAAAAACTTTTACATGCAATGATAATAACAATAACAATAATAATAATAATAACATTAACAGTAATGATAACAGCAATAATAATATTAATAATGATAGCGATTAATTTATGTGACTTATGCTCGAATGTACAAATGATAACAGTCAGCAGTTTCAGTGAATTAGCGACAGACTCAGAAGCTTCACCTCACCATCTCAGTATCACAGGAAGAAGTGAAAATGAGAAAAGTACAATGTGAACCTTCCGCTTGGAACAAAATTCATTGAAATCATCGACTACTTGGGGGAAAGATCGAAAGAACTTATGCGTTGTGATCAAATTGTTTTACATATTTTTAAAATGAAGATTATTAAGGATATTTTCAGATAAAGAATTCATCACACAAAGAATAGTATTTCTATTGTACCTGATCATTCTTCTCTCTACTGTGCGACCTATTTGAGAATCTTGTTTACATTTAATGTAATATGCAGCTTTGTGATTTAGAAAAATGTCATAACTTGATCTGTGACACTGTTTTTACCAATTTGTATTTTTGCAATATCACTATTTACTACTCTTTCGGTATCTTTATTGATACTTCCCAATAAACTTATCGGCCAGTTTTTTATTAACAAGCTTATTATATAACGTCCCTTAACTTTTGATTGGAGTTCAATCATCATCTTTTAATTCATTAACTGCGCCATCTTCAGCTCTACCTTTATCTCAGTTCTATCCTTTCAAGCAACTCATGACCTTGTTTACGTCCCGCTAGTTTTGTTTACGTCTCGCTCTCCCCAACTTCATATCGTTATGTTGTACTCGAAAATATGATTCCCTTCTTATTTTTTATCGCTTATTGTAATTTTTACCTTGCGGAATCAGCACAACAATAAACTTAACTTTTAATTCTTCCTTACACAAATTTAATTTTTCACACAAATTTCTCTTCGTATCAAGTAAGTTTACTGTTCCTCATCTTGAATTACCTTCGGACTAAAAGTGTTTCGCGACACCATTGTCATAGCAATAAGTTCTAACAACGCTTAAGTAGTAAAATGTAATCATAAATTGTTATCTTTAAACTATGTAATAGTTTAGATATTATTCCATAATTGACAAATTTTTTAGTGCGACTACGATATTGCACATTATTAATATTTCGTGAAAACACAAATGCAAGAGAAGCAAAAGTTTTACGATGAATTAGTTTGATGAAAAAGAAGCTGATGTTAGAAATATGAGCAAGTCACTTTTTTAGCAGTCATCGTTATTTCAGCACGATTTCACCTATGATTTTCGTGACGACGAATTAATTTAAGGCTTTTGAAGGATTTATTAAAATATTTTTCATTTCAAATTATTAATAATGCTTCACCTACAAACGAAAAATTCAATAACCATCAATCATATAGCACTTTAAAATAGACATTTAGCATTTGCATTTGTAAACGAGATTTCAGACATATTGGAGAATAAATCGGAAAAGTTTCTTAATTAAAATCCCTATAAAGTACAAATATGAAAATACAGTTTATACTTTAAATGAAAAGGGAAAAAATAAGATCAAGAATTTTCTTATTGCAATAATTATGAAAATGGATTATATATATGGAGTATGCTTATGGCTATGGTACCTTAAAGCTAAATATTTTAAAATTGAGAGCAATCTGTCGTGATATTGGAATCATTAATCTTTTCTCCCGTGTGCGATTTTCATAATTGCTTAGCTCCATTATTATGTGATTTCCGGGAACGATGTGTATTTACAACCATTTGATATTTCAAGCAAATGATGAAACAGGTTTGAGAATTTGTGGTAAAATCTTGATTTTGCAAAGCAACTCAACATTCCTCACTTTCATATTCCTAACATATTTGATTTGTTCAACTGAATAATGTTATATTTCTTTATCTACTTGATGAACAATTCTTTATCACTTATACTTTGTTAACAGATATCACGGTTACATTATGATTACACCATGTATTAACATAATGAATGGAATGAATGATCATCTGAAAAAGGGAAATATTATATCTAAAGCAGTTAACATATTCAACAAAATGTTAGTAATTTTATGGATCGATGATATAAAATTCTAATTGTTTTTAAGCTAAATTCAACCCAAATTTTTTTTCATTTTTAAAAGCAAGTGAATCAAAATTGCTGAAATTATTCCTTCAATTAAAGCAAAATTTTTATTTCAAATTATCGTTTACGCTATTCATCTGAAGCTAAATGCGTGATTTAATAGTTATACAAATGAACATCGCGAAAACAAGCAAAATATAAAAAAGAAGTAACTTTAGCTTTATCCTTTGACATCAGTTTTTACTTTCAATAAAAATAAATCATCGAAAACAAATAGAAAAAGAAGAGAGAAAATTTTTTTACGAGAAAATTATGATCTGCGCAGCTTATCAACATATCCATATTGATGTAAATAGACAACATTCATACCAATTTTGATTTTCAAATTACAACAATGACTTCTTCAGCTATAAATTTATACCAAAATACTTTTTACTTTCAACCAGAAAAGATATTTGTGCTTTTGTGCTTCTGAAATGCTTCTGATCAAATTTTGGACATTTGCAAGATATTTTGTTAACTTAATAGCCAACAAAAAAAGAGGAAAAATATAACATGGAACCTTAAAAATTTTCCGATAACATCACACTAAACGGTTGATGATGATAAACATAAGCAAATGAAAATCACCACACTTAGTGCGCCCAGTAAATCAACTTCACAACGATATTCTCACATTTCGCTCTCCTAGCATCATTTGCTACTACGAACAAACACTCTGGAATGTATGCTGCGTTATTTCGCTTAATCTAAAGTTTACTTAGATTTAATAGAACAAAACGAAAATTTGAAATTATGGAAGATATTATAAATTTCTTAATTGAAAAAAAAATAATTCTGATGAAATTTTGCGTAAAGAAGAAAAGCCATCTGCTGTGAAAATTCAAACAAAATTATGGAAAATCTCAAGTCAGAAATGATCAGAAATGGTCAGAAATACGGGCTCATTTACGTCTCGGTCAGAAATGCTGGGTCATTTTCATCTCGGTCAGAAATGCTGGGTCATTTTCATCTCGGTCAGAAATGCTGGGTCATTTTCGTCTCGGTCAGAAATGCTGGGTCATTTTCGTCTCGGTCAGAAATGCTAGGTCATTTTCGTCTCGGTCAGAAATGCTGGTCATTTTTGATTCCTGTGTTCCTTAAAATTTTGGTGGCGGTTTCTAAAGAAAGAAATTGTCGTGAAAAATTGTACTGTTGCTAGTTATAGAAAAGAAAGTTTTGAAATGAATGACTTACGGACACTCCGATTGTTACCAATAGAATTTGGAATATAGGTAATTGTAGTTTTATTGTTATCCAAATATTAATTACAACAGGACGAAGTTCAGATTATTAGCAATTATTATGATAAGAAGAAGGCAGAAATACGCAGATATTACTCAAACTTGGTAAATAAACGATGAGTTGACGCGTAGTATAAAGCGAAGGATAATAATAGAACGTAAAGAAGACATAAACGGGGAAGTATTGGTTGCAGAATAATAACAGTAGGAGAAAGCGGTGAGATTGATGCTGAAAAAAAAATTTAACGGAATTAGAAAGCCTTTATACAGATGTGAATTGTTTACAATTAAGTGACACGGCTTTCACAATGAATTGGCTAAACAGGCTGCTAAGAGTTACAGAAAGTGACATTGTTCATACATTATAGTATCATTGGTCATATCTAAAAAGCTGGAAGTTATGATTTTTGATAAAGAGAATGACATATGATAACAATAATGATGGCAAACACCTCGAAGTTTATCGAAAACAAAGTAATAATATTTTTTTATAACATTCTACAATTTATCATACTTTTCAGAAATAATCATAGCGTAATATAATCTGGTTTGCGCCAAACATTTTATCCTATAATTATTTCGGTTTTATTGATAGAAATGACCAGGTATGATCAGTTCCTTGAAAAAAGTCACTAGCTCAGCAAAATTCATTTCACTGATTATATTTCCAATTATTTTCGTATTTTGTTATGTGCAATTTCCGTTAACTGTTTAAACTTTGATTCATAAATCGGAACTGTTTTCAGATTTAACCGAAGGTCCATTTGCAATTGTTGCTGTCAATCACTTTAGTGGCTATCAGTATCTTCCGAAATTTTATGAGATTTTCAAGTTTCTAAACAAATTAATTAGACAAATTAAATTAAACCTGTTAAAAATATTCGGCTAATGTCACCAACTGCGGCTGACACATACATGAGAGCTCAAATATCATAGGAAGATATTGCTGTTGTAATATATTGTATAATGGAAAAAATGAGTTTCAGTAAGACATTATGCTTTAACAATTGCTTTAACAATAACAATTTTTAACAATATCATTTTAAAATATTCCTGGTTTGATATCAATTTCAGGTTGCCACAATTTTCCTTCTGCAACTTAGTGAGTAGTATGACTGATTTAAGTTCATTTCTAACATATGTACAATAAATTTAAGTTGCTATTCAACTTTAAATTAAGTTGTAAGAAAAATTAAAATCCCAGTTAAAACTTGCGAGCGAACATACAAGTCTGCCGTAGATGGTTTTAAACCGTTTTTTTTTTTCAGTTCGCAAAAGTAGCAGTTTTTACCCCGTTTCATACATTGTTCAAATTCAAATAAAGCAACTGATAACTGGTGATTCTGCAAAATTGTCTGACATCACTCTAAATATCTACACACTGACTACTTGAACTTTTTGTTCAAAAAGAGAAATTTTTTTGAATCATTTGAACATTTAAAGAAGATCGAACTTATTGCACTGATAAGCTTTTGTTAATATGAATTAACCATGCTTCGTGATTGAAAACTTTGCAATAAAACTGAACTTTTGTATAATTCGTCATGTCTTTAACATACATTATTGTAATTTTTACTCAATTTTATAATCGAATTTTCAATTAATTTACAGTTTCACGAAATAAACATTGTGAGTTACCATAAGAAACAAAAATTTAATCCCATAATTCGAAACATTCTGAAATTCAATTTCAATTAATCAAATATTGTTTATATATATATATATTTCCTGAAATTATTTTACTTGAAATGTATGAAGGAAAGAAAGTTGAATCTCAGAAGATTTTTTTTTATCCAAATTGTATCACGGAATGTATAGAAACCACTTCATTAGATTAATTAATTAACTAAATGTCACCTCGAAATCGAATTCGTTAGACATTGATGAGGGAGTATTTGTAATTTGTTAATGATTAAATATTTTGAAAATGGTAAAATGCTTTGCATGATTAATTTGGAATTGCATGAATTACATATAAAAAGCATATTTGATAATTTAGAGATGCTCAATGAAATGAATATTGGAATAATTCAAAATATATTTCAATATAGAATATGATATTAAATTAAATATAATTTTACTGTACACATAATCTCACACTGTAACAAATGATATGAACATGATTTTTGAAAATTAAAACAAAGAAATTCCAACAATTATTTGAGTAAAATTTGATACATATTTAATTAAAATATTTCTACGTATAAATAAATTATCACTCTTCCTCTTTCTCTGTCTCTCTCATTCAAACATATCATACTATTGAAAATGTTTCGTTTAATAATTTGATTGAAAGAAGAATATGAATTGATAATTTGTCTGATAAAGTTTTGTTCATTCATAAATGGTGTAAAAAAATAGAACGAGGATGAGAAAAAAAGAGATGAAAAGAATGAAGGAAAAGAGAAAGGAACATAGGATTTAAGGATAAATGAATAAATGAATTAATAAAATGAATGAGTGATGCGAGAGAAAGAGAGACAGGGAAATGGATAGACGGATGGATGATTGACAAAAAGTGTAGTAAAAATTTTATTGTTTCAGATGAAATGAAAGAGGAGGAAGGTTTTGCATTTAGCTAGGCTAGCTTTTGCTCTTTACTTTTCGAGGCAGCTATTAGCTATTTAGCTCTATACAGATCTTGTTTTCATCCCTCCTTAACTATTAATTAATTAATTAGCTAATTATTTATGCTTATTTGTTATAGATGATTTAGGATAGATATTAGCTAATTAGCTCTAACTTACAAAAATATCATTTTTATTCCTCCTTAACTTATTAATTAATTATTTATGCTGATTTACAGATGAATTATGGGCAACACTGGTAGTTCAATTAGTGATTTAAGCTTATTCTCTAAGGGTGGCATTTTTACACGAGATCAAATTGATGAATATCAGGTTAATTATCAATATTTTTCGCATTATTATCATCATTCAATAAGTATCACAGAAAAACATATCCAATTATTACTAGTAAAATTAATATGAAATGAATTCTTTTGCTTTGTTGTTATTATTATTGATGGATGATATCAAAGTAATCGATCCATCTTATCATCGTATCTTAACAAAAGTATAAAGAGTAATCACTACATCAAGTATTATGTCACTTTGTTATCAGTGAATAACTGCAAGCATGTGTTATTTGAACGCATTATAAAAATATTTCTGTAATAATATAATGCTGGGATTTTTTTTGATTATAACAATACAGTAATTGCCACAGTAATATCGTAATGATACAGCAATTATTATAGTAATGTAGTAACATTATTATTAAAGGCATATATCAGGAATATTTTCTACAATTTGATTGTATTTTAATATTTGAATGAATTTTTAAATAAACTTGGGTGTATGATTAAACGTAGTAAATAAGGAACGTGAGATGTAAAAAGCGAATATATTTAATTAATTAATTAATTAGAACATTGAATTTTTTAAGCCATTTTTTGAAACAATTTACAAGAATTTCAACTAATTGATAAAAAGTAGCGAGAAAAGGAAAAAGTTTTGTTTGCATTTTAGGATTGTACATTTTTCACGCGAAAAGATATCATACGTTTATACAAGCGATTCCATGCTCTCAGTCCGATCAAAGTACCAACAAATATGCAAGGAAACCGTCCAGCTATTATAACATTATGTTTTGAAGAAATCGAGAAAATGCCTGAACTACGAGTATTATTTGCTATTTTTGCTAAAATCATTTAAAATGTAAATTATTTAAAATTCAAGATTTATCGGTTTTGAATTTTTAGGAAAATCCGTTCAGACGACGAATATGTCAAGTATTTTCTGATGATGGAGCGGGAAATTTGACATTTGATGATTTCTTGGATATGTTTTCCGTTTTTAGTGAAATGGCACCACTAAAGCTCAAATTAAAATACGCATTCCGAATATACGGTGTGTATTTATTTTTCTTTTGTCTCACTTATATTCATGAAAACTTCATAAAATTTAATTAACATATAGAATGGTAATTTTTAAAATACCATTTATATGAGGATGGAAAATCATAGAGTGGTAAATAATATGAAATATGGAAATTTATGGATGCGAAAATTTTTTGCAGATTTCGATGGTGATGATCAGCTTGGTCATGATGATTTAAGCAAAATTATCCGATGTTTAACGCGTGATGAGCTATCGGATGAAGAGGTTGAATTTATTATTGAAAGGGTAAGATAACGAATTTATCATTAAAAGAATAAATTAACGAATTTCTCGCTTCTGATTATTAATTTTTCTCAGCGAATTGATGATGTACAAGAATATTAATATTATTTTGAATATCAATGAATAACTGAGGATGGTTAGTCTAATGAATTAAATGAAACAAATAAATCTAATAGATTGATTAAGAACAGATAAAGTCATAAGAAAAAAGCACGGATAGGCTAAAAAGAGATGCAATAATGACAATTTCAGTTTGTTTGAACATCTAAAATTGAAATTGGAATTCCACTGAGAACTAAACTGAGAAATTGAAATGATTTGGAAATTCCGCATGTTTGTGTTTATAAATTTCCTGTCTACATTCTAAAACAAAACGTCGCCTTTTGAAATTATCAAAATATTCCCTGAATTGACTTCTTTCTTTTCAGGTAATTGAAGAAGCAGATCTCGACGGTGATGAGCAAATATCATATGCCGAATTCGAACACGTCGTTTCACGTTCACCTGATTTCATTCGAACTTTCCATATTCGTATTTAATGAAACCAGAATGGGACTTTTACTTACTGCTCATTTCAAATAAATCTCTGAATCTCTATCAAGATATAGTAGGTGAAGCTTTGCACTTTCACTTTTTCAGTGCACACAAGTATCAATTTTTCAGTTTATATCTTTTCTGCCTATTTTTCTGTGTATTCCTATTAAGGCAACTTATTTAGGAAAAACATATGGCCACACTGAAATAAGATTTTCTGCTCCATAATTCATAATTCACTAATTAAATAACAGTTTTAAAAATTTGCTTACTTATTACAACATTGATTAGAAAATTTTTAAAAAAAATGTTCTAAATTGTCTTTAGGATGAGATGTTAAATAAATCCTTGCTAACAGAACTCTTTTCTACCAAACTGAACGAAATGCGAAAGGTGCGAACACCAATTTGTAGAGAACATCACTGGGCTCAATATTTATTTCACACTGAAGAAAATTTTGATTTTTTTAAAATGTAATACAGAGCATTTTTTCAAATGCGGAGACAAACCCGTCATGCAAAACAATTTTGACAGAGATATAATTAAAAGGCAATATTTGCTCTGATGTTAACAGCTCATTTTTTCAATCGCCCAAAAAAAACATGTGATGCAGTACAAAATCTGTAAAAAATACCAAAACATGCTATTATAAATGTTCAATACGGTACAGAATAATTTTAAAAACTTGGAAAATAACTGAAAGTAAATATTTGACAATTTGAACTGAATTTCAATTTTAAGCGTTCTCAATGTATTCGTGTGCTGAAAGTAAGCTGAAAGTAGTATTTATATGGAACTACGCGTCTAACCGTAATACAAGGTGATGCCAGGTGTGGCGTACCTGGTTATTCATTTATTTTTTGGTATATATTCTATTTTCCTTAAAAGAAAAAATGATAGTGATTTAATCCTAAACGAACAATTTCTCCAGTGAGAAACAATTTTCCTATTGAGAAAACATATTTGTGAAATAATAAAAATTCAATGTAAAACAGAATCAATAACAAAGTGAAACAGAGATGATTATCTCAATTAGATTAATCTCAAACATAAATATGAAAATTTCACAAGATGAAATCAATCTTAGAAATTATAATTAGGAAATAATTCCAATCAAACAACGAAAATAATAACTACCATATGGTCCAAAACTAGGATCCACCAATTTTTGTTTCAGTACCTCCTTGCTTCGATGAAAACCTAAACAAAACTATATTGTAAAAAAAAAAGAGAAATTCAATAACACTGAAACAAAACAGAATTCCATTTTTTTATTAATTGTTGAAAAATTTAAATCGTTGACTCACATGAATGGTTCCTTTTTCTTTGCTAATTCATTATAAACCGTTAGTGCTTGAGCAACCATACCGCTTGCATTAGCCAAATCAGATGGTACAATTATTGTATTGGTTTCTTTAGCTATTTGTCCAAAAGCTGTTACATACTTCTCAGCTACCGATAAGGTGGCAGCGTCATAGCCACCTGCTTTGTTTAACGATTCCGAAACCAGCTCGATACCCATAGCTTGAGCTTTTGCATTTATCTCAATGGCTTCTGCCTAAAATTAAGGATTATTTTACAGCTTTTTGAACAAATCTGTCCAAAATAACAAGGTCAGCATGCAGTTTGCGTCTTGTAAGCCTTCTTGCAATAGCTTTATTTAAATAGGTTTAACAATAATAAATTTTCAGATGGAATTCAATGTTTTATCTTTGAACTATCGGTATTTAATAACTTCTCTGTATTAACAGCCTTTAAAAAAGGAAAAATTGAAACATGGCTTCGTTCCATCAAATCAATTACCTTGCCCTTGGCTTCATTAATCTTTTCTTGCATCGAAGCTTCTGATGCTAAAATGCGTGCTCGTTTTTCACCTTCTGCGATATTAATTGATGCCTCACGTTTACCCTCCGATTCCAAAATTGCGGCCCGTTTTCGTCGTTCTGCTTCTACTTGCATCTGAAATACACCTCGAAATCTCCAATCACTATTACTGAATTTTTTTCTCATAAGTGAAGTTTTTTTTTTATAATGCCCTTCTTAATATTCTTTGGCTATTGCAAGATGTAATAATAATCACAGTGTAGTGAAGTTCAATAAAAATGTATCGAAGAATGACACACTCTTTATTAAACGTCCATCTTCATGTTTATTACAGTTCACCTGAGTGAATGAAATCAGGATTAATCTTCATGGTTATTACAGTTCACACTTAATGAATAAAATCAAACTAGGATCATAAAAAAACTGAAGCTATATCCTACCAAAGACAGATTAACTTCTAAAAATTTTAGCAGCAAGAAAAAGGACCTGCATTGCCTCCTGGATTTTTATAGGCATCGTCATGTCTCCTGAAATTTGATACAACTTCATCATTTAAGTAAACTCATTCTTTCCGAAAAAAATTTTACTCTGATTTTAACATATGCGTAAGCGTCACAAATAAAATGATTAATCTAAAAGCAAAGAAAAAGCTTATTCAATAAAAATATTTCCAAAAAAAATTTCACCATTAGAGATTTTAAAATCAAGTCTTAGATTGAAAAGAATACTTACTAATTTCATATCGCATGCACTGCAATCCCCAAGGCTCAGCTGCCTTATTTATTGATTCTGTAAAATGCAAAAAATTTTTTCAGGCAGTATACACTCTTCATCATTATAAAGTATCATGCTTAGTTTTTTTAATCTCGAAATGTAGACAGTCTACAGCTAATCCTAAGTTTCAATCCCAACAAACCTTAGCTCAGCTCACTTGAGGGAATATGACTTGCCTGACAAACATATCACTCGCTAACTAAATAACTGATAATGCACTGAAAACCGTTCTATAAAACCGAATTCATAACCAATAGAAAAGTGGCGCCAACAGTATCACAATTAAAACAAACCGACAATATTAACGTTAAGTTGTTCGCGTTCCTTAAATACTGTATCTAGATTGATTTTGCCTACTTCTGAACGCATTGTTGTTTGAGCAAGTTGTGTAATAGCATATTCTGGATCTTCAACACCATACGAAGCCTGGATGAAGTCAGTTAGACTAGGACTTCATATAGACTATGAATTAAACAAGAATTTAAATCCCTTGCTGTTTGCACTTCCAAGTACGGTTTTATGATTCACAGAAGTCAGATAGAAAAGAATTTCTTTACATACTTTGTACGGATCCACTACTCGTAGATAGAGAACCCCATCAATTTGCAGCTGTACATTATCACTCGTCACGGCACCCTGTTGTGGTACTTCAATCGCTAACTCTTTGAGTACTTGTACATATTTAATACGATCGAAAAATGGTAGCAAAATATTGAATCCCTGTAAAATTTATTTCCTAAAGCTGAGTTGCAAAATCGCAATCTTAAAATTTTTGCAACAATAATTATGGAATCAATTATTCGATTAAGAGTCTGTATCTTCCTAACAATGTGTTCAAGTTGAAAAAAAATTTACAGGATCTAAAACAGAATGAAATTTTCCCATGCGCTCAACTACCCATGCTTCCTGCTGCGGAACGAAATTTACGACAAAATTAGCTTTGCCCCGAACAGCTCCTCTTTTTTGAGCCAAGTTTATAGCATTCCTGAAACAATCCTTCTTGAAACAATAGTTTGGACTGTCGAACTACTGTAACTATCAAAAGTAAGAGAAAAAAGCTAAAATAAATAAGCTCTGTTAAAATCAGAATTAAGACGAGCACACTGAAATAAAATGAAATAAAATAACTGAACTGAACTGGGAATAAAGCTAAGAGGACTCAAATGAAATGTAAAAGAATAAATTAAAAATAAAGCAAAATGAATCGAGTTAAATTGAAGTAATTAAAATGATCTATAAAGAATAAATGAAATTGAAAGTATTTAAAAAATAAAGTTAGGGGAAATAAAGCCAAATATAAGCAGCTAAAATTAAATTAAAATTAAATCACTGAAATTAGGAAATGAAATTTAATTTAAGTAAATCAAACAAATTTTTGAAATGAAATAAATATTAACATGAATGGATCCAAAGATTTTAAATATGCGTTAGCATAACCAAACGATGATAGATTAAGGCTTCGTTTCAACGACGATGCTAAAGCCATCTTCCTGAAAACAACAGTATTACGTGTATTTGAAATTACAAATCAACTGATATTGGATTGTTTCGATCTGCATATAAATTAATCCAGAATACTGTAATAAACAGTGATAATTTCTCATTTTTTTTCATAATTGCAAAAAAAAGAAAAAATTCCAAGAAAATAAGGAAAAGAGGCCATAATGAATTAATTAATTTAAATAAAAATGATAAACAATAAAGCCCGGACCGCGCTTTTTACGTGCAACAAAAAGTACGGTTACGTCCTTTCCGTAAGGTGTGAAATTTCTACTAAACAAATGGAAGAGGGAAATAATATTAACAAAATAAAGATGCGCAAGTTTCTTTTTTTCCTGATACTTGGTATCAAGATTTACGTTTAAATTCTTAATTTTCATTACAAGTATCCAAGGATCTACTTCTTATCTTATCTATTTATCCAAGATCTACATCATTACAACTATCTACTTGTTGTATATGTATTTGCGCGTTTTCATTCATTTACATGCAATAAACCTTTTTTTGAATGGAAAGAAATTATTTACATAATACATAAATGTATGCATGAATAGTTTAAACGCATATGCACACATATTAGATGTTTTTTTTTGAAATTAATTTCCATCCCATTAAAGATCATTTTAATGAAGATATATCGAAGAATTAGCTATTGAAAGAAAGTTATATAAGATAAGATTTACTCGAAGTAAAACATAAGTTTATTTACTTCTTCTTCTGTTGAATTTTCACTATCATAGATATCACAATTTATTATTTCCTGCAATTGTCTCAAGTGTTAAATTATCTGGGCTTCTTTGATAGAAATATTTAAATGATATATATTTAGACTTCAGTACTATAAATTAGAATTATTTACGTATTTGAAGTGATTTCTTTAAGAAATGATCTGATTGAATAGTAGAGCCGAGAGTATTAAGGATGTTGGAAGAAGGGGAAATATCATCAAGTGATGCGGAATTGTTGAAAGAACTGAAGACAGGACAAACTTTTTATTTAAAGGTATTTTCTTTCAAAAATTCATTCAAATTTCATTCGACCATTTTTGTTTTGAAGAACGATTTATGATTCGAAAATATTTGTTATTCGCTCTTCTGCAAAACTTCATATATATATATATATATATATATATGTTTTTGTAACACTTTTTCTATAAAAACTAAATTATTTCAGTATCTTGGATCGGTGCAAGTTTTCGAGTCGTTAACGAAAAAAAAACCTGAAGAAAGAGATAACTGGACAAGGTAATTATAAAATAAATAACTGCAGTCCATTAATAAAAAAAAAAAGTATTTTACCAAAGACTTTCAGTTATTTTGATAATTCTTAGATATAGTAATGAAAAGATTTTTTCATTGTTCATCAGTAACTTGACTTATAAAGATTCCATCGGACGATTTCATGGAAGTGTAATTATATAAAGTTTGCTTATCAACAAATTTATATATTCCAGACATTGTATGTATCGTATTTGTCATGAGCTTGGTATATATAAAGGAAATTCAAAATCTGATGAGCGACTTCTTGATGTAAGTTGCAATTTATTAAGTGAAATCTAAAGTAGAGAAATCACTGAAAAATCTGCTGTGTAAAATCTGATAAAATGCGGTGCTTTTTTTTTGCTCCAGGCATTGTATGTATCGTATTTTTCATGAGATTGGTAGATAAAGAAAATTCAAAGCCTGATGAATGACTTTTTGATATCGCAGTTATAATTCGGTAACAATTGTTATATCACGGTATAGTTCGGTTACAGTTGTCATATCACACATTGGACTTTGTGAGTTTAGATAATTGCAGAAATTAACAAACTTTATGAGACAAATTAGTGGAAAATAGGAAGAAACCAAATTTTTTAGTCATTAGTCAACGATTCTAATTAATTAATCAGTGAAATGGTTTACCGTACTGAGTTGAAGATGCGGGACGAAAATTAATAAATTACTTGCAGAAATTAGGCGAAGTGAAGGTTGAAGACAAAGATGTTGAACTAAATGTGGCATTAAATGCTTTTATAATTCTGGATAAAGAGGGAATACGAATTTTGGAACGGCATCCCATCCATGTTATTTCATATGCTTCATCCAGCACTGAGGTTACCATTTACTTCACTTTAAATTGATTTACCAATATCACTATTTATGAAGAATATTATAAATATCATTTTAGAGTTGTTATACCATTCAAATTTATCTCATATCGCGATAAATTTCGTAAAATACTAAAAAATTTCACGTTTTTGACATCTTTGCTAATTGTTAGTCTAAATGCATTGCTGTTTGTATTTGATTTTTCATTTTTCATATTTTTCATATTTTTCATATGATATTATTATAATAACTAAGATACAAGAATTTAGTAGTGGTGAATACTTCATAAGAAAGAAGCATGAAATGGTCATAACTCTCATGCACAAGCTGGTTAAGGTTGAATTATCCCAAATAACTCAAGAAATCTGTATTTCCTACAGTATGTAGGCATTATACGTATAAAAGTTATGAACAGTTCCACATTTTGAGAATTTTTTCTTTTCAGGAAATAACTGCTTAATTTTCTATTTTCATTATAGGAGTTTACCAAAGGAGTGTTTTGTTTCGTGTCACATGTTCGAGAATTTGGAAGGCGGTGTTTGGTTTTTATGGAACCTGACAAGAATGTCGATTTTATTATGGAAACTATTCTTCAGATATTTCGGTTAAATAATAAAGGTTAAAACTGGATTAGAACCTATATTTTGGCCGATACTGTCTTTTAATCTGAAATTTAATATGAAGCTGCATGAATTTTATATAACAGCCAGTCGACTTACATCATATATCATTGCTAAGGTAGTTTCAACGAGCACAATTTCATTGTCCAAATAACTTTTCCTTCCTGCTGTTGACGCGTAAAAGTCTTCATTTTATTGGTATTGGTTTCCGATAAAAATACTTGTTTCTTTGTACTTTTCAGCACTTCATCTGCCTTTGATAAATTTATCTTTGACTAATATTATCTGACTTTAAAGTTTTCGCAACTTTTTGTTATCTTGCAGGACATGGCAATAAGTTAAACATAACAGTAGCGGGATCGCCAGAGTCAGATTCGAATTGTGGTAAAATTTTTTTATATTTGATACAGATTATTCGGTTTTTTCCTAAATCTTTCGCGAAACCAAGCCACGTCGATTGTATTTTTCAGCTTTGATGATTTTCTGGGTCAGTTGAGTTGTTAAGTTTGAAGTTTTAAATTTTGAACTTCTTTGATATTAGGAATTTTATTACTTTTTCATCAAAGATTTATCTAGAGGATTTTCTACTTGATAAGTGGCACAGTGACAAATGTTGCCATTATTAAGAGAATGCAAACGGTATAATACCATGTACATTTTTAGCGATTACATATATTCATATATGTTCTGGCAATTCATCGGTATGCTCGATGTAGTTTAATGTGTTTTTTTTTTTTTTTTTTTTTTTTCAGACCATCAAACTGATATGAACTTATGTAATTTGCCCGCTGCTTTGGGTCTCAACAAACAACCTTGGTATCATGGTGAAATGGAACGAGCTACTGCTGAATCGATGCTACGACAGGAAGGTGATTTCTTGGTTCGTATTAGCCCAAACACTGCTAATAATTTTGTGCTGTCTGGGATTGCAAATTCGGTCGCAAAACATTTCTTGTTGTTGGATGAAAACGATCAAAAGGCAATAAATTTTCTTTTCATATCGTACATTTTTTTGGCTTTAAAAGAAAAAAACTGAACTGAAAAGCTGAGCTATATATATATATTTATTTATTTATATTTAGGAGGAATATTATTTATATTTATATTTATATTCAGGGGGAAGAGAGGAAAAGAAGAGTCAGGGAAGTTGAAATTTGTTTTATTTATATATACTACAAAATCAACAATGAATTCTTATAGGTCCGCAAACAGCAGCAAGTATTCGAAACAATTGTTGAGCTGATTGAGTATCATCGGGGGGAGAATGTGCCAATTATCTCGGAAGGCAGTGAATTGCACTTGATCCGTCCCATTATAAGATTTGCCGCTCCAGCACCGCGCCGATAGAATGTCCAGAACAACAAGAAATATGACTGCATGAGCTTATGTATGTGATCACCGAAATATTTATGAGGATAATTTGAGGTGTCTACCGAAATTTTTGAAAAGGGAGGAAAGGAGGAGAAAAGCGAAGAGAGTTGAAATAATCCTACGACATCAGTCAAAAGGATTCTTTTTTATTAGATGGTATTGCCTCTCTCCTGTCTTCATTATTACAATTTCTGCAACGTCATTTATAACTATAACTGCAAAGATGTGCAGAGAAACTTTGAACTGTTGTAATTAATACCAGCTAATGATGTCGGGTCGTTATTCACCTTCAAATTTGCTGTTACTTCCGTTGTTATTAATCCCAAATTTCGTGCATTCACTACATATTCTTGATACAGTTGTATCATGTGATCAGGTAAAACATCCAAATAATTCTAGTTTTTGCAGAACTAACGTATAATAATAGGATAATTGATTAAACAGAAAAACGACAAACTGAAAACTCGATTGAAATTTTAATGATGAGTGCTTAACTTAGAATTAAGATCTGAAGTCAGAAAAAGATAGTTATTGAGGTGAAAAATAAGCTGCGAGATACCTCGGAACCTATTATTTTAATCGAACTGTGTTGTTTCGCTGACTTTAACAGCAAATTTATGTCTGTGTGGATTTCATCTTAAATCTTTCAACTTTTCTATTTTTCTCGAAATAAGCAAACATCTAAATTTAAATTAGGTTATTGGAAATGTTTTTAGGTTTTTATATATGTTTTAATTGCCATAGATTGCCATAGATTCAAAAATTTAAGTTTCTTAAGAATCACTTTGGAAGCACTACTCGAAGTTGAATTTTACAGAAAATATTTTTTTTATCTTCGTTCGATTAAACGTCTTAATAATTATAGATCATACAGGTAAAGGAAATGGGACAGGAGTGGGATGCTGAGCAATTAAAAATAACTTTCCAAAAAACATTTTAAAAACATCTAGTAGTTGCTCAGTATTTATTATTTCTTATTTCTACTAATGTCTTATGAAGTTATTATTAATCGAAATTTATTTTATGACTGAAATATAAAATTTCGTTTTTCTTAATGTATTGACGTGTCCTTCAATTAGCTAACATTGTAATTCAGTGCAAATGAATTGATAAATTTAGTGGGAAATATTCAAAAAATAACACGCCGAAGTTTTTCCAATAATTTTTAATTGAATAGAATGCTTGTTTGTTTAGAAATCTTTTGTTCGAAGCTTTAGTTATAGCGCAAGTGCTCAGCTTAAATTCAATTTCTTAGCATTTTTTCGGATATAAGCTTATGATATGTTGTAGTCGGTAATTTCACTGTTCTATTAAAAATATGGAATGCAAGTAAATATGGCATAAATTGAAGTTTACCACGAAATAGAAAATCATCTGCTTTACTTTTCTGTCGAATCTTTGGGCAGTTTTATCAAAATTTTAGTTTATATTTCAGGATTTTAGTTTTCTCTAAGACTGAAAAGTGAATAAACGGTTATATGTGCCATCAGGATTTAAATCAAAATATCAAGCTGTTATAGGGTCTTGTTAAGGTCAAGTTTCTCCCTCTTATTATCAATGTTATTTTTGCCTAATTATTGTTAATATCTCAAGTTATCACTATGTTACTTCAAATATTTCTTTGCTTGCTGTTTGCATTTCTCATGAAGAATTTAATCTCGCATTAAATTTATTTTTTTCTGACATTATGAAAAACGACGTGAAAGGTTTATGAAAAATTTTCACGAACGCAAGCAGATACGATTATGTGTTATTAATTTGCCGAATTAATTAAGAGTATTTAATGTAAACTATTCATGAATTGCTCGATGTGTTCTTTGCTAATTACATATTATAATTTATCAATGATTTTTTTAATCATTTCGTCATTTTGTTATGTAATTTTTAATTAACATTATTGTGATTAAATTAATTATTCTCAAGATTTTCACTGCGCTGTACAATTTTCTTGAGTAATAATATGCCGGAATAACCATGAAATCAACCTTACTATTGTAAGATATAATGATACCAAATATTTTCGGATGTAATTATAATCAAGATCAAGTAATCAGAGTGCCTATTCAGTGATAAATTATAACGACAGGATATTTCTGCACTGTCGTGGAAGTACATAACTCATCATGGAAGCTGATAATTAATTATTCTACTTTGTTAACATTTACTAATTTCTATATCATAATAACATGCGAATGCATTTTAAATATATCATTTGTCGCTATCACACTTACTTTGTTTATGGGAATGTGAAAAAAGGAACTGACCAATGGATTAATCTTTTTTGAACCGTTTGCAAAATTTAATGAAATTTGATTTAAAAAGTTAGAGAAAAAGCAAAATCAAATATTGTGTTATGATTAATACTTTTCATTTATTATGAATCCAGCTTTTCAGCTCTTTAAAGATCTTTGTCTATCATAATTCCGGTTGTTTAGGTTTACATCCGGATATGCCTTCATTTTGATTGGTATTATCGATTGTTTTTGTATTAAATGTTTTGTCAAGACTTTTACCAACTTATTGTATGCGTATAACAAAGCGCATAACAAAAAAGTATAAGGTATGGAATTGAGTTAATCATTAATATATCTAATATAGATGATAGAAATATGAGGAAACAAAAGTGAAAAGGCAAATATTTACTAAGCTTTACTGATTTCCATGATATTTAATTTTCTTGTATTGAATGGTTTTATTAAGTTCTAAATTTAAAAGAGAAAAAATTTTTTCTTTGCTGAAATTTACTCATTCCAATGTCACTTTACCGAATGGTGATTTCGTATCAGCCAATGTCACTTTATCTAAGATATCCGTCATTTCATCAACATTATAAGTTTGTCTGATTTCTGCTATGTATTCGCTTGACGTTTGAAAATTTAAACTAGCAAATGAGGAACAACGGTTTAGCTCATCAATAGAATGCTGAGCGGTCAAGTATTTAATAATAAAATAGTGGTCATAAATTTTTGCAAAATTAGGTCATTCATTTCAATGCAAAGAAATTATTTATAACAAATAATATTACGGTCTGTGAACAATTAAAAATTTTTTTTTTTAAATTTTCATTTTATCTGACCATTAAATAAGTAAAAAGAGAAGTAACGAAAAACGGTAATGAAATAATAACTCATTGATAATTCCATATAAGCGTCAAGTAAGTCGGGATTATTTCAGATGTTTAATTTGATAGTATTTAATATAACTTTTAAAAATATAATTTGTTGATGAGAGAAGAAAAGCATCTTGGATTGAATTATCTGGGCGGAAATTTCGACTGTTTAAGTAAACCAAAATGAGTAAGTAATTGATGGAACAAATGGCAGAAGTTGGATATAGCAGTCATATAGACAAGAAAAAGTTTGAGCAAAACGATTCAGCAAATAATTGCTAATTAGCAATTTCATATTCACTTTCATAATTTAAAAATAAAAATCATTTCCAGCCAAATTATTACTAAATTGTTTAGTTTTGCTAATCCATAAAATATTCATCCTTCATATTTATTCAGACAAAGATGTGATTATTCGAAGTAAATTTCACACCATTTATTGTTTTATTTGCGCAATAATTTCATGTACAAATAACACTTATTTGTTGAACAATTTGGCAACTAAATTGTATTACCTCTTTCCTTCTTTCCTTCTCCTTTTTTAGTTTAAATTAAACTTTTATGCTTATTTTATTAATTTTCATCAAATTTTCTTAAATGAATTATTTAGCTGATATTTTATGTTAAATCATATTATTTAATGATGCAACAAATGATTGTTTTAATTTAAGAATTGGACAGTCCAGCTCTACGATTGACAATTTATTGTTGTTCATTATTTTTAAACATTTATAAATGACATTTGCTAAATATTAATTAATTTGCACTAAGAAAACTTTTTTCGTTTTTCGAATATAATAACTTGCCTAACTAGATTTGTTAATTAATGATAATTAATCAGCACTAAGAAAAATTTTGCTGATCTCACCTAAATGCAATAATTAATTAATTAATTTTTTCTGCATTTCCAGAATAATTTTATATTTAATATTCGATTCGATCAACCATTTCGTGGTTTAATCTACAGCGAGAGAGATTTCCCAAATTGCATCTATGTGAATGCATCAGTTCTATCCAAATTATCCTACGTCATAAAGGTATTTTCAGCAATTTTATTACTGATGATTCATTCATGCAGAGGTTAAAAGTAGGAGAGGTTGATTGATTGACAATCGTGTCAACAGGAGAAAAGGAAAATAAAATTCAAAAGAAATTTGAAAGTTAAAAATTTTTGTTGCGGGAATAAATTTTTCAAAAACCCCTGAGCATTTCGTTTTCCACATAGAGCAGATTTTTTAATTTTTATACAATTTAGAGTTTATTTAACAACTGGTATGATAAATGCAAGCAATAAGCAATAATTAAAAGTTTGATTCGGTAAAAATTTTCCGCAGCTTTATTAAATAAAATTTATAATTGATCTGCAAAGAATACTAGAAAACTAGTAATAATGCATCATTATTATCATCAACGCGATTCATTGTCATCACCACTCCTCATCATCTCTCATGACCGTCCTCACTACTATCATGACAATCCTCACTAATATCATCATTATCATCAACTTTGCTAACAATCATTATTATCTTTACCATCACTATCATCAACGTGAATGACACTTGCAAATTTGAAGCTTTGTTAACCGGTGAGAATCTTGTTTCCTCTAGTGGTCAAAGCAATATCATTTATAAAATTTTTTTCTGAAATTTCTAGAAAGAAACTGGAATTTTGAGATTCTGCTAAACATCAATTACATCAATCAGAGAAGAACACTTCCAAAAGTTTCGCAATGTTTTTTAAATCGGTGCTTCCCTTTAGTTTCACTAGTAAAAGCACTTTCCAGTCATTCTTATATCATTCTGTATTTGCTCAATAAACTTTCAAAGCTTTTTCTGAAATCAAGGCACTCTTGGCTTCTTCGTATTTTGGAAATGACATTGATAGGGATAGTTGGAAATTTAAATCCTGGATTGTCTGATACTGTCAAAACTGCTAATTTTAATTTCAAATTCATATAAATTAGTTCGTAATGTTCTAAAATTATTTCACACTTGTAATTGGCATGCAAATGCTATTTATGGCGTTTGTGTTTTAATTTTCATAATTCTGAATAGAATTATGAAAAAAAAAATGTTTCTTTAAAGACTTTTCTTTTTCTCCAAAATTTTCAAAAAGGTTCAATTTCTAGCAATCCAATTTTGAAAATCGTTTTTTTCATTTGATTTTTTTTTGAAAAATTTTAACTTTAATTTTGGAGTTTTAATTAATAACATAGCATTCATCAAATTACTATGTTTTTTTTTCTATAGTTTTATCATCTTTTTATTGTTTTCTTGGAAGCTACTCCATGTTATACCATATTTTCAACTTTTTATTTATATATAGGTACCATTAGATGGATGTGAAACAGCTTATAACTCGGATGGCAATCTGGAAAATGCGATCATTGTTCAGGAAAACCCCCGATTTGTGGATGCAACTGATAAGAAATATCTTTTAACATGTGTTCCGGTATCTTCAACAACCGGGTAATCTTTTTCGGATTGCAGTCCTTTTTTTGCGAAATTTAGGAAATTTTTTATTTAAAAATTTCAAAAGTAGTGATGGAAAATACTTGCTGAAAATAAAATAAGTTAAAATGTTGAGGATTGCGATGAAAAAATCAGAATTTTGTTCTTTTTAATTTGCGCTAACAGTATGAATGCAGGAATGAGTTTTGTGGATTGGAAAATTAGCGACGAAACTTTCGGAAGTTTGGGAGATCAGTGAATATAATTAATTAAGTAAATGAATGATAAAATTAAATTTGAAACAAACAGTGTATGATAAAATATGATTAGTGCTTGACAATTGTATTTTGATTAATTGATGATTTTCCATTGAATTAGTCACAAAATTAGAAAGAGCTTAAAGAATTGATTTTCAAATTTATTTCCGTAATTAATTGATATTCTGAAGTTTCATAAATTAATTACTGACTCTAGAGTTTTCTATCATCATTTATTGCTTTAAATAATTTCAAAAAAATATTGTTTATGGCCATTTATTGTTGAAGTTTCAAACAGTTGAAACTAGTACTAAAATAAATAATAAGAAGCGATTTACTGACATGAATTGAGCTATAAATTTTAGATATCGGCGTATTGTAAGTAATTAGATGAGATTAATTAGTTTGCTGCTCATTGATGTGTAAATATTTTCTTCATTCCTATTTTTTCATTCATGTAAAAAAGTTAAATGAAAAACTTTTTGACGAAATTAAATAACCGGTTTTAATTTTAATTAAATTGTCGGAAAAAGCAAACAAATGCGGTCATATGCTAATCAAAAATATAGAACATATTATTTTAAAAAAGAACAGAAGAGAAAATATTTTTTCTTCTTTCAAATTAAGAAACACATTAATTAATTTGATTTCTATAATGAATGAGAAGAATGTGGCGACGATGGTTAGAAGAAAAAAAAATATTTTGCGTAGCAAAATTAACTAATCATTTATCACTGTAATTAAATGTAAAAGTAATTCAACAAGTGATAACATTAACTGATAAGTAAGCATATAATTATATTCAAATGGTGATGTAATAAAGTAAAAATAATTACCGAAAGTATTTTGTATGTACTCTTAAATGTCACCTAAAATAATCAATGGAAACCTAGTAATTGATTGTATTTTCAGTTCTTTATCAGGAACTGTTAATTTTGGTGGCATCACAGTGGACAGTCAAGCTATTACCGCAGCAACAATCAGTGCGACAGGTATCACTGATCAGTATGTACAGTATAAAGTTGAACTTCACAAAGTTGATTTAAATGGAACCCTACAACCGATCACTGGTCCTATTTCCGTTGGTGATGATATCGTAAGTAGCGTATTTTTTTTCTTCTTACGTATTTCAACGTTTCGCTAAATATCAGAAAGAATATCAGTTTTGATTCGTCAAACAAGTTGTAAGCTGAATTTCTAACAATCATATCTTGTATTTATTAGAAGCACAATGCTTTGTTTTTCGCCGAATATGAGCTCCATCGATCGCTCATGGCCCAACTATTGTCCATTGTCCATCATTCTCGTCCATCGTCTATCGTCCATCTTCCAGCGCTACCGCTTCTCCCACTATGCATCGTTGATCCTTAGACGTGAAGATTTTTACATCTCACTGATTAGATTAAGGCTATTGCCATAAAAACATGAAAAGAAACAAGGCACGAAGAAAATTCAGAAACGATTTATCAGAATCGATATTTCAGATTTCAATTCCAATTCTTTGAAATTTTAATTTCAAATAAAATTATGTTAAAAATTTTTTTAAAATAAGTTGTAAACTAAATTCACAAAAATTTATTTAAGAACTGTTTGATTGATTTTCTTCTTCTTTAACACTTTTTTATAAGGGAAATAACTTTTTATTTCATTTAAATTATATTAATTGATCTCAAATTAGATTTAATTCCACTTTAATTTTCAGATTTTATTTGTTTTATCCACCAATTTTACTTTCATATCACTCTTTGCATTTACGTTTTATGTTTAATTTACTAGCAATTAATATGGATAATTTGATATAAACTATTAATTAGTGAAAAGCATCTTTATCTGGACGTTAAACACGAACACAGATAGATTACGATTTTCCGTTACGTTTATTCCATCTACTGTTGTTTAAATTGTTGCAATATCAATGCAAAACTTATGACACCAATGGATTTCTATAACGAAATCAAAGAATTTAATTTAATTGCTAACTTTAAATTAACGTAAAGAAGCAAGGAAGAGACAGTTGTAACAGGATTGCGTCTTTTTTTTCAGGTTTATATCATTCGAGTCAATTCATTAGCAACAGATGCGCGAATTGGACATTGCTGGGCACGCGATGCACAATCAACGTTGCAACTTTCCGATGATAACGGTTGCAGCATGCAGCTTGCCGGTAACGTTTGGAATAATTTCCAACGTCAAGAATACGATAAAGACATCATTTTCCGGAATCAAATTAAAGCCTGGGCATTTCCAACAAGGTTCGTTACGGAAACATTACGATTTTCTTTTGCAAACATTAAAGTAATGGATTGAGTGCCTTTTTTTCGAGTATTTATTTTATTGCTTGGGAAAATTTCGAATAATCCTAAAGGTATCTTTAGCGACAGAATGAAATATTTATAAATGAATGTTAAAGGAAATCTTTAAGGAAATGTTATTAAAAAAAAGATATGGCCAAAATGTTATGAATAAATTAAAGGATTTAAAATATTTCAAAAAAAAGTTAATCAAACTTTTAGAAGCAAAAAAAAAAAAAAATTCCCCGATTGTTTGCATTGAATGAAAATACTCCTTCAAAATTCGTACTTATTTTCTAATTGACTAATTTCAAAATAATTTTTCTTATTTGAAGCCAAAGGCTAGTTTGTGAGATCAGCAGGAAGTATGAAATAAATGGAGTGACAGAGGAGAAAAGATCATAAGTATTATGTAAATTAGCATAATTGATTCAAATAAAAAAAAGGTTTTCATTGGAAGTTATGCATGTGCAAGCACTAATTGCCTTGCTTGGAGAAAAAATTTTAAATTCTCTTTGAAGAAAAAGAAAAAGTTTTTCTTAAAAAAATATGTGTTATTTGTTTCTTAAAAAAAGAAAAAAAATGAAACAATTAGAATCAAATATAAGTTAGTCCATTTATAATTTTTTGTTGTTTGCAGCAATGATGTGAATATCTTTTGCAACTTGCATACGTGTCGCACCACGTGCCGTCACGTATCTTGTAATGAACAGAGACAACGTCGAGACGTGTTAAAGTTGGACAGTATTGATAATACTGCAGTTCATATCATAAGAACTACGTTTTACGTCCAGAATAAACGCGAAAAAATAACAGAGGTACTATTGTTATGTTTTTTTTTCGATAAGAAATTATGATAATCAGTAAAAGATGAAAAACAGAAATAGGAAATGAAATTCAAAATAACAATAGAATAGATGAAACCGTAAAATAGCACATCAGGAATTTATTATCGAAAGTAATCTGCCACGAATCCTCGTTAAGGAGTCTCAATTTTAAAATGATTCATAATTTGTCATCAATTTCTGAATAGTGAAACGATAATAATTTCTTCGACAGTTGTGAATAATGAGATACACGGACAGATGACACATGCAGCGTGAAGTATTGACATAGTTATGTGTTTGATTTGAAATAATTAATATATTTTAAAAAACTGGATCATATGAAAACTGGATCATGAAAGTAGACACGTTTATGTACTTACACACGTGTCTACTTTCAAGACATTTTAAATATTAAAAAATTGCGTTAAAAACTACGCGACAAATGTGCGTATCTATTTCATTGTTTATATCTAAATCATTTAACACGATTTCTAATACATATCTGTATTCCCGTCTATATGTTGACAATTAGACTCGTAAGTCTAATTGCATAAGTGCTAATTACAACTGGCACGATTAATTGCAACCTTCTTGTATGAAAGAGTATTTCAAATGTCTATTAACTGTTTGGCAGTCTTTCGATAATCATCTAATTTTATAGTATATAAACAACAATTAATCCAAATTGAATTAGCAATATTTGTCCAGATTACAGATAATATGAAAGTTTAGTTTCCTTTTTTTATTTTAAGAAATTTATGAAAAAAAAGCCAGGAAAGATCAGTGAAATGAATTACTTAATAATCTTAATAATTATAAATAATTAGCTAATAAAGTTTATTAATTATTTTTTTCCCCAAAAAAATTTGGGATCCAAAAAGGATTTTTTTTCAAACAGTAAAATAGTAAAAGTTTCTAAAAAACTTGGCAATGAAATCTAATTTTTACGATTTAAATTTGTTTTACGATTTAAATTTGAATTTCAACTTTTCGTCATATTGTGTTACAAAGTTATAAATTTTTGAGTAGCATTGAGATTTCGCAATTTTTTTTGGCATTTTTCATTCAGTGCTCTTAAATGATTGATAACTTAGCTTTTGTTTGACTCAGAGCACAGTTGAAATTCCACAAATTCAGGCCGTCCTGAGACAACAAAAAAATTCACCAAAGTTATCAAGCAATTGACAGATTTCTTTTGAACTGAAAAAACAACAAAATATCAAACGAAACAAAGTTTTTTTTATTCTGATTTTTATCGTTTTTGCTTCTTTCACAAATTTAAATTCACCAAAATATTAGAAAGCAATGAGCGAATACGTCGTAATTAAGCTTTTGAATAGCTTAAAAATTTTGAAAATTCGAAGAGCAAAATCGAAATGACATCGAATATCATATCATTCATATGTCCGCAGATCATAAACCAAGAAACAGTTCTATTTATTTCACTTTAAATTGAAAGTTCTTGAATAATTTTAAATATAGAACTCGAAACATTTGTTAGATTGCTGTTAAAGAGACATCAAAAGTTGCAATTTATCAATTAATCAGAATATCACCTCCATTTATCTATTGATTTCCGGCAACTTTGGAAATAACTTTGAAACTCTGAAATAATTTTAAAATAGCTTTAATGAGAAATGTTAATATATGTCAGATTTTAATTGTGAACTAAACTATTTCCATTTTACTTTGTTGTTGCACGCAAAGATCACTTGCTGAATTGATTCATTCATTCCAAAAGTAAAAAGTTTTGCAATTTTTTTCTCTTCATTTCTTTTTTTTTTTTTTTTTTTTAAGTTAAAACGTCATTTTCAGAAAGGGAGAAAGTTTCTCTTATTAATTGTTTTTCTGTTTTGATTCCAAAATTTAAAAAATAAAAAATAAAATTTATTTTCAAAAGAAAATGATCGATTGAAAATTAAAACAAAAAGAGAGAAACTTTCTCTTATTAATTGCTGATTTTTGGAATGAAATTTCTTTTACTTTTGTTATTTCATTCTTGCTACCAAATGCAATCTTTTTTTAAACTTTTCTTGCTGCGAAGCAAATGGCATTTGAAAAGCGTTGTTTTTTTTAGTGAATTAAAATGGAATACTAATTTTAAGTAACAAAATTGAAGAACTGTCAGTTTTCTAGTTAGTATTCTGTTAGCGATTAGCATTTTGGTATGTTAGTAAACAATTTGAAAAAATGAAATTTATAAAATAGTTTTAAAAAGATGAAATCTATAAAAAATTTGAAAAAATAAAAAAAAAATTTTAGACAGCTGAGAGAAAAATTTATAAAAAAAAAATTAGTAATGAAAATAAAGTCACTGAAATGCTGAGAGTTGCGCGCGCGACGGCAGAGAGTTCGCAAATAAATTCTTCAAATTAAGAAGTGGATATTTGTTCTCTTTTTTAAAATCAACAATTAAATTTTTGGATCAAAGAATTTTTTGGGTATTTTTTTGAAAAAGAATTGTCCATTTTCCATTCGGCCATTTCTGTTTACTTATCTTAAGAAAAAAATGAAAAAAATAAAATTTTAACAAATAAACCATAACTGCAATAAATTTTTTTTTGTTGAAGAACTAGTTTTTTTGTTTTTAAATTTAATTTATGCATTATCTCATTAATTTTTTTCTTAAATTAGTAGCTCTTTGCAAATTATTTGAACAAGTAATTGAGAATTTACATGTAAATTGTCAAAAATTAAAATTTAAATACGATTGATTCTTTGTCTAATTAATTAGAAATATAAATTTTGCCTTTATCGATTGGGAGATGCAATTGAAATACAGAAAATAGAGAAATGCAGAACTTTTCCGTTTAAACAAATTCTGGAATTTTTGTCTTTTGATTCTAAAATTTTGTCAATTTTGTCATTCTGGAATCAGTTCTTGATCAGTAATAATAACAATAGAGTCTTGATCCTGCTGCATGTTTTACCGTCTTTAATTTTGAAGGAATAATGTACTGCTAATGAATTTAGTAAGTTTTCGACTTTTTATACAAAACGATTTCTCGTAAAAATTTTTCCTTCTTTTTTTGAATTTTTTAAGTTTTATTTAAGATCGTAGATCTATTTAAGGATATAGTCAAGTTTTGCATTGCAACACTTTGAATACTACAAGTTGCCGTCAGGTATTATTGGAAATTCTTATTAGAAAGCGAGCGAGAGAGAGATAAAGTAAGAGAAAGAGGAAAAACAATGATATTTACTTAACTAAAAAAATCGTTAATCAATTGGGATAATTAACCGAAACAGGAAATAATTCTCGACAATTCTAAAATTTACTTCAAAAAGAAACGAGTCTCAGATCATTTAATGAAATAAATTTGTTGAAATGATCATTGAAATGGACATTTCGGTATGTACGCTTAACTTGGAAAGCATCTATCATCTGAGCAAATTTACCCTCAGGGTAAAATAAGTACAAATGATTGCATCTTTTTCTGCTCACTTTATTCGAACTTATTTGATCAAAACTATCACCATTTTCTTTTTTGTCTTCTTCCATTTCAGTTTAAAATCTTGTTTTTTTCTCGCTATTTTTCAGCTTTTTTCACGAGTAAAAAGAAAGACAGAAAAAAGTGTATCAATAGTAGTATAATTATATGAGGAAATGAAGTGTAATTTTTGATTATCAAAATTGAGAAATTTCAGCTTCTGTGGTTGGTTAAAATTTCTGATAGATTGGTAAACAATGTTATTCTTTATATTATGTCAACAAAATGATCAAATTAAGATGATTCAGATAAATGGATGACATCGATTATGCATTACTACTGTTTAATTAGCATATAATTAATTATACGACTAATTTAGAGTAATTCTTAGTCTGTCACACATTTATATCATGTAAGACTTGTATATGACATTGAAAATGAATTTTTTTTTAAGATAATCCATGACAACAAATTTCGAATTTTAACAATTTATTTTTAAAAACTATCAAAAGCTTTTTATTTAATTGTTTCGATTTTCATTCCTTTTTTTTTTAGAATTTCAACAGCACGAAAAAAAGCGATAAATTGCGAACGTATAATGATCTACCAATAACAACAGCAACAATAACAACAACAACAGTAACAGTAACAACAACAACAATAGCAGCAACAACAACAACGATAATAACAACAACAACAGAAACAGACTTGCTTATGAGATAAAAAAGAAGCAAAGACAACAAATGCAGTAATTGTATGCTTAACAAAATTTAAAATTAATAAATTGATTATTATCATAGCGATATATTATTTTCAGTTATTTTTGTGCTACTGTGGTGTCTATTTGTATGCAAAATGATACGATGAATTATTATTATTATTATTATTATTCACAGCAACATTTTCATTTGCACTATTCAATGAGCATTTTTAATTCCTTTCATTTCTTTGCATTTTTTCATTGAATAAATTTAGGAAGAAAACACTTTTGAAATATTAGCATTTTCATTGATTTTGATCAATTTTTTATCAAAACTCAAAAATTGTTATTTTCATTTAATTTTTCAAAATTTTTTTTTTCAATAAAATTTTTGTAATTGAAACTGTCGGCTGCATTTTTTCCCATTAACAAATGAAGCAAAACTGATTAATTTCTATCGGCTTATTTTTTCGTCTTTCTTCTTTCACCCTGAAGAAGGCAAAAGCACGTTAATTGGGTTCGAGAAAGCGGGCAGCGCAAGACGAAAGATATTCCCGCACTGCATCGAAATTTAGGTCGTCACACACACAAAATAGAAGAAAAAATATATGCTTGAAGAGAAATTTGCTTTAGAAGAAAATTTAATTTTTCGCAATTCACCGCAATTCGCCGTTTACCTTCCCTTTCTCTTTCCTCCAAGTTTACTCATCTTCCACTCGTCTACAATCCATTTCTCTTTCCTTTACCATGATCCGTACCTTTTTTGCTATTCACCGTTTGCTTTTTATCCTTCTATCCAGCAATGATATCATTTGGAACCAGAAAATTGCCCATCCCATTACTACTGATTTCCCTCTCATAACTTCCTCCCAAACTCATTAACAAGAAATAATTGTCGATTATTAAATTTTTATGTTTTATTCTTTTTTGGATAGAACCATAAATTTTTTTTTTTAAATTGATTGCCGAAATTTAGTCATCCCTCCTTTTTTTTCTTTTTAATTATTTTTATGAATTAATCGATAATTTTAATTTTTCAAACTTCCACGCATCTTTCAAGAAATATTAATTCGCTGTGAAAGCTTCTCAAAATCATTCATCTCAATAATGTTGTTTCTGCATTTGCAATTGAAAACACATTAAAATTTGTTAATTCTATCAATCAATAACTTCCCTTAAGTTTGTTAACACAATGCATTCGTTCACAATTATAAAGAGATAATGCATGATATGGCTTTTAAAATGTTTTATGTCATTATTACATTTCAATTTGTTACACTGTAACAAATTTTTTTTATCGATTAAGATGAATGGCGTCATAAGATGAATTATTATTCAAAAATAAAGTTGGGAGTGATTAATTGTAATCAAGTTCTAATCAAATTATTTCTGTCTAATAAATTTACTACGATATCCGATTACTGGAAATGAAATTATTCGAATAACTTAAGGCAGGACTGAATTTAGCAATGAATCCATTCCTTAAATTCTTTCAAGATTTGTACTTGAATCAACGATATTAAATTTTGTGTTATTTATTACACAGTTATAAAGGACAGATATTTGTCATAGATCAAAAAACATACAGATCAAAAAATGTGATTAGTGGTTGCAGAACATGCCTTTTTTCACCAACATTATTTGTAAATTATGCACCTATTTATCTATTTACTAGGGAATTAATTACCTAAAATAAACCGCCACCTGTCTTAATCTACAAAGGAAAATATTTAATACAATTTTAGAGTCCGGAATTCATCAAATGTTTCCATTTCTTGCCTGCATTGATGCAAGATTATTAATTAAATTCCACTTGACTGAAAAGAAGAGAAAGCAGCACTTAATAAAATTAGCATACTTTATTTTAATTACGGTTTTTTTTCAGCCATTATTTTTATTGTTAAAATAATCTCTTCCTATTTCAAATTTAATCGCAATAATAGTGAAATATGCTTGGAATAGCTAATTAATTGATTATTGGTGAATTGAATTTGTTATAGATCGTCATTTGTTGAAAAATTGTCGAAAAAAAAAAATAACGATTAATTCAATGCAATCATCTTGCATTCTTTCCCAGACTTTTGCATTTTCTATTTTTTCAAAACTTTTCAATTTATCGAACAAGGATATGTTTGTTTACAATTACTATCAATACCTGTTTTATTTTCATAAAAAGAAACCGGAAGGCTTGAAATTTTTGAGTGAATGACTAGAAAGAAAAGGATAAACAAATGAAAGCGTTTTTTTAATTAATTAATTAAGTCATTCATTCAATTAGCGTTTCTCAATGAAATCATTGGTACGAATAAAATTTAACCAGTTAGATTAAATGATTACGATGAATTTCACATTGTTGTAATAATGAGAACAAACACATTGCTGTAATAATGCGAACAAAAATGTGATATAATAATTAATTTATCGCTTGTGATAACAAATGCAAATTTCATTTAAACTTCAATTTAATCATTTAATTGCTCCAAAATGAAAACAAATCAATTTTTTGTAATTTTCTTTGTTTTTATGTTTTTTCATTTATTTTTCCACAATTTCTATTCAATCGTTTTAACAATCCAATCTCTTTCGCTTTTTCTTTTGACAAATTCAAAAATAGCGAAATAAAGAAAAGCACTGAGTGCTAATATTTGTTGTCGAAGAATAAAGAAATTATAATTGTATTCAAACCAAACATAACTACTTGAATTTGTAATTTTTGAAACTCTCTAAAACAAATTGAGTTTCTCGAACGAATGAACTAAATGCATCGATGATAGCAGATCAATCACCGAATCAATCATAATTTTAGTTTTAATTTTTGATGTCTAACCAGAACAAAAACAACGAAGTAAACAAATTGCATAAAACACAAAAAAAAAGATAAAAAGCAAAAATAAATTATTGGCGATAAAATTTAATAAAAACAGATTTAGGCTATTTTTTTCTTGGACCATTTTCAATTATACTGCTAAAGCAAAACAACAATGGAAAAAAGAGAGCTTAGTAAGAAAGAGATTGTGGCCAATAAGAAAAAAATCATTTTTTTCAAAAAATTACTGAATAAAAAAATAAAAAATAAGTGAAATTGTGAAAAAAAGAATTACATTATAAAAAATTTTCACTAATTACGTCACTGATAATGATATCTGTAACACTTAACAGATGATTGAAAGCATTTAAATGATTAAACGATGCATTCTCTAATTCCAGTACTTATAACTTGAATTGAAATGTATTATGAAATTGATTGATTGTCTAAGTGTTTTAAGGACATAATTTGTTTCATTAGAAATGCCATTTAAATATTAAAACATCTGGAAAAATAATTTTTGTTTGGAAATGATTTCCGAAGGATTGAAATTTTGATTATTATAAAATTGCATCGTAACATAGGTAAATATGCGAAAATCGATGAATTGAGTAAATATTTGAATAACACTTTTATACTAAGGAAACAATGACGATCAAAAGATGGAAAATAATAGAGAGACGAGAAGAAAAACGAAAATATATTTTTTTTCAATTCATTTTTTTCTTTTTTTTTTAAATATTATTTTGCATTATATGATAAATTTGTATACTGTATGAGCATTACATCTATATATATATATTTATATAATGAGTATTACATCTGAGCTATTACTATTAATCACCTCAAAATTTCCAATCACTTCAGGAAAAACTTTCGTATTGCAAACTTCCCATCGATTGATGAAATTAGCATTTCAGTCATTCCACCGATACATTTGTTGGTAATAAAATTTTTTTGTTGCTTTGAAATATTGCAAAATATAAATATTTCAGTTATTTCACACTTGAACCTTTTATTTTGTAATGATTACTATTTATTAGTTCTAATATTTCGTGTATATTTGATTTCTCTCTTATTTAATACCTTACTGAAATAACATTTTCGTATTACAATGTTACTGTTACATTTGATAGTTCCTTTGTTTTTCTTTTAAATGATTTAAATAATTCACCTTCCAAATAGTTCGCATTTGCTATGATAAAAATGAAACACAGTGGTTAGTGCTAGTTATAATTAATCATTGGTCATTTTCAATTGATGACAATTATGTTTTCATCACTTTTTTTCTTTTCGAAAAAATTGAAAGGAAAAGCAATTGTATTTAATAATTGGTACTTTTTTCTTTTTAAATGATTAAAGATTTTCCTAAAAAAAATTTCAATAATTAGCATTTTCCTATTGAAAGATTAATTGCGTGAAATAATCACTGCATTGACAATAACAATTGATAGGCGACATAAAGTGAAGCGGAAATTTGGCGGATTTCTAAGCTATCAAACTACTATTGTTATCATTACTATCACCAATTTCCAATCTTCGAACTGAAAGACCCGAAGCAAGCCTTAATCCAGCGGGCATGTACCGCCCTATTGTCATTATTTACTATCACCGATTAACACACAATCTATTTGTAATATAGCCTCGCCTTCTTCCGCTATCTAAACCAATCAGACAAAATTTCACTTCATTTAAAATCGAGCACTAACAACTCAGTCAACCAGTTTATGACATTAGTGTTAAATTGATCTCGGTCAGTCAGTCGCTAAGTCGACGAATCAATGATGTATACGTTAGTCTGTTTAGTTTAGTTTATCTTTAATCAAAGCAAATTTACCTTACTCTATTGACATTTGGGGCAAGATGCATTTTGGGTTCAAATTTCAGCTTAATTATAAATTTCTGCAAAATTTTTTTTGCTCCCCAATACTTTTTTATTTTCCATTTCAGTAAATAATTTTCAATAGATTGAAATTTCAGTTTTTTTATGCAAGAAAAAAAAAAACAAAGGAAAAATTTTATTATTTTAAAGAAATTATTTTGAAAAATTTTCATTTCCATAATTGGTTCATTAATTGATAAATGAAAAATTTTGCATAAAAATTTGTAACAATTAATTCGCTAAAAGAGCATTTTTTGATTTCATTTTATTTTATTCATGGTGGTTCTACTATGCTAATTGTTTTCGCAATTGGATGAATTAATGGTTTTTGTGAATTTTATAAAATTTTGTTGAATTTCATTTGTAATCTTTTTTTCGAGATATTTCACATTCTTTAACGTACAAATAATCTAACAATGCAACAACAATGGTCAAGATGGAAATTACAACGATATATTTTTCAACATTGGCCTACTTATGCATTAGCTATCATATTTGCATCGATCACCGACGCAGTTGCTGATAGTAATTTGTCAACAAATTTGACAACAACAACAACAATAACAACAGCTAATAAAAGGTAAGCAGAGAAACAGATTTGTGTTATTCCGATGATTCAGTTCTTTTACAGTGTATCGGTTGAATCCGGAAACCCAGAAACAAACGCAATTTCTTCATGATTTATTAGTGAACAGTACAAAGGTAAGCTAATTTCGAATTTTTTATTTTTTTGGTTGTATCATTTCTAATTCTATTTAAGTAAATATTTCATAATGAGCGAAAACACAAAAAGGGTAAGCACTGAGTGATACTGGCTGAGATGCATTATAGAATTTTGAAATAAATAATGAAAATAAATTATAGCTTAAAACAATCACAAAAGACTTTTGTTAGCTTATCACTTGGATCAGTCTTTTCTTCCAACAATTTCTTTGTTAATATTATTAGCTAAGAAAAAATTCGATATGCAAATTCAAATTTTAAAGAAGCAATTTCTGTTATTTAAAAATTTCAATTTAGGATTGATTAGCTTTCTCATCTGTATTTTCCTTAGCTGACCTCTCATTTATAGCCTGATATTTAGCTAGACTTTTGGAAAGCACCAAAAATAGCCGGTGGTCAAGTACACGTGATGGTTCAAGAAGCGATGAAGGATGAATTCCTAAACTCAATGAAAACACACAATATTTCATATTCAATTATGATCAACGATGTTGAAAAGTTTGTCGTTTTGCATTTAAATTAATAAATTATTTGCAATTTGATATTCTGCAGTTCACTAATTCCCAAATATCAGATATTATTAATGGCAAGGATTCTCTTCAAAAGTAGTTATTTCTAAAACTACTTTTTTAATTGTAAAAAATCAAAATTTCCATCATCCAAAAATTAATTTAAATTAAGAACTGTCTAGATCAAATCAGTTTTGAAGGTAATTTAAATTCCACGTAAACAGAAAGTTTGATGGATGTATCATCTAGAATTAAATGATCCGTTGTTATTTTTACACTTCTCATCCATCACCCTGAAATTAGAACTTCGTAAAAAAAAATCTCCTCTTGATAATTAAAGTTATCTTCAATTTCTTTATTTGAATATAATATATCTTATAGACATGAGATAGAATTTTTTTTTCAAATTAGCTATTTCAAATGTTTTCATTGCGACTTCTGCTTCGCATAATTTCACTTTTGAGAATGTTTGAGTAATTTAACTCTCTAGCAATATTATTCAAAATGAATCTACGATTGAAAAGGGTGCCAGAAAGACAAGTCCAGAGTTTTGTACATAATTGATCTTGGATCGATTCAAGTTTAAAAATAATCGGGAATTCCGAAAATCTCCAAATATTCAAATTATCCAACAAATTTTACAGGAAAATAAGCAATTTACAACAAAAAGCCAGAAAATCACGTCATTATAATTGGTTGCGAGATGAACCATTATCAACACGTCGGGTCTATTTCAATCTGGCTCAGTATCACTCGTATAATGAAATTGTCAATTATCTGAATCAGTTAGCTGCTACATATCCGGATCTTGTCAGTGTTCAAAGCATTGGTGTTGCTCATGAAGGACGACAGATAAAATTAATTAAGGTATGATAGGAAATGAATGAAAATCACTGTAATTTTCAAATTAAAGTATTTAATAAAAAAATAATTAAAAATTTGCGTAATTTACAGATTGGTAAGCCAAGAACTTTCGAGAAAGCGGGCATTTGGATTGATGGTGGAATTCATGCACGTGAATGGATTTCACCAGCTACTGTATTGTACATGATAGATCGAGTAATTCATTTTTTCTCCATTTTAACGTCAAATATTTCCCTACACGTGTACAGTAGATAAGCTAGCTAAATAATACAGAGCAAGCTCTAATTTTAAAATATAATTTACTTTTTTCGTTGTTTTAAAACATAATAGAAAATCGTTATCTTTTGCAAGACTAATTCTTAAGTATAATCGCTATGTCAAATTTTCGTAGTTTATAGAGTTGGCAGGATGACGAATTTGACACTAAATTAAAATTTAGAATAATAAGCAATGACTGCTTCCCATTTTGTTGATTGAATCATTTTTAAAGCAAAAAGAAAAAAATGAATTTTAAAATGATTTTGCATATTTTTTATTTTTGTTCAATTTCATTTTTTTCCTTCTGCTTCGATTTTTTACTTTTTAATGAAGCATACCTTTAATGCATTTAATTTTCTAAAATTTTCAAGTTATTTTAAAGATATAATGTTAGCAACAAATTGTGCTAGCCATTGTGAGGATAGCTTAGCTTTACGAATATTGCATTCGCACATGGCGTGAACTTAAAAAAACCAAGGCAAATGTCAAAAATCCTTTCATGTATGTCAAAAGCATTTGAAACAAATATTTGAATTATCGAAATATTTATTTCAGTGCTGTCTCTTTCTTTGCTATCATAAAATGCGCACTTGCATATTTTTTTTAGACTTTATATTCAAATGAAAAAAGTCATTATATTAAAAAGTAAAACTTAATGGAGATTTAATAAATTTGAAATCATCTGAATTATTCCCTATTAATAGATTGAGCAACACAGCTTATTGACGGAGAAAAAATCTTAGAAAAACTGCTTAAATTCTCTTGTCGAACAAATACAGTTTAAATTTCGTAAATTTAATTTCAGTCCTCACTTAAATAACTCTTACTTTGAAATCATGTAAGAAATTAGGTGCAAAACAAATAAAATAGCGAAAAGAAGTGTTGTTCTGACTTTTTCTGACAACGCATGGAATTAATTATATTTCTTACTCACTATTGCTGTTTTTTTGTTGACAACTTGTTTGTAACCTTAAATATTCTAAGATTATGTTCTTAGATGAGCTCTGTGAATATTCTGAATTATGCAAATATTCTCGAAGAAAAATTTTAAATTTAAAAGTTGATAACATTAAAGTTGAAATTCCACTTTAAACATTTATAATCGAAATTTAGCTAAAAATTGTTTCCCACTGTATTGTAACGCAACTTAAATCCGTTAAATAGTTTGATTAATTAATAATGAGTAAATGCAACATTGTGTAATTTAGTTGGATCTCCATAAATTCACTTTTAATAAATTTCCAAAATTAGGGAATTGTGGTTTCTTGAAAAATAATTAGAAAATAGTGCAATTTTTTATTTTCATTGCTATTAATTAGCAACGTGTGTTAATTATTCGTCCGTCACTAATTAGCACTAATCATATTTGTCACCCATTAGTGTACTTCTTGTTGTTAATTTGTTTCTAATCATAAATATATCGCTTTTCATATTAAGTCAATCAAAATATATATATTCAGTCAAATCTTTCCAAGTCCTGAAATAGTATTTGTACTGTCAAGAAACTGAAATAAGTTCTTTAAACGTAATCCATGTATTGCATGACTGGAAGACAGGATTATCGTATTAAATGCATAACATTCTTCCAAAGCATAAATGCGTGTAAATAGTTTTTCATGCAGAAACTTGCAGCTGGTAACGCAGTATGATGTGAATCCAGAAATTCAACGTCTTGTTGATGAGATGGACTGGTTCATTGTTCCTTTGCTTAATCCTGATGGATATGAGTATACGCGGAGCAGTACAAATCCAGAAGTTCGGCTTTGGCGTAAGAATCGTTCACCGCTCACTTGTCGGGTTCTACACAATGGTACCTTTCACCATTATTTAATCTAATTACTTAATATCAGTTCAAAGAAAACAGAGGAAATTTTTGAAACTTTTTCATTTTCAAAAGAATATCCTAAACCTATTCTATATGCTTTGTATTGTTACAGTAATCTTCCATCCATAAGGCAAACAGTAATTCCACTGAACATCGTAGTTGACAGATATGTTCCAAAATGAAAAGATATAAAAGTAAATTTCAAAGTTATTTTACATATTAAATTTTAAAAACGTTTAATTAAACATAAATTACAGCATATTGGAGCTGAAAAACATACACTGTAACTTGACAATGATCAAAAAAATAAAATTATAAAGAATGTAAAAGGATGAAAAAATTAGTTCAAATTAATTTTTAGAATTCTTTGTTTTAGGAATTTCTTCGCAACAGCAATGCTGTCAAGGTGTTGATTTAAATCGTAATTATGACTGGCATTACGGTATGGAAGGCTCATCGAACGATCCATGCTCTGAAATTTATCAAGTTAGTCGGTGATCGCTATCTAATTTTATTACTGCTAATAATCTTTTCGTATTAAATTTTAATGAAAATACTTTTCTAATCCATTTTAAAATTTAAATATTGTATATTCAAGCTCAAATTAATGTCAATATGATAAATAATACAGCACAGTAATCAAGAAATCTTATGGTAGGTAGTAGGTATTAAATTTATTAAAGTATTAGATTTACAGTAAAAATTTTTTTTGCGTTAGCACTTTACTTGAATGGCTATTTTTCTAATTTCTGTTTTTAACCTACCAAAAAAGCAATGACATTCAACTATGCTAAAGTTTGAAATTTTTAAACATTTTTTTACAACATTTGTTTACTTGTACCTTGTCAACAGGGACCTTCTGCATTCAGCGAGCCAGAAACAAGAGCCGTATATGGATTCATCGCTGACCGTCGCAATAACATCAAAGCATTTTTAACATTTCATAGTTATTCGCAAATTTTAATGTATCCGTTCGGACATCGCGAACGTACATATACATCTGATGTTGACGATTTGGTGAGCAATTTTATTTTTACACTATCAGTGGTACAAAAACAATTGTTGTAAAGCTTTTCTCAAAATATCAATTAGAACGATTGATAAAGCAGTAAAATGATTAAAATTATTAATTTATAATATAAGCCTGCTGAAATGTTGGAGCTCACAAAACAATTCCTTATTGCAGAGAAATACAGCATTGCAAGCAGCAAACGCTTTGAGTGCAACATACGGTACTCAATATACGGTTGGTACGGGTGCTGATACTTTATGTCAGTTTTGTAATTCTTTAAAATTCCAAATTAATAACTATTTTTTGTCGCATGAAAATGTTATGGAAAATTTTTAGAAATTCAGTTTAGCGTAAGGATTCCGAAAATTTTTGCTGGATAAGTTAGCTGAAAGAAAGTGAGAGGGGAATTTCCAGCACCATTTTTTCTTCATTCTTCCAGATCCTGCATCTGGCGGAGCTGAGGATTGGGCAAAAGGTCGAATGGGAGTGAAGTATTCATATTTATTCGAACTACGCCCAGGTAGCGAAGTTTGGGATGGTTTTCTGCTAGATGAAAACCAGGTGAATGAATAATTAGATTTTTTAATTAATATGTCTGAGACATTTGATTTTTTTCCTCATTATTTGAAGGTATACTTCATCAATACAAATATCTAAGCACCAATTTTGCTATTTTAATTACTCCTCCTTTTTTGCTAAAATTAAGAAAAATTATCACATTTGTCAATTAGGTATTTTATCAGAACAAGAACTCAAACGTATTTGTTGTCGTTATTGGATAATTCATAGAAACGAACAAATTTCAAGGGTAAATAAATAATTTAAAAAACTCATCGAGATTTTCTGAAATGCTTGCTTTTACAGAAAAAAATTGTCGTGCAAGTTGAAAAATTTCCATAGGTATTTTGAAATTTTTTATTTTATAGATAATACCAACGGCGCGTGAAACATTCGAAGCTGTAAAGGTGATTGCCAAACGTACATCTGCGATGTTCACACCGAAAAATTTGCAGCTTACAGCAGTGAACGGTCTCAGGAAAACGGTATGAAATTATTTGTAATTGAAAATTCCTCTCTTTGTGCTTCTTTTCCTTCTTTTTTGTCTTACACAAAAATTTAGCTTATCAAAATTAAAACTATTTGCAAGTTAGTGAGAAAACTCATCAGAAATTACTTGAATTCATTTAACAAAGTTTGACATTAAATATTGTATCATCTTTATTAATTAAAATAGAGGCATTAATACTTTTTTGTTACTTAGAAATAATCTGGAAAGAACAGGAAATATAAGTTAATAAGTAAATAATTAAAAATATATCGCTATACTTATTTACGAACATATTATTTCAATATCGAGTAATAAAATTAAATAATGCAAATAAATAAAAGAACGCACAGATACACAAGCAAACAAGCAATTACTTTTGATCAAATCTATCATTGAATTTCCGATCATTCATTTTTTTCTTTCAGAATTTAAGAGGAAAAAATCACAAATATAATGAAACATATCAATTATATATGAAATCATCAGTAAACCCATTTCAGCGAACTCAATATCTAGTAATTCATTTAGTATTTAATTACTAACTCTGTAGAACATTATATGCTTCACAATTTTGCTATATTATTGCATGGGTTTGCCTTTTTATCCACTTATTAAATTTTTTAGCTTTCAAAACTTTGCAGTCTTTGGCTCAAGCATATTGACACAGTCATTTCACTTTACATGTATTTACGTCATTGCAAATTTCAGAAGCATATAAATAGGTGAATAAGTAAGTAAAGTTTCACTGGAAATTTTTTTTAAAAAAAAATTACAATAGTATATTTACAAATTTGCAATGACTATCATACATTTTGGGCTTAGAGTCAGTCCTGGCTTAAGCTATTCCTTGTTAGACTGTCAGGAAATGGTTTGAAATGATTTAGCCCAGACGAATGGTTTGATAACGATTTGTTGTTGGACTGGTTATAGCCCATTGCCGAAATAGTGAGATTGATCGAATTGAACTAGTTAAATAATATAAAATACTGATTATTTCGATGATGAATCCTGTTACATCAGATTCCAGCTTTTTTATGTTGTAGACATTTGAGTGAGGCTTACAACGATCAGTGAAAGTCAACATTTCCATAAATTTTTTGCAATAATATAGCTATATTTTAATTAGCAGATTGGAATCATTTCTTCACTTTTTTGTATGGTGAATCATTCCTTTAACAAATACTCTAAATTCTTTCAAAATTATCACAATGATGAAACTTTTTTTTGTCTTTTTTTTCTACCACGGGAAACGGGAAAACGGTATTAGTAACATGTTTTTCGTGGAAATGTACCGTGAGAATGTATCGTATATCTTGTATTAGTAATGAAAATTTTTTGAAGTTTGGTTTTTGGAATTTGTAAGCATACTGACAGATTAAGCAAATTAATGTCACAGTTGCCAATGTACTTGAATTTATAGTTGGACTGATTTTTTTTGCCCTAATTTACTAATGGACAATAAAAAGTCTTCAACAAAATATGGTTTCAAAGGTCCAGCAATTCGAAATCTGAAAAGCAGTAAAGAAAATACTGGAGAAATTGAAGAAGAAAGAAAATATTGGCTGACATTTTCCCTTTTTCAATCTTTCTCGCAAAATCTATCTATAATCCATTTAATTCATTCATTTGCCGCAAAAGTAAGCTAAATGTAAGATTTAAGTGAAGTTTTCAGCGCATTGAGTTTTCAATTACAATCATTCAATCATTTGATGATGCAAGCTAGAATTAAGCTCATATTTTCTTATGTTGTTAAGAAAGTTCTCTTTAATTCTGCTTGTAAGGAAAGCCATTAAAAAATTTTGAACAATTTGTATTTTGATAAGAGAGATGCTGTAACCTTGATCATTATTGATGTTCTTTTAATGATCATTGTTCTGGTAAATTATTTAATAGTTCATTTTAAAAGCAAAAATGCATAAAGTGCAAATTTCAAATTTGTGCAATTAATTAGCTTGAAGAATTCATTTTTTGAAGAAATTTTTCTGTTCATTTTTCTTTTAAGAATTTCGAAACACTCAAAAAAATTCATGTGAATGCTTACGTGAATCTACATTACTGAGCAAATTTTTTGAGCGAATTAAATTTAATAATTCATATCCAAAATTTGCTTTGAATATTTGATAGGTAAAACTGAAAATCCATATATCAATTAAATCAATCCTTTTAAGTTTCATTTCTCTATTTATGCTATTTATTCCTTATATCAATAATTTTAAATTTGAAAATACTTCAGGTATGTGTTGACAATGAACCATTTTGTCAATTTTGGGCTCAGCATGGTTATTGCGCCAGTTGGGATGTTATGCGGCGAATTTGCGCACTTTCATGTGGTTTTTGCAGGAAAATTTAATGTCACTATATAAAATAATGGATTCGCTTACAATTTTATGCAAATACATTTTTATGCAAATTGATGGAAATAATTTATTTGCTTATTTATTGATTAATATACCGAACTATTTTATTTTTTTGTGCTGAAAAAGAACAATTAAAATTAATTTTATGACATATTTGGAGTTTTTTATTTGAAGCTCTTAAGGATGTCGTTATTTTTATGGAATTTTTATTTTTATGGGATGTGAGCCCAGTTATTGTAAGAAACAATAAATGGGTTAATTGGTGACGTGAGCCCAGCTATTGTGGTAAGAAACAATAAATGGGTTAAATTACCTTTTTGTAGGGACTAATAAAGAATGGGGAAAAAGGAAAGGAACGGTGGCTGAAGATAGCCCATTTCAATAATTTAACGGTATTTTAGGCTAGAAAATGTCCCAGAAAATGCTTGTATATAGAAAATGTATGTGTTTAAATGTATCAAAATTTTAATTTGAATTCACAGCTAATTTCTTTGTATATTTTTGCTCAACAATGTTTTCAGCCATTTCATCCAACTATTAATTGGTGCGCTTAATCATTGCAATTTTTTATGATTTTAATTAATTTTATCTGAAATATTAATTTGAGAAATATAATAGCGGCATAATTCATTGCTATTAGATGATTGATTAACATAACTTATGTAAAGCAAACATATAACATGTTAAAGGTCATTTAGAAAAAAATAATTAAGCGCATCTTCCTTAGAATATTAAAATTGAATTTCGTTTATATAATTTGCAATATTTTCAGATTTTTTCTTTTGCTTTTCATCATTTCATTAAAGAGTGATTTAAGTTATTTTTTAGTAAAAAAAAATCTAAATTTTTTTTGCCAAATTCTTTTTTTTTAAATTGTTTGGTTGCAGCAATTCTTAGCAATTTTTCTCCAAGTCATAAAACAGCCTTCTTTTGGCCCTATGGCGTTTAGTCAGTGATAAGCTGTTTCCATGAATTTATTGTCTGATAAATTTGACAATGGTCGCTAATGCTTTAATGCCTATTTCTTTCACTTATTCATTGATAATTCCAGAATAAATGAAGTAAAATAAAGCAAAGAAAGAGAAAAATGAATTGAAATTGTAAAATTGAAAAAATGCATAGCGAAAAAAGACGACAACAAACATAGTAAATAAATTCAAATAGCATTTCCATGTGATAATAGAAGTCTAAGTCCCATATCATTGTTTATTTTTCACAACTGATAGCGGGTGACACTGATGACGGATTAATTTAGTGATGGAAAGTCAACTAAAATGGACTGTTTTTCACAGTTGAAAACAATTTACTAGAGGATGGATGAGATTTACTTAACTTCTGGTCACTTTTCGCAGCTGATACCGGTTTACGTGACTTCTGACTCGTTCGTTTTTTTCCCTGACCGATCGCATGACCTGTTTGCAGTGTTGTTCGGGAATGATTGTAGTTGGGGAGGGTTTTTTAATTTTTATGGTGGTGAAATTTGTTCATTAGTAATCGCGCATACATTTTGCAAGGAAGTCATCGTGGGCAGTAGTAATCTTTCGTGTGTACCCAACGCAAAGGTATCAAAAATTTTCTTGTTTTTCCTTTTTGAAATTTTTCCAATTGAAAAAAATTTGGCAAAAAAAAAATAAAGAATGGAATTTTGCTGAACTTTTTAAAAGATTTAAAATAATTGCTGTCAATAAAGTCAACAAATTATTTTGTTCGGAAAAATTTATTGGAAGTGTTATTAGATTATTTTTAATTAAAATTTTTTTCACTATTGATTTGGCAAAAAGCTAAATGAATTTTTCTTTTTGTTTTTACGGAATAAAATCAGTTATAGAATCCTGAAGCAATATGTTTTTTTTGTGACTTAGTAAACACTAAAATTGATAAATTTTTACAGTCTAGGATTTAGAATCATCATTAAAATACTAGAAAGGCCTTTGAGTTTGCAATAAAATGTTTACAATGATATTAGAAAATTTGTGTGATAATTTTCGAAAATTAGTATACCGGAAAAGTTTACGATTGGCTTTCTGATATCAATTCGTAACATGTCGTTTAATTCAAAAATTAACATGCAATAATGTATTGTTATCAGCGACTCAAAAAATCAAAAATAAAATTCTTTCACTTTTCCTTTGAAAAATTTGATTTTTCTTAAAGATAAATTAATTACAGTAAATTACCACCATTGGAATTGCTGAAAAAATTTTCTTTTTTTATTTTCAAAAAAAAAAAAAAAAGTCGGCTAGTACATTGGAAAGTTTATATTAAGTTCAATTCTTTATGTGATTATTTCTAATTATTTTGAAAAAATTTAATCCGATTAAAATATTTGTTTACTTAAAACATACTTAAAAAATTATTCAGTGACATAATAATTTTGCGTGCAAATACTTTTCACCTCACATTTATCACAATGATGCTTTGCGGTTTCCTTGAACGCCACGATTACATATCAGTAACGATGATGATGATGATGATGATGATGATAGCAATGATGATGACAATGATATAATAATTTTCTTGAAATAAATTTAATTTTTATCGCTGTCATTTATTGTCGCTCATTAGGAATTGTCATTTCGTGTTCAGCAGAGGTCAGCAATTTCTCATATCTTTTGTCCATCCATTACCTTTCCTTCCTTTCCACTTTCACCCCTTTCCTTCTCTTCCTTTCTCTTTTCCTCTTCTTCAGTTTCATATAATACTTTCAGGTGATTATTATTATCATTATCATCATTATCATCATCAATACTTATGTCAAGACAATATTTTGCATTGCTTTCAGTTAGTTAATTCACTGAGCTTTTAGTGCTGCTACTAATTGGTAATATTGTTTTAATGTTATTGTTACTAATGGTGGCGATGGTGAAAGCGACAGTCGTGACAATAATTAGCTAAAGAGGCGGTACTGGCACGAATGAAGATCAACTCTCATCATAACATTTATGGAGCAACAGAGCAAACGACAGCAACGACAGTTGATTATTATAATCTGCATACTACTAATAAGTTCAGATCAAATAACAACAATTATAGCTGGTAATGATTTATCATACAATTATGATGATATTATTTCTGATCAAAATAACAACAGCGCCATCAATATTAATTATACTACTGATGAGCGTTATTCCGTTCTACGACTACGTACCAATGATCTTGATCAGTTCTTGTCTTTAAAAAAAATGATCGATTCATCCGTTGATCTAAAAGTAAGCATTTACTTTTTTTCCTTTTTTGTTTTTTCTTAATTAAGTTAAATGAAAGCTTTCTGTCCATCAAACCAATAAAAAAAAACGAAAAATGTAATAACAATGAGAAAACTTGGTGAAAATAGAACAGAGCGAAAAAGGCGAAAACAATGAATTTATCAGAAATGATAATATAAAATGAAAATAAATTTTGCATTGGAACTTGAATTAATTTACTTATGGAATTAGCACTGAATATTATTCTGCTTTCATGATAATGCAAAAAATGACGATAAATCTGCAAATAATCAAATGAAAGATTTGCAAACAAACAAACAAATATTTGCAAATAATTTGCGAATGATCGGTGCATTATTGAACAAATTTATTAATAGCGTTTAAGAACTGTAAAATACTTAAAAATTTTTAACATTTATAATTCCATTTTAACATTTAGTAAATTATAACAATATATGAGCGTTAATTTGCATAATTTCAATATTATTCTCATTAATTGATGATTTAATTATTTAGGTAACTTAAGAAAGCACAGATGGAATTTAGCAAAATTAATATGTGATTAAAATTTATTTCAAAAATTATTTTGCAATTTAAAAATGTTGAGCTGAATTTATTTGATTATTAAATTAAATTTACTGCCATTACTTTTCTAGCATAATTTTGGATCATTCTGAAATATTAAACAATATTAATGAAACGATCCAAAATAAATCGAAGGTGAAAATAGGTAACTAATCATATTATTGAGACTGACCGTAGTAATAGCTGAAGACACTAATTGAAGTGACCACGCTAACGGAACAGACTGCGAGATCTTCTGCGCTTCGCTTCCTATATCATTAGGAAAACTCTAACTTTGTCTTCCGCTTATTCTGTTGTTAAGAAACTGTCTGCTTTTCTAATAACATTTTGATGTTGATAGAATAATATTCGGATAAGCTTTACCTGAAATGAAAATTCCTGAGCACTGGAAATTTCGTTTCATAGTCGAATCGGTCTATTTTAAACTTTTCCATTACTTTACATTTGCTGCTACTATCTTTTCAATATTGAAAATTTAATTTACACCTTTCAAATATTTTCAACCATTTTTATTGAATGTTTTGAAAAAGACAATTTTATTGAATTTAACAAAGCAGGTCTTGAAAAATATTTCGAAAATCAAATTTTTCAAAGCAATTATGCAATTTTTGGAAAAAAATCTTAAAACATTTTGCGAATCATTCATGGATGATTAGGAATCCATCTGAAAGGAAATTCAAATTCCTTCTTAAAATTAATTTCTTCGCATAACGTAAAAAAAATTTCATTAATTCAAACAATTTCCTCCTTCGCTTTATTTCAGCATTGTAAATTTTTTAGAATTTTAGTTTCCTTTATTTCTTAAAATTTCAATTTTTTATTCGGCTAAATTCCGATTCATTTTTTGTTTTTTCTCTTTCGAATAATTCTTCAGTGTTAATTTTTCTGTACTTCATTTCATATACTTAATTTCACTCCACGCATTTAATTTAATCTGATTTGATTTAATGTTTTTAATTTTTCTCACATATTTGACTTATCTTATATTTACAATCCATTTAACTTATTTCATTCACTCGATACGCTTGATTTCATTTCATTTGAACAATTTCATTTTCCACTTTGATCTATTTTTGCAGCTTTGATATACGTTTCAATATATTAGTAAAATAGACGTTGAAGTGTTAGCTTGAACCAAAAGAGTAATAGGAAATTAATGATTGAACAAATAAACAAATAAAAAAACGAAAAATGAAATAATCAGTAAATAGAACAAATTGTGGCCTCAATGCGAAGTTAATCAATTAGGGACGGAAAACAAAAAGCTATTGTTGTGAAAAAATAAAATGCAAAAAAAAAAATTTAAACTAAAATTAAACTACAGCAAAACTTTCAGATAAATTTCTGGAAAATAGCTCGAAATATAAACGATGTCAGTGATGTTATGGTACCATCGAGTACTCTAAAAAAAGTTCTGCATTTATTACACGCTGGAAATGTCAAAGTGACAGTTACTATTCCAGATGTTGAACGGTTAATTTTTTTTTAAATTTTATTCCCAGAAGAACTAGCACAAAAAATTCATTTACTAATATATCAGTACTTATAAAATAAGCAATAGAATGATTGGAGAAGACGAAAGTTAAATTTAAACAAAATTAAAAATTAAACTTTCTCTGAATTAATTTGATTAATAAAAGAGAGAATTTATATTAGGCCCACTCACTGATGATTTTATTGCAGCATAATTGCATTTTTTAAAATTTTTATTATTACTATTATTTTCCCTCTTTAGAAGAAAGAAATCAATAGAATGCTTGGACAATTTGTTAATTATTTATATTCCAATTATTTCAGTACGAAACTTCAGTCAATCAATTATTTTTTCTGTTGTTTAAAAACAAATGATATTAATTGCTTGAATGTATATGAATTGTTTTCATTCGAGTACATAGGCGACTGAGAAGAAAAAAATTTGTTGTTTAAATTATTTAAAGTTCGTGATAACAAATAGTATTATTTCTGTACCACGATTGCATTAATCAATCATTTTGTTTTAAGTAAAATAATTTTTCTGAAAAAAGTTAATTTCAAGTAACTAATTGAATATTAGTATCGATTTTCACTTCAGAACTAACTATTAAATTTTTCGTCAGTTGACTCTTGTATTTCTTGTTTCTTTAAGTCGGTGATTTGAAGTTTGGAAAGAAAAAGAAGAAAATATTGCTAAGCGAAATTCGAATTCAAACTTACTTGAAATGCTTTGTAACTACTCAAAAATTAGACATTTAATAGAAATTAACAACAAAATAATAAACTTACAAATTATATAAGCAAGGAAAATTACTAAAAAACAAATTAAGAAAAATTTAAAAGCTTAAATCAATAAGAAAAATATATAAATTATCTAATTTAATCTGGAAAATCGAATGTCGTAATGTCTCGCCGTAAAAGTCCGAAATGGAATGATTAATAATTTTTTTCATCATACTTATATCTATTTTATTCAGGTATTTTTTGCTTAATTTTGATATGGAAAGTTATTTATCACCTAATCCTTTGCAGGTGAAATAAGTAGTTACCTGCACAAAAGAAATTGTTTAATAAAAAAGCTATTTATTTGACTAGGTTTTCTCATTTGCTTCAATTTAAAAAGAAAGCAAAAAAAGAATTTAATTTACTTAATTCAATAAAATGTCAAATGGATTGCAAGGAAATGTGATATTTAATATGACACGCTTAACATTTGATTTGATTCGAATTAATTTCAAAATTAAATCAGCCAGAAGGTTTATTTGTTTTCGAAATTTGTAATAGCTATAAAATCAGTTGCACGTTTGTTAACTTGCAATTGCCAAAAATTTTCATTGTTGTCAATAGGAAATTAATCATTTTTATTTTTGATTAAATGCAATTAGTCAATTTTGAGTTCCAGTTCTTAGTTTAATCTTTCTTCATTCCATGATTTTTGATTTATTTCATAAATCATTTTTGCTTTTTAATTCAATAAAATTAATTTTCTTTTTACCCCCCGATTGGCTGTATTGCACATTTACGAATTCATTCACTTCTGAAATTAATTACTTCCAAAAACAAATTATCATTCGCAAATATAAATAAGCCACAGGTTGAGCTTTCCAAAACGAACTAATAAATTTTTATTTGCAAATTAATCAATCAGCTATTAAATGAGGAAGTTTAAAATTTCTTTCAGTGCACAGCAAAAATAAGACATACTAATTGGATTTAGATTTAACGGATAGTAATTTTTATTTATTTCAGATTGATCATAAAACGGGAGAAGAAAAATAACACATTTGAGCAGCGATATCGAGATGATCCGCGATCAACTGTGAAATCAGCCATGGAATTTGTCAAATATGACTTCTATTCATACGGTTCATATAAACAAATGATGAAATGGTTACGATCATTAGCCGCAAAGTATCCCAAGTTTGTACGGTATATATCGATTGGTAAATCTCATGAAAGACGTAGCATCGATGGTTTAGAGGTTTGTGATAACCGAAAATGTCATTGTCCAAAAAACAAATTTCGAAATCATGAAAGTGATGCTAACCAATAAGCATGAAAAGATTTTGAAATGCAATTCGTGTAATTCGCGTCTGTTCGTGAGTGTCACAGATGTTCCCGAGTAATCTAGGACGTGCCAAATATAATGTTGGATCAGAAACAATTTTCTCACGTAAAACAGTAACATTTTATCTCTTTTTTTAAAGTTATTCCCTACTTATAGAACTATACAATTTTTTTGACCTTTTAAATTTAAAAAATGAAATTTGATGAAATAATAATTTTTCACAAAATCTACGACACACAAAATTTCACAACGATTAATAAAGTTTGAAAAAAAGCATCAAAACCAATCAACGATAGGAATTTGCTAATCCTGGACTTTTTAAAAAAAAAAGAAAAATCAAATTTTGTCAATTATAGTTAATTAATTTTCGGTAAATGAATGATAATTACAGGTTCTTGTTTAAAAAAAGTGTCACAAAATTTGATTTTCTTTTTTTGTCAAGATTTCTTCACTTCTCTCCGTTTTTCGTTTTTCTCTTCTTAAATTTTTTCCTAAATTACATCGCGGTGCCCTCTTTTTTTCTGTCGCTCACTACTTGTCCTTCTTTTCATCCACCAAAAATAACCGGCAATGATCAGTCGAGTCGCTTCCGGCATTCGTTTACATATCACAAATTCATTCATCCATTCATCCACAATTTCTCCATCATCATTCGTCGTTCCATTTTTTTCCAATTCAAATTTTGCAGGCATTTAAATTTTAAATGCCAAATTAAAAAAAAGAAAATAAAAATTTTGAAAAAAAAAATTTTTGAAATTTTAAAGAGGTTGATTTTTTTTCGAATGATTCTATTGATTTCTCATGTGAAATAAAATGATGAATGAAATAATTTCGTGAAATTTTTTCGCACAATGTCAATTATACAAATAAAAGCATCATTGCAGTGACAAAAAAAAGAACTAATTAATAATTTACTGAAGGAAAATGATAATGAGAAAAGAGAAGAGGACTTGACAAAAACAGTCATTATAAAATGCTTTCAGTGTCATCAATCGCAATGAAAGACAACATTAATAACAATTGTCATTTGTGAGTGGTAATTCGAAAATATTTTTTTTTCGATATTTTAAACTAAAAAATGTGCAATTATAACTTTTTTCAATGTTACCGAAGATTTCGCTTTTTATCCTCGGATCGTGGATAAATTTTCTTTTTTTTTTGTTTAAATTTCTTCAGTTTATTTTAGTGTTTGAAATTTATCGAATTTGCAGCCATATGATAATAATAATTAAAGCTAATTCACTCTTATGAATTCTTATCGAATCAGCTAAGATCACAGTATCACCACCAGAAGTTTCAAAATTACCAACCTCTTGAAAGAATGGCAAGCAAAAAAGTGAATGGATAACCAGGTATTCGCAACACCTGGGATCATCACCAAAATCTTGTATCACATTTGTTACACGAATAGTTCGCGTAGTAAATAAATGATTTTCATGATTTGGTATAACTTTCTACAAAATGATCTTTCATAGTTCCATTTAAGCTATCATTTCATACTTTTGCCATCTTTCAATTTTGCCCATCGCATATATAAGTAATAATCATAACTGGTAATAATAAATGATGAAAATGATAATAATAAAACATAATTGTAATGAAAATGTTGATAATAATAATAGGTTTGAAAATTTTTTTTCCGATTTCACAAATTATGACTTCAGAGAGAAATTTCAATCAATTTAATAATAATAAGAGAAATAAAAATTTCAGATTGGTGGAAATAATCGATCCAAACGAGTATTCTGGATTGATGGCGGTATTCACGCACGTGAATGGGCTGCGCCACATACAGCCCTGTATTTCATTCATCAGTTAACATCGAAATATGGAATTGATGAGCACATTACAAAATATGTTGATGAACTGACCTGGGTCATAGTACCATGCCTAAATCCTGATGGATACGAATTTACGCGATCCTCAACTAATCCAAATGTTAGCAGTTTAAAAGAAATGAAATGAAAAAATGATTTGATTCGTTTTTTTTTCGATTTTTTGTTTATTTTTTGATTCATGCAAATTAGTTGAATACCAGAACAACTGATTAATTGAATTTAAATGAATTTAATCCAATCCAGTCAGTAATTATTTGAATCAATTTCAACAACATGAGAAGCGTAAAAGATGAAAAATTTCAATTTTAAGAATTAGAAGAAATTCGTAAGCTATCATATTATGACAAGTGGCATCATTTTATTTCATATGTCAAACACATATGTTCTGAAATATTGCAAATTCGACGTGGATAGGACTCTTCAAGTGATAGTTATGAAAATAAGTAAAGTAAAATTTTACGCTACGTGCGTTAGTTTTACGTTAGTTTGGAGATAATGAATTTTGAAATTTTGAGATTATTTGTTTCAGACTCGATTGTGGCGTAAAAATCGTTCGTCGTTTATTTGTGAAAAGGATAAAGAGGGACGTAATCGTTGTTGTCGTGGTGTCGATTTAAATCGCAATTTTGATTTTCATTTCAAAGGTGGTTCAAAATTTATAGAATCTTTGCACTCTTAATGAGTTAATATTTAAATCTAAAAATTTTGAAGAATTTTTCAAGTGTAACATTGATTTCATTTCTTTGATGTAAGCAATTAATTTTCTTACATCCTTCGTTTCATTTCTTCTGCACAAAATAAATTAGCATTTAAACAATGTGCTGTTTTCTTTTCGTTACAGTTTCTTTCCGCAAATTTCCGGCAAATTTTTTAAAAATTTTGAATTGGGATTCTACAAATTCTAGAAAGTGGTTCAAGTGATGATCCATGTGCCGAAATTTATCCAGGGAAAGCACCGTTCAGTGAACCGGAAACAAGGTATGCTTGCAAATCATTAGTCCATTCCTATCTTTTTAATATTATCGCTGAATTATTTTAACTTTCGATTAAAATTAAGTTTCGAAATACTTTCATTGGTATTAAAATTCTTTTTCAATTTCACATGTCAATTATGTTTATATTTACTCTGTTAATTTGCAAAAATCTGTTTCGTTATTAATTCTAAATTGTAAAAACAAAATTGAACATTAATTTTAATCTGCTGAATTACATTTTCTCATGTCAATCATTTATGACAGCTGCCTGTCACAATTAACCTTTCTTGAAAATTCAAAAATTTTTTCCGTTAATTTGATTTCACGTTCTTGTGGATTTTCTCTTTTGCATAAATATAATGCAAAATTTTCGCTACCTCATATAAATGTCATTTGTCAGTCTCATTTTGAATATCGTTTATGAAACTTTGGTAATAGATTAGTTAGTAGTAATTAATGAGTGCCAAGTTATTTTGAGAGCGGTACGTGATGTGATAATGTCAAATCGTTACCGTGGTCGTATTGATGCTTTTGTAACTCTGCACACTTACTCACAACTTTGGATTCATCCATATGGTCATCGTAAGGATACATATCCCGGTGATATACAGGATTTGGTCAGCTTTGTTAATTTTCAAACTTCTGAACTTTACATCAAAATAAATAAATTCTTTAAGTTGTATTAATACAGAAGAATTCTTGAGATTCTATTAATTAATACCAACGGAATGTTCAAGTTAAATATTACCGAAGGACACTTCCAAAAAATAAGGAAAATGTTCATTCTTTTACTTCCATTTTTCCTCATATTAATAAACATACAAACAATGATATTATAATTTCAGTTTGGATTTATATAAATTAATTCAGATTTAGTAAAGAAAATTCCTTCTGTATAATGAAATTAAATGATAGCCATCAGCTGCTAAATAAAATTTAATAGTTTATTAATGATTAATTTCTTACCTGGAAGCTTTATTGTTGAAGTATGAAGTTGGCAAGAAAGCAATAAATGCGCTTAGTAAACTTTATGGCACAAGTTACGTTGTTGGTAGTGGAGCCGATACATTATGTTAGTTTATCTCATCCTGAGATCAGTCATTTGCTTTTAAAATTTAATCACTTTCATTCTCATTTTTCAACTAGGTCTTTGAAAATATTTAATTTTATAAAATAATATTGCGATTACAAACTGAGATTTTTTGGCTATTTTGCTGAAGAACAATAAAATATTCAATATTTTATTTCTAACGGATTAATCCATGTATATAACAAATTTATAATCAGATCCAGCATCTGGTGGTTCCGAAGATTGGGCAAAACAAAAAGCAGGTATCAAATATGTATACCTGTTGGAATTACGACCCGATGAAAAAAGTATGTTTTTAGCATGATTGCTGATATTATTAAATTTCTATAGGAAACATAATGTTAATCAAACGTTTAATATTTTTATAACTACAGAGTAATTAATTACTCGACACTTCATCACTTATTAAACTAGCCTTAATACTAACAGAGAGATAGAGAGAAAATGGGAAAATGTGATGGATAATAAAGTCATGAATTCAGAAGAAAAACTGCTAAATGAAGAATGCATTTTGAAGATTGGGATGGGTTTATTCTCGATGAACGACTATTGCTGCCAACAGCAATAGAAACTTGGGCTGGTATACGGGTAGTTGCTGATGCGGTAATCGAACGAGCATACCGGAAAAATACCAGAATTAATGGTACTAATAAATTTTCTCAAATTCATTTTCATTTTGCTGGAAATGAGTAATGAAATTATGGAATATTCAGAACTGTCTAATATGCATGCATCATTTTCAGCATTTAAAAATTTCATTTCATTTTGATTGAGAATGAATGAAATAGATAGAATCTTGGACAAGGAAATACAAGAGCGGTTTTTGTGAAATGAAGAAAAAAATTAATTCATTTGATATATATATATATATATGGAGAAAGAGGAAGAGACAGAATAGGTACGGAAGTGAACCATTCCACAATAGCTTATCAACTGACCATTTAATCTCATAAACAATATGAGATGAAATAGTTTGATCATTTCATGAATAGTCTATCAATGGCCTTTATGAAAAGACTAATACCGCACCTTTATCTTTATTGTAAAAGAAATCAGGCAAAAGCTATGAATTACTTCAAAATTCATCAATTGTAATTAAATTCTATATTCCCTTTTCTATTCTCGTCATTGCTGATCCATCTAAACATTCATTTCTATCACAATTTTATCAATTCAACAGATCAAAATTGAATTAAATGAATCAAAAATTGTGCATAAATTGTGAAATAGTCAAAATTATATGAGTACTATAAACAAAAAATTATTAATTATTCGACATTAATTATATAAACATGTCGGTGAATTTTATTACATTTCAAACAGTGCTTTATTATTCTTTTGTTATTTAGTCATTTATTGTTGTTATTCTCATCAGAATTTTATTAATTAAAATTATATGTTAAAGATTTCAAATGATATACACAATATCTTTGCATCCAACTTGCATTCATTTGTACGTTTTTACGAAAAAAAAAAGATGAAGGAGGAGGATCTTTTCGAGCGATACCGTCAAAATTATTCTAAACAATTTATCTTGAGGACAACGAAAAAAAAGAGAATAAAGAATGGAATATTCGAAATTGAATGAAGAATCTGGAACAATCTAATTAAACAAACATAACTTTTACTGAATATATTTTTTCATTTCCCCTTTGTTCGATTTTACTTCAAATTATAATTGATATGATCTAATTTTCTTCATCGTAATCCTTTTTTCTTCTCACTAATATTTTGCTGTGACTCTCTTAGTTACACTTTTGTCTTTTTTTTTTCGTTTTTTTTTTTTTTTTTTTCTCTAAATTTTGTTGAAAAAAGTTCTTTTCTTTTAGGCAACATCAAACAACAATATCGTTTCGGAAATGGCAGTACTGGTTCATGTTATGATTTACGTCATGCATGTAAGCAATGGGTTCGAGAAAAAGAATCAATTTGCCAAACAGTACCAATTTTCATGCGAGAACAATGCGCCTATTCCTGTGGTCATTGCTGATAAACAACAAAGTTGGATTAATCAGTTCTTCCATAATGTGTATAAAAAAAAAAGTATATAATGAATTAAAATAATTTTTTTAAGATTTCATCAAAATTATCAACTGTATTCCTGTATTTCATCACAAGTAATAAAATTACTTATAATGGCTTTAAATTTAGCTAAAATTTTTCAAATTTCCCTCAAAATAAATAGAAATGCTTCAGAGTGACCAGAAATAAAATCCTGTCGTAGATTTAATTTCAAATTCGATTTCTGTTTTTCATATTATGCGTAACTCAATCACACAATGCAATTTGCAATTTAATTCAAAAGTTTCAATAAGAGAAGAAAAAGTTAATTGAAGACTACCTTAATAAAAAAAATTGAATAAACCAGTTTTCATACTTTTCCTATAATGATAAAAATAATTATTAACGATCACACAAGGTCTTAACAATAACAGGTTCCAACAGTTTCGGATCTATTGAACGATGTACTGCTGATGAAACAATTTCATCGATAAGCGAAACTGCGATTTGTTCGTCCGATAAGTGGCGCCATAAATTCTGTCGTAAAAAACAACAATCTACCTGCCAATCATCCAAATTTTAATTTCGCGTAAAATGATTAAATATACTTAAATTTAAAAAATGAGTCAAATTTAAAACTATTTTTCTGTGATACTAAAAAAAGTACAAATGCAGAAATACTTCCATACTATGTTTCGCAGTAAGAAATAAAAAAGACAATTTCCATAAAGTAAGAAACCTGAATTTGCTGCAAACCATGTCTGGAGAAAAATTGTTGCCGGACGCCTTCAAGGAAGGATTTCAAAGCAACACTAACAACAGCCGTCAAGATCGACATTCGATTAAACTGCAAATTGAAAGCATGAGGAAAAAGGAAAAAACCTCACCAAAGTTCTGTAGATGATGTTAAATTTAAAAATGTTTACTAATAAAACACAGTAATTTTCCACAAAAATACCTAACAACAGATAATTTAGCAAAAGGAATTAGATATTCTTTAAATACATTGGATACATCAGAATGAAATACTAAGAAACCAGATACTTTAATCGGCTTTCAGATTCATACGACGAAGCGGTAAATAATATTAATAATAGAAATCTTATAGCTTTTTAAAATTTAACTTTCCACTGTATTTTCACCTTACTTCCCCACCTTCGTATATAGTTTTTCTAATCTTAATAAGATTTAGGAAAAAAATGTTTACTTCCACATTTGAACAAAAATCTATCCTGTCGGACCACAGCTTATCCAACGTTGAGCTGATTGAGCATGTGTCAAATGTTCGCCTTGAATGTGAACGTGATGAACCACTTTCCAACAATCTTTCTTTACGAGTACCCTCATTCATCTGTAAAAAAAATTTGAAATTAACTTGATTATCTGACCAAACTCGACAATACTGCAATCTTATAATTGATATAGAAACCAACAAAACCTCTGTGTATTTATTTCAACACAGGAGCAACAATGACACATAAAAATAAAACGATAGAAATTTTTATGTTTTTTATTGTTTTTATATGCATAATTCTTATTCTAATATTATTTTTTTAGGCTTCCTTGCTATGATCTTAGTTGTGGTCGGCGGATATTTTTATGGTAGTTCTTTTAAGTTCAATTTTAAAAAACGTAATGATAGACGGATGGTTGATTTAGAGAGAGCGTTATTTCGGCACCCTTTCTTGTCATTCTAATTTCCCTATGATTCATCCAAATGCTCCTTTCTTGTTATCCAAATAGCCCTTCCTCCTGTCATCCAAGTAGCCTTGTTCTTAATTTTGCAATTCATCCAGATTCTGTAGGCTTCTCGCAAAATTTCCGTAAATTAACAAAACAACAATCAGTACTGTGAGTTTGAACAAAATAAAATTTTGGAACTGGAGAACAAAAGCTATAGATTATGCTCTTAGTTGACTATCACCTCAAAAGTTACAGTATAATCAAAGACATTCAACATCTCGTCCCATAGTATCCCACAGTATTGTCAGCACAACAACACCACTATACTCTGAATGACCCATTTACCATATCGCTCATTTAATTCTTTTACTAATTACATTCATAACATTCGCTTGATTTAATAAAAAATTCGCAAACCGATCACGCTAATTTGATAATTTCTCACACATGAGATGTCCACATATGCATTTTATAAAATACTTACAAAAGGCTTAATAGCTGAATCGATGGAAGTTAAATCGTCGATAAAATGTTTCACAGCTGATCGGACTGCTGCTGGTTCGGCACAATCTAACCAATCTCGACATTCAATACTACGTATCAGAACCTTAAAAAAAATTTTTGAAGGGCATAGAATTACAGCAAATTAACTTCTAGTATTATACATGTAAATGCCATGATATGAACATGTATCCCCTAGTGGTAAATAGTGGTAAAAGCCTTTTTCAAAGATGCTCACTTATGTCTAAAATCATAGACATACGTACTCATGTCTAATGATAATGGATTTGATAGACAAAAATGAGCATTGTTAAAAAGTGCTTTTAGAAGAATGACAATGGAAATCAACCAAATGAAATCAAAAGTCAAATTCATGAAAGAATAATTTTCGAGAATATGGAATCAAATGAACTAAAATTTAAAAGAAAAACCCTTTTTTTAGCATCTCAAACTTGAAGTAGCATATAATATTTTTAGATTCTCAACGTACCTCAGAAGTATTTATACCTTGAAGATAGACATAGTATTTCAGAAGTTCATAAGCAACTGTCCGTAAGCGAACTCTAACATTTTCAACCGAACTCAATCGCGACTTTTCGCCTTTTTCTCTTTCTGCTACCAATCTAAAAATTTTTATTTCTCAGCCGCTCTTAACAAATAAAAATCTAGCAGGAAACGAATTATAACATGTTTGCGGAAAGATAACAGACTAACAGCTAATGTCAAAGGACATTTTCGGAAAATTTAATATGCCCAAAAAACGGTGCGAAAGAATGAGACAATTGTAGAATTCACAGGTGAACACTACAGTCCCATGAACAAAAATATATTTATTTTGCACTTCAATTTATGTAAATTACTAAGAGAAAAACGTGAAATTAGTATGAAATATTCAAATAAAAAGACACAAATTATAAGCCAACGTAGTGAAACAATGAACTGCTTGAATTTCTTAGCCCAATGCTATTTTAATTAAGCAAAAAAAGAAAAAAATATTCGAAAATAAAACTAAGTAAAAAACAAAATGAAATGAAATTTACGGAACCTGAATTGCTCCTGGCATAAATTCATGATATAGACCACTGCATGATTTTCGACATTAATGAAAAATTGTGCTAAAATGACGTAGACAACGGGTAATGCTGACGTCATTGGACACGTAACATCACAATATTTCAGACCTAGTTGCGCTATTTCGTACAAAGACTTTACAACCAATAATTCGTGAACATCAATACCAAAACCAAGGGAAAATTGATCTATAAATACAGCTGGCAATTATGGATAGCCAATAGAATTTGAAATATTTCTATACAGATCTATCATATAAAATAACATATGCAAATTGATGTCCACACTTGATCAGTAACAAAGAAATTTCGAATCAAAAAAAGCTAATCAAGATTAATGCCTATTTCAAAAGTAAAAACTCAATAATTATATGACTGAATGTATGCCAGAAGTAAAAGAAAGACATGGTATAACAAATGCTTAGCATTCTCTCATACATAGCTTTATTTGAATCCGAGATAGAACGAATACCCTGTAAGACATCATCTGAGATTTATACTTAGTGCGAAATGTGCTATAATAGTGATCTGCGTTTGATATTTTGGTTTACAACCCGTTTTGAAGACCAATTAGAAAACTGAACAAAAAACGAAAAAATGGGGAAAAGTTTTCAAAAAAATCGAATATGTATTTGAATTTAATAAAAACTACACCAAATAGCGGTAATTACTAATTTCATTCAAATATCTTAATAGAAATAAGAATCAAAAATTAGAATTACTGTGAATGTTTGAACATTAAGTATTTGAGCATATCGCTTGCTGGTAATATGAGAGCATGACATGTTTGTTATCAGTCCAATCAGTTTCGTAATTAAATTGTTGACAATTGCAAAAAGTTGAAAATTTCAAAAACTAAGGAATTCACTGATTTGTAGTCAGAAATATAACAAAAAGTTACCTTCATCAAGTGATGAAAATGTCACATCAGAAGCGGTAAAAAGTAGTAAGGAAGCAAGAGCCGTTTTTATTTGAACAAGAAGTGAATGATCCAATCGTGAAATTATGTCGTTTAACGCTGATGTATCCGAAGAAGACGTTCCCAATGAAATTAGTTCTTCTTGAATCTAAAAATGCTCTCCTATTATTTTGGAAATAATATTCATGCAAAAATAAAAATTAATAAACTAATACTGTAAATTAAATTAATAACTAAATTAATATTAAATTAATAAATTAAATTAATTAAATTAGTATTGAAAAATTAGCAACGATAAACAAATACCCAAATAATCTTTTTATTTTTGAAAAAAATGAAAATAAACCTGCCGCAAGGAAGAACCAACGCGCTCTACAACTTGACCTTGTGCAAGTTCTATTTCATGCCTTGAAACGATATTTAACATAGAAATACAAATTGGGAAATAATCCATACCTAAAAAATGTGGATCGAAGGCATAAAATGCGAAATATAATTTTTATAATGAATGAAATAATAATAAATGCGGAAGTTAGTCATCTTATATAAAAACCTAGAATACATAGAATCATATTTTACTAAAAAAAAAATTGCTGGACTTAAACAGTATCAATAACTCAAAAAAATTAGCAATATAAGACAATTAACCACGTATAAGCTGGCTGCAAGATGACATACGACGGTAAAATCGATCAAGCGCTCGTACAACAATGGCGCATTCTGCAGCATCTGTTTCCTCCAAAAAACGCGTTCTGACGATTTCTTCAAACTGGTTCATTAGCGAATCCATCAGTTCAATTACATCACCCGCAATTACCTGGAATAGAAATTAGCTTAGTCAAATTCATTGAAATATTTTTTCTTCAGAATAAAAAATTTCCGTAATGGAAATTTCGATTAAATTTTGTCACATCGGATACAGTTATAGAGCAACTTTTCAGAAAATACTCATGATTTATGAGTTGACATTTATGAGTCAAACTATTTTTTAGGCGGCATGATTAAAGATGGTTTTTATGAAAAAGAATATATCTGTTAGCATTGATGTATGTTACTCCTTCTCTCTGTTTCTTCATTTATTATTTCTATTCTTTCTTAGATGAAATGCTTAAAATCTATGCGAACTGAAATTTGACAATGTCAGTAACATGAAGAAAGCAAGAACTTGAAAGATATATTTCAACCTGATTCGGAAAAAGACGCTGATTTATTGTTGTGACCAATGACAGATCGGTTAAGAAGGTGCTGCAACAAATATCTACGAATTCCAGAACATCCGCTGCATTCTAAAGCGATTATGAATAAATATTTCACAAATTCCAAACGTATGAAAAAGATCATTTTATGTTTAACACTGGCGAAATAAGCTTAAACTTTTATCACGAACCTGTTTCTCTGTTCGCATTGCTGTAAGCTGATCACTTAAATTACGCTTGCAACTGGCTAAAAAATCATTATAAACAATCGACGACTCAACGTCTAATTTGAGGAGTAAAGCTATGGCTTCCGAAAGTTCATCAGACGAAATAATACAACCATAGACGATTTGTTTCAACTGAAAAATAATAAAATATAAAGAAAATAGGGAAAAAACGCCTAGAAAAAAGTAAAGCGACACAAATAATAGAAAGGGTTGCAAAAAAATAATGAATGCACCCTTGAAATTGAATGAACAATTTTAAAAATAATATAAATTCCCTGAAGAATAATGTTTGAAAAAATCAGATTCTATAACATCCAATAGTTCGCTCTTTTTCTTGTGAATACCAATTTAAATGAAACCTTATCCATTCCGCGAATGCAAAATAAAATAAATTTCCCAGATTGAAACGAATCACCTAATCTAAATATCAGTTTATATTGCTCGTCGTGAATAAATACCAACAATTCTCAGCTAAAACATGAAAGAAGTGCAAAATCTCAAATTATAGTTCAAATACGATCACCTGGTCCTTAACTGTCTCTATTGCGGCAACCGCTTCATCATATATATCAGAAATTGAAGGTATGTCTTTGCACAGTAAAAGAGAAGGTCGTGCCTTTAAATAAATTTTCACTGCTTCCTCATAATTCTTCTGTTCGACCAAGGCCTAGAAATAAAAAGATGAGGAAGAAAAAGTCGTAATCATCTTTTGATGAGTTTTTTTGAGAACCAAGCGGTGCAAAAAGATCAAATAAAACCCTAAATCACTCACCTGCAACTTTTGTGGCAGGCATAATAAGAATTGCAAGCCTTTCACTTTCTTATTAGCATTAGATAGCTGTGACACATTTGCACGATGCTTGCTAAATGTTGTAGAAAGATCCTTCGATAATGTCGCTATTTTGCTCATTCGTTTCGACAAAATCTCCATTTTCTGAAAGAAATTTTTAAGTAAACAAATGTGAATGCTAAATTAAAGAAAAGGAAAAAGACAGAACCTTATTTGTACAAAAAAGGAAAGGAAATAAATTCTCAACTACTTATCCTTAATAAGCAAAGTGGAAATTAATAAAACAGAAACTACATTCTGGCCTCAATGATTTCTTAAGTTCTCCACTAAATCCATGTTACGATTCAAACATTTTATCTCAAACATCTAGTATACTGTATAGCTAATATATTTGACCTTTGTACTTCCCTTTCTACTTTGTAAATAAGGAATACTTAAATTCTCACATAATAAAAAGTTAAGGAACCAAAATTTTGTAATCAAAGCGTAAAATTCACAATAAAAATTTTTTAAAATAAATCTGAATTCATAGACAGCCTACCAAAACAACAAAAAAAAAAAAAAAACTGCGCAAAATGAACGAAAACACATCTTGTAAATATTGAAAGCAAGTAAACTAAAATATCCCCAAATATTAGAAGACTTCTGAATAATAAAAAATAATTGGAATATTTTTGCAAATTCAAGCATAACTTACTTGACCCATATCCATGAAATCATTTTGCATTTTTTTAACCGTACTTGTTGCTGTAAGAAATTTGTTATAATTTTCGTAGACAAGTTGTTGCATTTCAGAATCAAGCCGTCTAACCTCAAAAATTATTCGTAAAAATCGAGAACAGTACGTAATCATAACAACAATCTAATATAAAATGTGGAAGAAAGGAATAAAATTTTTTCATACTATCATTTATTTATAATTAAAATTCAAAATAACCAGCTCTATGAAAATATCTTATCAGTAAATAACATAATCCATAAATTCAATATAAAATTTAAAGAAATGAAACAAATTTTTTAAACGACTTAAAATTCGTTTCAAAAAAAAAAAAAAAAAAAAAAACATAAATTCTTTTCTTACAGTAAATCAAAATCTCAAAGAACTAACATTATGCACCATATCTTCTTCTGCTTGAACCAATTCATCCAAATTTTTTTTCCGAAATAAATCACTTAGGTAAGCTTCACTACTGAAGTTTACCGAATTAAAATCCAACAATCCACCGCTGTCTCCGCTTCCTTCGTTATTCTCATTCATTGTTCGTTTATTATAATCCTGAAGCTAATCCTACTGATTAGGCCAGTAATTTACTAATAACTAACTCCGACCCATGAAGTAAATAAGTAGTAATCGATGAGCAATAAAATAACCACTGAAGTAATTAGTAGATAATCGATAAATAATCAAAAATGCAACTGATAAACTAAACTGTGTAATGAATAACTAATGTAATTTATCAACAAACAAGCTCGAATTACGAAGTTTAGCAATATCAAAACGGTAAATGGAAAAGATCTTAATGTAAATAATACAATAATTGTTATGGTATAAAAAATTTATTAATTACTAAATCAATTTAAAAGCAAAAAACAAAACAATTAATAGAATAGTTTTATAGCTAAAAAAACACAAATTTCAGAAAAAAAAGCGAAAGCCAGATCACATACAATGCATTAAAGTAATGAAAAACCGATAAGAAATCACATCAGTATAATTCCAGAATAAGAATAAATAATGAATGTTGTTGAACCAAATGTTTTCACTAAAGATCATAAGATTAACGGACCGCCAAAAAAGTCAAACGCATTTAGTCGTTGAAGTGTTTTCATCACGTTTGTAGCCACTTGCTTTTTTTTTTTAAATTTCCCGGTATCTTAAATTCCCCTTTCTCGTACGCTTACTTCGCCTTATTTTGCAACATCATGGACCGACATTTTTTGCAATGTCAATAAAATTATTCGAGCAGTGTTTTTTCGGTGACGTTTGTATACACGTGTACACATTTACGTATTATAAAATATCGTTTATATTTAAGACGTAATATTACGTTTAAATTTAAGTTTCCAACTTTGAAATTATGTTTTTTCATTTCTGTTCGATTTTATTGGATCCAAAACTTTTTTTTTTTAATTGGTTAGATCTTCGAAATCATTTTGTCAAACTAACTGTACCATTCATCTTGAATTAACTCATAAGAAAAGGAAAAACTGGGAGAAATTTAAAACTATTTGAAATTGGAATATAGATCTGGAGACTTTTTACTATTTTGGCAATCAGCGGAATAATTTGATAGCCGGCATTGGTGAAAAGTTCCTTGGAAATTTGTTTTAAACTACCTCCGACTTACTCTATTGATTAGAAAGCTTATTTCTTTATGTAAGCATACAAGATATGTTGCTACGAGTTAGTAGTAAATAATCATTATAAAAGCATTGGTCATATTAAGCTATATTGTTGAGGGAATGATAAAGTGGCTTTTTGATTTAGGAAAAACCAAGTATCAAAAGGCTTTATTTTAATTCAAATGCTGAACCATTTCTTATCAGTTAGCATTCTTATCAGTGATGCTTACTGATAAATGTTTATCTTACCTGCAGCCAAACAGGTAATTAAGTTGTTATGATGAGACTGGGAGTCCTGTCAAATGTATATTATCTGAAAGTTATAAGTTATTATGAAATGTTATTTTGCTTGTAAATTTGAGCAATCAAATTTATCAGCATTTTTTTTGAAAAAAAAAAGGACAAATAATTCGAGCGTTAAAAATAGTAGAAATCGTTGATTGCCTTTGATAATGTGAGAGATGTTCGAGAATATTTCTTTTTCAATTCAAACTTCTTTTCAGTGTATCCTTCTTTTTTAATGGATCTTTTTGAAATGAGTAAAGTGACAAATAAATCGAGATATTTCATAAAAAGCAAAAAAAAAAAGCATAGTCAAATTTCTTTCCAAAAACAAAAATCAAAATACATGCTTAAAGTTAAATTTAATAAATTTTGAATAGTTTGTTATTGGTTTTTTTTTTGTTTAGATTTTAATACCAATTTGAGAGTGAAAAATGTTGCAATATTTGCCATTTGTGTATTGCAACATTGTTTACAAAAGATCATTTACAATGCATACACGCCCATGAATACAATTAAATAAACATAACCACGCATATAACGCTTCTTTGAAATTTTTTTCGAATTGCTTCTTTTAATGTGTAGAAAATTTTTGAAGTTTCAATTTACGCTGGCATTAATATGGAGAAACATTGATAAATGTTTGTTTCATTTTGCATTGATCAATGATAAAATTATCATTTAAAGATTAGAAAGTGTTTCATTTCAATTTACAAGAATGTGTACCTTAAAACATGAGCATAATTCGAATGTTTTGCTTTTAATTTTTAGATGAGTGGTAGTAGTGCAACCGTCGTAACGCAACGTTTAGCTCCGAAACGTCAAACATTGGATGAAGCATATGCACCACCGGCGAATTTTCTAGAAATTGAAGTAATCAATCCGATAACCCATGGTGTTGGGAAAACGCGTTATACCGATTATGAGATTCGACTGAGGGTAACATATTATGATTAAGTTGTCAAAAGATTTATGAAGGCAGATTTTAATAAAGAAAATAGATTTTTAGAATATTTTTGAAGATTTATTTCTTTATAAGTTTCCTAATGAAATTATCTAGCTAACTTACGTGGCATTAGAATATATGTATGATATTGGTTCTGTTAAGTTTTTTGTTTCTACGAGGTTCAGTAACTTTACCAATTATTGTTAATATAAAAATATAGTATAAAAGATATTTCATATATTTTGTATAAAATTACGAGATTAAACTATGTTACTGTAGGCTATATTTATATAGTAAAATGCGAATAGTTAGAAATTAATGAATTAGAGTTTATAAAATTGTGACTAATTAAATTAATTATGGCAAATTATTTAGTTGTACCTAACTGTTCCCAGTGAATATTGTGCTGTGAGGATTCTTAAAGTTATTTCATTATTTTTTTTTTTTTTTTATAACTGTGCTTTATATTAAGTGGGTTATGTTGAGTTGCAGACAAATTTACCGATATTTAAGCATAAAGAATCAAGCGTTCGTCGTCGTTATTCCGACTTTGAGTGGCTTCGGGGTGAATTGGAGCGTGATAGTAAAGTATATTTTTATCATTACTGATTAATTCGTTTGAATAAATTGTTTTGCTTATTTCATTATGGTTTTCAGCACTTACAACACAATGTTGGAACGAAATGAGTTTTCTGCCTTAAGATTTTCAACTGAACAATAGACATGCGTTCATTACTATAAACTGGACAGTTCGAATGATTGAGTTAAAAGAAAAATGTTCCATCTATTTTATAATACTTTTCCGTGATTGTATCTTATATTTTTATTATTTGAGATTGTTGTACCAACACTGCCTGGCAAAGCATTGAAGCGACAGTTGCCGTTTCGTTCTGACGATGGGATATTTGAAGACTCATTTATCGAGGAAAGAAGGAAAGGCTTGGAATTGTTCATCAACAAGTCAGTTTTTGCTAAAATTCTTTGTTATGTTTTAAATTTATGATTTTTCAGTTCGCAAGTCTGAAATATTTGTAGAGGTCATATCGTTATATTGTTTTTAAGAAATTTAAAGAAAGGTCGCTTTTGATTTTCGTACCATTTTTTTTTGTTGTTGTTTGTTCAAAAAAATATTATGTTAAAGTTATAAACTATAATATTAAAATTAATCAATAACTTCTGCACTTTTTTCGGCACTACTATCTTCAGTAGCCTTTGGCATTTATAAGACCAAGTTTCTTTGCTTCTCACTGTAACGTTTAACTCTTCCAAAGAGATATGCAAAAGGGATCCATGTATTCCATCAGTAGGGATATCTTTAATATGCTGTAATTTTTTATAATTTTTTCAAATAAACACAAGAATATTTTTTTTTTGCAGAATTGCCGGACACCCACTCGCACAAAATGAACGATGTTTGCATATCTTTCTGCAGGAATCAGTAATTGACAAGCATTATGTTCCAGGCAAAATCCGTCTTACATAAACGTTTGCATTACTTTTGTGTATTCATGGCCATACAATCATAGAACTAGCTGTTTTCTCTTTTTAATTGGCACTGCGTTTTAGGCTTCGCTGAAGCAATTATCATTTTATGCAAGTTTTATTAATATCTTTGTTTGAAATTGTATGAGGTTTGTTACTTAATCTTATAATTATTATGAGCAATATCTTCACAGCGTTTAAAAAAAAATCGGTCGTCCAATACATTGTTGTATCCAATATTTTTCATTGCTTTGGCTTGTTTATTATGATGATGAAAGCTAGGCTATTACTCGTCGTTGTGCGATACGAGATAAATGGGACTATTAAACAGCATGATTCGTACTTGTAAGTGAAAACGCAGAAATTTTCCAATATGGTCTGTATAATCCCTTGAGAGATGAAGTATAGTTGAGTGGTAAGCTGACGACCTAATATTTGCTTTGCGGTTACTTCGCCCTTTTGCTATCGTTACAGAAAATATTTGCTTTAATGTTGCTTTAACGAAGTAAAGTTAAGTGGATCGTCTCAACTATAAACCATTCCTGATTAGATTACATTATCAACACTACAGATAATTGAATTAACATTTGTGATATATTATTTTTTTTTGTATTTTTATCAACTGATATATTTACGAAATTCAATCTTTTTTTCTACATTTCCCCGTCTTTTTTCTTTTTTGGTTAATTTTCCATTTTATCTTGTTAGATTCAAGTGCTAACGAAATTTCATGAAATTGTGCATAGGATTGAGTGAATAAGTCATCCTTGCTTCTTTTTCAAAGACAGAAGAAGAACATTCATGTATATATTTCGTATTGAGATTTTGATATTACTACGAGGAACATTTGTCAATATTAATTGATGATTATTATTGATGTCCTGAAACTTTTACATATAATGGAAGTATTTTCTTTCAACCTTCAAACTATTTATTCCTAAAAATTTATTTATATTAGCCATTTGGTAGAAATTCGTTGTCGCCTCACAATTATTTGCCATCCATTTACAATTGAACTTTTTGCAAATTTTTGAATTTATTGCAATCAGAGTAGTTGCTCATGTTTTCGGAAAATCTGTTTACGGACTTTTGTTATCAGAATTGGTAAACTATTTGTATGATACTATCGATGTTGTTGTTGTCATATGAGATGATGCGATAACGGCTGTGTAAAATCTAAAATCACCTATTTACCGTCCTCGATTTATAACTTCATCTTGTGAATATCATTCGGTTTTACGTGATATTCATCACTATTGGTAAAAAGGCAATGAACTATTTATATTTTAAATTAACTGCACAAAATGCATTATTGATTCAAATAAGAGTTAATGCTTTATATTTGCAATTGTTCGTACTTCATATCCATTACCTTAGGATTGCCATATATTAAATGGCATCAATGAATTGATTGATTAACTTTTTAATTGAGTTTTCAAATGTTTTTTGTGATCTTTTTCTATTCCTGATGAATTTCCGAAAATTTTATGGCAGTCACCATCAATGATGCATTTTGCTGTTCTTCCTTTTTTTACGTGTAAGGCAAATGGTTTTTGTATGAAACGGTAGAAAAGGTTACAGCATGAAAACTTTTCTACTTTAAAAATAAAATTTATTGTAAACTACGAGCTGCAAACAGTCGAAGGTATTTTCATTTATGCCAGTGAATATATTCATCTGCTTAGGGGCATTTATGTTCACTTGATATGCGTACCTATTTAAGTTCATTTGAATATGCACACTTGCAGAAAAAGTAATGGAGAGGACGAGAAATCGTATACTGTAGCATTATTATGGCCTTTCCAGTTGATTTAATTAATTCTACTTGGACACTTATTTTAATATAAATGAATTAGTTTCAAGTATTGCGATTTTTCTCCTCTTAGATTACCTAAACAATTTATATTACATTGATGTGTTGACTGGAGATTTATGCGACCATAATTCCTCAACATATAAAAACATTTCTTTTTATTACACTTTCTCAAAAGAAATTGACAAATTATCAATCATCGAAGAATTTTCATTACTAACTTGCTTATAAACTATGATTCGGTGATCTATCACGTGTTTTCAAACAACTCGATCCCTTATTTTATCGAGTATCAATTATCGTTGTGTAAATTGAAAATATAAGAACAAATCAAAGTAATTATCGCTTACTTTTCCAGATCAAATCTAAATAATTTACCTGAGCTGAAAGAAGAAGGTGAAGTTTTTCTCCCATTATAACATAATATTACTTAATCGAGTAATTTCCATTCTCTGCTTTTTCTTTCCCATTTCTTTCTAATTTTTTTCGGAGCAATGAAAATTCATTGAACACTAATTGATCAATAAGAGTATTAGCAAGTGGAAAATTAATAAATATTTTCCCATCAATTTTTAAAAGTTCCACTTTTGCATTCTTCTTTCATACAATGGAAAAATTTTTGGTAAGCGAAAATATGTAAAGATGGTGATGGTCGTTAATTTGCTGTGTGAACGGTAACAATTTGCAAGAAATGATTGAATAAAATTAAAAAATAAAAAGGAATTCATTTTACAAATCTTTTACTAATTTTCCAGCAAATTTAATTTTACTTTTTTATAAAATTTGATAAAGATATTTTCCTACTTATTATCATCTATTTCCGAAGTTAAAATTTCATTTCTTTTCTTTCATTCCAATCAGTTATTTCTCTTTGGTATTCTTCTGTTCAGAATTATAACTCTTTTATTGGGATTATGAATTTGTAATAAATCGTAATAGCATCGTTTACTGCATTATAATTATTATATGATAGTTGTACTAATTGATAATTGTTCCCATCAAATTCATTTCATTCGATGATTAATAAATGTGTGTTTTTATAAAAAACGTATATAAAATAAATTAACAATTTCCATTTGTTTTGCTTTTTAATTCTTTTCAGTTTAGGAATAATCAATCATTTGGCAAAACTTGTAGTTGCAAGTTTGCAAGTATCTCTCCTCTATCTCTTTACTCTTTCCTCTATCTCTCACTGAATTTTGGCTTTTTTTCTTTTAAAAAAAAAAAGGAAAATCGATTATTGATTAAATTGAAGCAATTTTTCATTGTGAAAGTAAGAGAAAAAAATCAAAAGAATGAAGTTATTTTTTAGTTCGATTGAATGAACAAAAATTTTTGAACTTTTTTCTTATTAATTATTAATAAATGCTTGTGAAATAGTAATTTAATTCAGATTAAACTTTCTTAAAATTTGAAAAAATTACAGTGAACCACTTGTGCTGTCTCTCTGTTTTTTTTCACAGTAATATTAAGCATTTTGCTATTTTCTTCAACGTTCAATCTAAGTTTATTAAAAATTTTGTGTTCAAATGAAACTTTTCTTTTTGCCAAATATATTTTTTAAAGCTTTTAAGATATTACTGTTCTAAGCTTTAATTTCTGCCCATTATGTACTAATTGCTTCCATTTGATTTCGTTTCAAATCATTCATAATTGATAAAAGTGCAAACATTAAGGCTCATTAGGTCCAAAGTGTTTTTGGTGAAAAAAATCGTAAAATACTTGCCAGGGCCATAACGAAAAAAAAATGGGCTAAGTTTTTTTTGCTGCCTTATATTAATTAGTTTATTGCGCAAAATTCTGCGCATTGCAAAACTATCGTTGTTATCCTTTGGTTCACTGACGAAACACAATGAATTTTTCAGATATATGACACGTGAAATTTCCGAATTTAATTGCATGAATCAGGAAAAAGTTGTTTTTGCTAAATCAGAAAGCACGATTAACAATTTACTTCATCCAGCAATTTCTGTATTTGCAAAATAATTATGGGAGTTAAAAACTAAGATTTATCAGCTGGAAATAAAGGAAATTGCGGAATCCTGAAATATTTTTTAAAAAATACGTGCAAAACATCAATTTATATCAGTTGATCAACTGGTCAGTTGTCGGAACGGAACTTTCAATTTTAACACTAAAGCAAAAAGTATTTAAAATGGAAGTAATCATTTCTGAACTTTCCAGAAAAGTGATAAATTTGAGTTATTGTTAGTAAAATTACCTTTCAACTTGCAGTAAACAAAGACATTTTTTCCATTTAATTAAATTGATGAGACAGTTTGGTATTGCTTCAAGATTGATAAAGTTATCATGGTATTAATTACTTACTGACATTGCTAGAAAGGTCAAATTCATCGATTCGTATTGACAGAATGAGTAAGTGAAGTTCTCATTCTTCCGTACAGCAAGAAGTTTTTCCTTTCCCTAATGTTTTGATGGAAAATGGTAATAAAATTTTTATTTTGAAATTGAATTATTTTATTGACAATTTATTGTAATCGAGAATTTACTGTAAAACATTGAGAATTTACTGTAATTGTTTGACAATATTTTATTTCTTTCTCTATTTTTTGCTTTTTTCCTGAAATATTCTTTGCTAATATATTATTTCTAGTTATAAAATATTGTTGTAATATTTGCCGCATTTTTTATTTCGATTTCTCTTTCGTAAAAAGAAAATTTTGAGTGATTTAATTTGTTGCAACTCATACCTCTCAGCTTTTTATCGTCCGTTCCCAAGCATGTGATCTGATAAATGACAAGATCATTAAACATTTTTCCTTTTTCCTGATTTTAATTTCATTTTAATTTCGATTTTAATCAATTTTGTCCAGTCTTGACATTGTATGCAAATATGATGGAAAAATTCTCATAAATGATAATTTCAAATTAGTGGCAATTTATGAAGACTTTATGCTAAAAGTTTATCAGTGATGTTAACATTTTTTTGACTAATCTTTGTATGCAATGCTAAGTAATGTGATTGTTGCCCCGTTTTCCTTCACATCATGGCGAGTATTTAACAATAAGAACTATAAAAAACAAAAGACAATTAGAAATTTCTGAAATCTGAGTTCAAAATTTTTCTCCCAACAATCTTAACACTAAATTCGTACTTCTACAAGAAACGTTTCATATTGCGTGAAGTTTTTGAATCAAAGAATCTTCAAGTGAATTTGAATTTACGAAATAATAATTACTTTTCTCAATAACTTATGTGAACAAATAAATTAAACGTAAATTGCAGTATGATCAGAAATTGATTGTGACAGGTATGAATTGAATATAATGCTAAATCTGCTGACTTGAACCTCTACAAATCAAGAGAGATTAAACAAGCAGCAATAGACAATCGTTTCACAGTTTCTTGTTTTCTTTTTTTTTTTGTTCTTCCCAGGACAGTTTCATAAATTCATAATTTGAATGGAAATTTAATTGTCAAAGCAGGAAAAGAAAAATTGTTAGAAAAGATGAATCCAGCGCTAAAACTTCTGCGTAATTTATTGCAAAAGATCAAAAATGCTGACGATGAAATTATTAATTTTATGTGATGCTGTTTTTCCTTCCGAAATGATCCTTTTAAAAAAAACCCCTCCATTACCTAATTCATTTTATTATAAGCAAGTACATTTAGGCAAGTTAAAAGCAAGTACTTCTAGGCAAATAAAAAGCATGTACTTTTAGGCAAGCAAAAAGCGAGCACTTTTATGAATTTATCATAAGCAAGAATTTATTTTTATTTGTTTTTTAATTTATACTAAAGGTGGCCTAGATCATGATGTAATTTTATGAATTTTATGATAGTTTATAAATTTATATTATTGTTAGAAGTTTAATGATCGACTAATTAACCATCAAATTGTTCGCCGAATTGTCTTCTTATCACAGCAGATATTTTCCTGCACTTAATTTTGCTTCATTTTTTGCTTTTTCAGTTTTAAATAATTGAAATTTGAAAAGGAGCAGCGCAATGAACAATGCCAGCAATGCGGAAGGCAGTAGAGAAGGAGGAAATGCTATATCGTCGCCTGATTTGCCATCCGAAATACGTCCAAAATCTTATAGCTTTATGAACAATGAAGATGTCATATTTAAGGCAAATATTATGAAAAATACTGGAAATCCCAAAATTAATTCATTTGAAAAGATTTCTTCCTTGACAAATCTAGATAATCCTGCAAAAACACGTTCATTTCTTCGAGATTTCCGAAAATTATTCACAAAAAGTAAAACTTCAATGGATGCTATTGCTACTGTTGCTACTACTACAACTAGTACTACCTCTACTCTTGTTACTACAAGTAGTAATCAGATACAGAATGAAATGGAAGATTTAAGTGATTGGATGACCCAGTCTAGAAAAAAGTCCCGATCCTGGTCACATTATGAAGCTCAGAAAATTTTTCGGATATGTCAAAAATTTACTGAATCAAAGTCAAATAGCAAACGCATTTATTCAACATTTCGAGCACTACGAAATAACCAAAACATGGGACTAATAAATCATGTGTTTAACGATAATACCGTATATGAAAATACCATATATGCCAAGGTACTTTTCTTTATTGATTAGAATCATTCTTTCTATTTCATAGCATTCAATTGTACTATTGACTAATAATTTTAATCTGAGACAACCTTGTCATTAAACAATATCGCCTACTGCTACTTTACCATATTTCTGTTACAGTGTGTATCTCTCGTTATTACTTATTTCTTTTTCATTACAGTTTATCGTTGAATATTATCTTTTTACACCACCCCAATAATATTTCTACCGCATATTGCAAAATTTAATGCAATTTTCAATTAAATCTCACTTAGACGACCTAGGATATCTCAGCCTGTCTAGTATAACCATAACTTTGGTGTTTTTTTTCGGATCATTTCATCAATTTCCTAATAAAGTTTCAATATGAAAAACCGACCGGTATTACAGCCGATACTTTATACTACTGGTATTTTTGAACAACACTATCATACCAATTAGGAGAACAAATTAATGCGACAAAAATGAAAAGTGTTAAAATATAGTGTTAAAATCGGTACAAAATATTCAAGTCTTCTCGAATAAGCAAAATTTTTGAGTGACTCAGGAATTTCCGGAAGGAACCTCAACGAAATGGCAATCAGATCAGTGCAGTCATAGCACTAGCAACCTTTATATGCCGACAAAACCGGAAAAAATGGAAACTGGAAGTGTGAAAAAGCAAAATAATGAAACGAATGATATTAATTCTATGTGGATAGTTCGAGCAGATGAGAGAAACGATTCAGGTTCTACTTTTTTGTTTAATGCACTTTTGTATCTCCTTGTCGCATGTCATCTTACTCTGATAAATCTAATTTTCCTCATCTTAAACATTTCTCAATCTTTTCCACTATTGTTTTGAAAGGTTTATTACACAATTCATAATTATCGCTGTTTTAAACAATTTCTAATCATTATTATTTTAAGCTTCTATTATACAATTCTTAATTACTATTATTTAAATATTTACTAAATACCCTTTCTGATAAAAATTAGTCAGAAAAATTAATTTTAAAATTTGCAAGATTTTTTTTTGATTTACAAAAAAGTAATAAAAATTATTTATTTTCCGTCATTTTCCTTCTGGACGACTAATTGATTTATTTCATTGATACTGGAAATAACTGAAGGAAAATAGAATCATCTGCTCCCAAACAAATATTCACTATTGATTTATTTTATTATATTTTAAAAGATATTTCAATTTTTGTTTTTTGCATTTTACTAAAATGTTCAAAGGACGAGTAAGGGAAGTTTTCTTCGTCCTCTCATTAAATAAGCTTCATTTATTCTTTCCTTATTAAAAAAAAATTTTTTTCTCATTTACAATTTCAAATACAAATATCAAAAAGGCTATGAATGTATTAATTAATTAAACTCTATGCTGTACTACTAAGTAAGCTGGGAGATGGTTTAAATGACAAGTTAAACATTTATCTTTAAGCTTAATAATAATTAATTAAATTATTTTTGTGTACAAATTTAATAATTATTTCTGGCATTTATGGAAAATTTAAAACAAAAAAATTTGCTAGTAATGAACATGCCTGTAGAATTTTTTCCTAGTCTGCAAGCAATCACTTTGCCTTTAATTATTGATAATTTCCAAAATACTCATGAATAAATGTTAAATTCCGCGAAAAATTTTAGTCACACGAACTACTAAATACTTGATACTTAATTAACTTACTGTCATCGTTGTTAATTTTTATTTTAACCTTGACCCTACTAATTAATGATCAATTTAGCTTTCGTTTAAAAAAATTTCTGGAAAAACAAATCTGTCTGAAATTATTAATGTTTTGATAATGAAAATCTAATCCAAAAAAAACTTTTTAATTCTTTAAAATTTCCATCATATTCTTTTTAATTGTTCTTTTAACAATTCACTGATCAACTAACATGATTCATAAATTAACTATTAATCAATGAAAATCCTCAACATCGATTCACTTAATGGACTCGAGTAAGCGCTTGTAGAAAGTCGAAAAGGTAATAAATATTAAATGTTTAGATACAAAAGATTTTTTGCTCTTTCTAATACCTGTAATTTTCTAGTTAAAAAATTAATTTGGGGCGCTTTGTGAAGTTTTCCAAAAGGAAACTTTTCAAGTTTTACGCAGCAAATATATTTTTTGCTGACTTTTTTGCTGTAACATGATATTTAAAAATTTATTAAAAAATAGAAAGTGGAATTTAATAAACATTCAAACAAATATTTCTTTGGCTATCATTTTTCACTCAAATATGTTGCACTCTAAGTTTTGATTTTCTTAATCAGTTTAAAACTCAAATTTAATTATTTTATATTTTATCATCTTCAACAATTCTTTTTTTTTCGTTTCATTTTGAAACTGACACTAAATACTGGATTTGGTTGGAATGAAATTGAGGCCATGGATTAATCGGAATTTAATTATATCCTGAAATAGAAATTTTTTTTTTAAAGAATGGAGGAAAGGGATTTCATGAAATTTAGAATTAAAAATGAGGCTTGGCTTTTTTTGTCGATTTCTGCCTTACCAATTTCTTTGAGTCCGAGGAAATTGAACTGCACTTATTCTAATTTCCAGTTAAACATGAGAAGAGACGAATGATAGAGAATTGAATGAACTATATTATGCTGTTCAGTGGGAAAATAAATGAAACAGTTCGGTTTTTCAGTCAGCGATGAAATTAATTTTGAAATTTTGCTCACTTTGATAATTTTTTTCTTGAATTCAAAAACAAATGTCTTTCAGTGCCAAATGTATATGCTGTAGAAAAGTTCATAGCGTATGGATACTTCTGTCAAGTACGTCTGTACCAAGCGTACGCTTTACTCCAAGGATATACAAAAGATTTGAAGTTAAAAATTTATCTTCCATATAAACATATTCAACAAATTCGACTTATTTATGCCAATAAAAATTCGGAACAAATTATGGTTAGTTCTTTTTTTTGCAATTATTGAAATATCACACGAATTTGGGTGTAAAGAATAGATCTTCCGATCAGTTACAAATAATTGAGAAGTCGGTCATTTAATCTTGAGAAAAAGGTTAGCAATGCAAAATTCAATCATTTATTACATCCATCACTGGTTTAATTATCCGCAGAATTTCATTTACCAATCGAATTAATCGAAATAGTTAAATTTGTGGAACTCGTTGAAATCTCTTATTTCTTTATGTAATTAATTAGTAGAGTTTGTAATTCTTAAATTGTTGAATTCGCTAAAGTCTCCTATCTTTTCATGTAGTTAATTAGCAGACTTTGTAATTCTCAAGCTCTCTTTCAAACTTTTTTAAATTAACTTCTAAGCAAAAAAAATTGTACAAATTTTTTTTAATCCAATAGTTTTCTTAGTCAGTCTTCCAACTTTGTATTTTTCCATTAATATTTTTCCTTTTTTTATAAAGTATAGTTTTGTCATTAATTAATTTGGTTTTTTTGGGTTAATTGTTTTCTTGTTCTATGATGCATTTTTATTTTTGTACTAAACAATGTGCAGCAATTATGAATCGAAAAAATTTATTTCAATTTAACTTTGTAAACTAAATGAATTTATCGAATATGATATTTAAATTTCATTTATTTTTTAATCGTTTTCAAAAAAATTTTTTTAGAAATTTAAAGCAAAAAATGGTGCGCATTTGTTGAAATTAGAAATTTTTCCGCAATAGATTGATTATTCAAGCACATTAGTCACTTATTATCACATTAAATTATTTGTTTCACTTCACATGCCGATGAGGAAATGAATCGAACAGTTTTTTTTGGTAGAAAATTAAAGCAAGCTCCTTCACTTTGATGAAAAGCAAAATATCATAGCAATATTTTTCTTTTCCCTTTTCTCTCCCTCTCTTTCTCTTTCTCTTTCTCTCTCTCCTTCCCTTCTATAAATTAAACTGTAGTTTTTAATTAAAAGACTTTTTCAATTGAATTTTTTCCTCACTTCGTCCATTACTTTTTTACGCCATAAAATTTCGCCACTATTCAATCAATAAATGTTATTTGAAAAGAAATATTTGTTGGCTATAAATAGAACATTTCTTTTAGAAAAAAAAAAACAAAAAACTTTTGAATAATTTATCGGAATTTTTTCATTCTATTAATTGTTTGAGTTAATTTGGAAAAACTGTTCAAATCTAAAATTTATAATAATTTAGTTTTGTTTATTCAAATTTCAAAATTACAATATGATAGTTGATGAAGTAAAGAAAGACAGGTAGACAAACGGAGAGAGACGTGGAAAAAGTAAAGTTAAAGTTCAAGGAAATTCTATATTTTTGACTGCTTCTCATCTTGATAGCAACTAAATCAAACTTCAAAGTTTTCGGTTGCTTCTGTTTTCAGCAACTAACATTTTCGCTATTTGTTTATGATGCCATCAAGACATCTCGGGTGATTTCCGAATGATTGGCTAAATTTGCACAGTAATTGTTATGATTGGTGATTCAAATTCATTGTGTAAATTGGTGTTTTTTTTGCATTAACTGAATCACTGATTGACTTTAAATTCATTTAATTCTTGAAACAAAGTTGCCATTATTCTCAAGTCTTTTCGAAATGTCTTGCTAAATAACTCAATTTGTTATTTACCATTTATTAGTTTAGTATTTATTGTTTATTCATTTATAAGCATTTTATCATATTTCTTAAAAATGTTTTTTTTTTTTGACAGAAGTGAAATTTCGTTTTGCTTTAAAATTGAAATTTTATTTCAACCAAATTTGTAGATTGAAATGGTGCGAAAGAAAATTCGTTTTACAACAAAGAGGCATATTTTCAAAGATCTTTGTCAATTCTGGCATACGGCAATCACTTTATCAAATAATAACAAAAAGGTCAGGTGAAATTTTATTGCTAAATTTTTCAATTTTAATTCCATTTGAAAATTTTGAATTTCATTGACATCGAAAATGCCAGTGAATCTTAAGGTGCTTTATGAGTTGAATAGTTTACTCAGTTTATTTTTCAATTAATGAAGTCATCAATCATTTTTCTCTCTCTCTCTCTCTCTTTGAATCATCATTCCAAAATCAAATTCAATTACTGATATATTTTAACAAATTCTTTGCTCCATCCTTTATTTTTCCCCTTTTTCCTCCACTTAATTCTATTGAATTAAAATTGTCCAAAATTTATTGAATCTTTACACTTAGCTACTTTTTTTCTTTTTCACTAAATTTACAGAATTCTAATGAAAAACATGCCAAAATTTATTCAGAAAAAACAATGGATAATTTAATGCAAGAAATTAATTATAAATTTGCATAATAAAAAGGAAAAAATATTTGACTATTTTGCATTCATCACTTACTAGTATTTATTGCTGAATATTGATGACAATGTGGTGATCACTTACAAGTATTTACTGTTGAATATTGATGACAATATGGTACTGTCAGTAAGTTATTAATACTTCTTATGTTCGATGATAGCTTGATCTACGACCTTTTTGGTTGTTTATCAATGACTAAGTTAATTAAGGTTTGTGACATGACTACATGCTAATTCCATTTATTTATAAAGTGATATTTCAAACTTCAATTTCTCTAAAATTCAATGTATCATCAGTTAAAATAGTAGCGCGAAATAGTGGCGGCATCGATTATACCACATTTCTTTTTTGAAAAAAACTTATGCATCGCACTTATTCGGCATATCTGGCCAGTTTTTTTTCTTTGGTCAAAATGACCATTTTGTTACGTCCAACGATGGTCATTAAAATTTCATGATTTTAATTGAATGCAAATAATTCTCGCAAACTGGTAATGATAAATTTTTCAAAATTTTCATAGCAGATTTTCCCTAAAGTTGATTTTTGACTAGGCCAAAAATAATTCCATTTTCGGGTGTTGATTTTCATAAATTGTACAGTCAAATAAAACTGACTTAATAATATGCCTATTATGAGGCACTTATTTTGATAGCGAGATTTTCAAATAACAAAAAGCCTTGTTTAACAACTCACTGAATAAAAGATAACGAAGTGCTTTATTTGCGAAAAAAGAGCCAATTAATAAATAATTAATTATTTCTCGAAATGCTGGAAAAAAGTAATAAGCGAATAAAAGATAAAAATCCCATTTCGAGACTTTTTCTCGGATGAAAAAGAAACGGATAAATTGGGTAAGAACAATTAATAATTTGTCAGCCATTTTTGCGGATGAGAAGCAAGATAATCACTGTGGATGAGAGGCAAAATAGGATAGAATGATAAAATTCATTTTTTGAAATATCTTGAAATTATAAACGTTGTGAAAACTTATGGAGAGACAATTTTCTAGACTGAAATTTTGTCGAAATTCAGCAAATTAATAACTTTTCAAAGTGTGGACAATAAGAGGTACCGATTCGATCGTGAAAACTCACTTACGAGTGTTCACTATTCTGGCTAAATCATTTAATTCTGCTCAAAATAGTTTGGCCAGAGAAATACGGAACTCTTTATAAAACTTTTTGTCCTTTGTGAGCAAAAACAGTGATGACACAATTTGAATTGCATCATTTTATGCCTAACGACTGACTACTCTGGATAATCTACATTGACAATCCTATTACGAAGCTTTACATCGCGAAGAAATTTTTCAGTTTTTTTCGATGAATTCAATCAATTGAAGTAAACTTTAAAAGAAGCTCTAAAATGATTTTTTCAGTGGAAAATTCGACCTTTTTAAAAATAAATTCAAACAACTGGAATTTCTATTTAGCCTTAAATTGATTGTTTGAAAATCAAAATGTTAAAAATATTTTTTGTCTTTTAGAAATTGATCCGATCATTTTCGAATGCAAAAACAAACAAAACAATAAGCAGAACAATCTTTAAATCAAATACCACAAAAGCAATAGTTCCATCGCACTCCAATAAATGCATTGTATGTTTCTTCTTTCCCTTTATTCTTTTTTCACCAAATTTTGCTAGCAGAAATAAATTTTTAAAGTTTTTCAAATTTTCAAAGTTTATTCCTTCTGGCAAAAAAAGCAAGCAATTTTCATTACTGCACATACATGCAGGCGTGCGCAACTTTTTTGCAAAATTCACAAAAGAAATTTTTGAATAATTGATTTTAGGGAATGAATGAATTTGCATATTCAAATTGCAAAAATTTGTGCAATAGATGTCCATTTATTACTTTCTTCAAGATTTAATTAAAAAGTTTTTTTTATTTTAGTTAAATATAATATTTTTCATATTGTATATAATTGTTTTCATAGCAGTTTTTTTTTTTCACTCAATACAACTTAGTTTCATTCAATTAACTTACTGGCTAATTGAAAATTGAAAGTGAATCTTTTAAAATTACATGAAGAAGAAACACTGCACAATGCGAATACAATTCATTATCATTCATGAATATTTGAATTTTTAAATCGTTAAAATTTTAACATATTTAAAATTTTACGATGTATCTCTTCCTAATAACTTCAATGATTGCTGATCGAGATAACAGCTTTATCAGTTAGTGATTTGAAAAAAAAAGGAAAAAAACAAATTAAGAAACTTCAAACCATAGTGTGAAAAAAAAAATATCAGCAGAATATCGTGCTAGCTTGAGTTCAGTAAAATAATTAGCAATTAATGCGACTTATTTCAATCCTATTAAAATTAATGAAATTTATACATAAATTAAAATGATAAACCATGTAATTAGAAATTAGTTATAATTTAAATTATGGATAATTTATGTGACAAAGTAAATAATTAGTTGTTAATGCAAACTTACTTCAATTATATTAAAACTGATGAAACTTAGGTATAATTGAAATTAAAATGAACAGAATTAGGGAATCTTGTTAAGTGGATTGTTGAATAGCAAGTCAAACTGAAGATAAAGTTTGAGTTGGACCTGAGGGAAGTGTCGATCGTCAAAACTTGTAAAAGACTGAAGTGTGTACGAAACGTGCAAGAAATCCTTTTATAAAGGCGACGTAAGTTACAGTAATATGAAACATTACAATGGAAGTATCCTTTGTGTGATGAATCTTTTATGTAAAAATGTCCTTAAGAACTTTTCTGCTAAGTTACAAGTAATTTAATTGCTTGCAACATATAAATTCTCTCAGTGTTTCCGATAGTTTCCACTGATCTGTTTAATAAAATTGATTAACTCTTCACAAGGCAAAAAATTTTTTTTTCATAATTTTAAAATATTACTTTTTTATTTTTAGAATATAAATTTTAAGTTTGTAAAAAAGCTTTTTCAAATCAATGAATATAAAATTTTAATTTAAATTTGCGAACTTTTTTATTCCACTTCATTGGCTCAATTATCTCCTAAATTTTAATTAGTTAGCTAATAGGATGGATGAATGGAGAGCGAAAGAAATGTGCAGTGAACTTTCTCTTCTTAGCTGTATCTCTCTTTTTCTCTCCTAACAAATAATCTCTCCTATATTTCATTCATCCTCTTGCTTGCTTTCACTCTTTCATTTTCAAGATGACTTCAGGATTGCTTCTACAGCAAAATGAATATTTCTGGCTTTTTCTTAATTTTAAAATTCTATCGACGATAAAAATTTTTCACATTGCTTTATGCATTAATCTTGCCATATTATCTGTCATATTTGTTATATTTAGACAGCTTTAGCTTTAAGGAAAAGAGCAAAACATGAGGCTTAAAATTCGATTATTAGCACTGATGGTCCTTAAGGCCTAGATTCAGCACGCAAATGCAATCCATAATATGCAATAATTTCTCCTCTTCTTTACATTTTCAGTTTACATTATTTTCTCTGTTCTTTTTCTTTCTTAACCTTTATATGCCAAAATGAATTTTTTGCTTTTCCTATTCTAATTTTCTCACTGCTTTTTTTAATTGTATAAAGTTGAAAATTGATTTTATCAAAATATTTTAGTTAAATTATAATTGTATAAGAATGTTAAATTAAGTTGGCAGTGAAAAAATTTTAATGCGAAATATGCAAAAATGCCATCCAATTAAATGAAGGCACAGCAATTAATTTTGAAAGTTTACTAAATCTTAGAGAAACATTTGTTTGAAATGTAATATTTATAATATTTTTTGTTATCTGCAGCAAGTTGCAGACTGCAGATTGCAGTTTAGCTAATATACATTGCAAGCTAGGAAGACTGTTTATTGCAAATTAGAACAAATAGGTTGCATGTAACAAATGAGCAATTAGGAACGTAAAAATTCGCATATCGCTCATATCGTACTCTTTCATAGATCATAGTGCTAGATGAGTGTTAATTAATTTCGAAAAATTAGAAATTGAGATATATTTATTTCAAATATGTAAAAGAATACGATATGATTGATAACCGAAAGAAAAAAAAGCGCAGTTAGCTTCTTGTACATGTATATATTTCCTAATGAATAAATGTATAATCAAGTTAATGAATTCAAATATTGTATAACAGGTATTGAATGAAAATGACACGGATCAAAATCATCAACAAAGACTAGTGCAGAAGTTGGATAACGCTTCAGCAGCTGCTGATAATGATATTAGCGATAGAATTGACAAAGCATATTCCACACTGTTTGTTTCATTTCTCAATTTTAATTCGTTAAATTCTCCAGAAATTCATTTTCAAACAAACAAGTGTTTGATAGAAAATGAAAGTTTGCAAGCAGGTAAGATAGATAATGCAATTCAAAAAAATGAAGTTAAAGAAAAAAAAGACAGGTTTTAGGAAAGTTTGAATAAGCGGCGAAATTGATACAGATGACATATGATGACAAGTAGGCAAAGCCATGACTGATAAAAGAATTTAGAATTTGAAATTTCTATTTTCAAAATAATTGAAGAAATAAATATTAATTTGTACTTTTATTTTATTGCATGTTATTTTTTACTTGATGAATTTAGAATAAGCATTATAACTAGTCCTCTTCGGTAATTTCGTTTAGCTCAAAATAATTTTAAAAAAGTTCGAAATTTTAATATTGGAAAATTAATCATTTTGGTAAATTTTTGTGGAATTTTTGATTTTGAATTATATATTTTGATTTGATTTTTCTACAAAAAAAGTATTACTTTACTTGAAATAATAAAATAGATGAATTGAAGTGACAGAATTCAATTCACAGAATTGAAGAAATTATTAATTGTAGGGATGAACTACTATCCGAAGCAACCTGTACAAGTGTTTCATCAACATTATCGTTATCATCATTAAACGCAGATGCAACAATGACCGGCGTACCGGATTCGAAATTTCCCAACGATAACAGCGACTGTATCGAGGGACGCCAAAACAGTGGTATTTCTGTTGATATCGGTAAGAAATTTTGTATTTTTCTTTAATTCACTTAGAATTAATAAATTTTTTCATTTGCTTATTTGTTGTTAACAAAAAGCTTTGTTTTCTTTTGAAATTCCTTTTTTATTTCTCGAAATTCTTCCTGTTTCTATAAATCTCGACCTTCGGAATTCTACCTATTTCAAAAATTTGAAACAAATGAAAAAGTTTGGAAGGAGAAATGAAAAAATTTTGTTTGCTTCTAATCCAATTTGCAATATTTGATCGAATGTCAAAGTTCACTTTCAGTGAAATAATTTAACTTTAACTTCATTCGAAATACTTAATGACATTTCAGAGTTCAGATTTATTTCATTTTTTTTTTGTTTCAGAGGCAAAAGTTCCATGTCAATGTCAATCACATTTAGGCCGATCGTTCCTTGACAAAGTATATCCATTGACAACTGAACAACTCTTTGCTATTCTTTTTTCACCGACACCATGGTATCATTATTTATGTGAAATTGTCAACAAAACAGGTAAGCAATATGCATACCTCTGATGAAATTATCTGTTCATTTCAATTTCAATAAATGAGCGCTGAAATTTTAAATTTGAAAATTTGTGAATATTCCATAAAATTGTCTTTTTGGCGAAGTTTTAATTTATGAACAATCGAAAAATTTTGTTAACTTATTTATAATTTAAATGCAATGCAATATTATTATGTAAATGGCTACAATGTAAATGCATTTTTTTTTGAATTTAAAATTGCAGCGCATGGAAGAACGCTGAATACTGTAACTAGTAAGTAATTTTTCTTTTTTAATATTGTAATTTTAATTTTTTTTCACTTTTAAATTTCTTCTATTATTTCAAAATTCATCAGATATTGTCATCATTCAATGTGACAGTTGTTTGCGATTGATTTTTCAATTTTATTCTACTGCACTGATACATGCATTAATAATGTCATTGTAATAATTGTTAGATTATGTGGCAACATCGTGGATAACGGAAAAACCTACTGTCACCACACGTACAGTCACTTATACTATGTCATTAAATAACACGTTAGGTCCAAAAAGTACGTCAATTACTGAAAAACAGGTTATTCATTTCAAATAAATTTTTTATTTTTTTTTAATTTTAATGAAAATCATTTCCTTTAAAAAATTTCAACATGTTTATCGAAAATTTTATAAAAATTATTGAGTTTATCTTAACAACTATTCTTTGTTTTTTTTTTTTTAAGAAAATGAATGAAAAATAAGATGTAAATAATTAATAACATAGACGTATTTACGTCATGTTCCTTCTCTATGCAATCAAATGTCAATTACTTTCGTCTTTCTACCGATCAAACAATACTTACTTCCTATGTTATCAGACGTCACTTAATGTTGCTTTTCTGTTTCATATTTCAGACATGTCATACATTTCACGGTACCGGTGATGGATTCAGCGTGATAAAAGAGATTCAAAATGCGGGTATACCATATGCTGATTATTTTTTCGTTCAGTGTACCTATTGTGTAATTCGGGCAAGCGGCACGAATTCCAGGTTACTTATACACGGCGCAATAGTACAAAAGAAAAGCATTTGGGGTATTGTTAGAGGTAAATTTTTTAATTTGTTCTAAGCAAGAATTTATATTATTAGCACAATATATATTATCTTATAGTCGTAACGATAAATTTGACTCTTTTACTGTAATAGTGTTTACCGTAATGCCATTTATGATATAACACTTTTCATATCATTGTTTGTACAGGGATATTTTAAGTAAATGTCATGTATTATCACTGTTTCTTCAAAGATAATTATTTACTAACATGTACACATTGCATAACGTCGTGTATATTGTGTAATGTCTTATATTCACCACATATTCATGTGACATTACGTATATTTCCTGTAACTAGCAAATCATCACGTGGACTTTTTCCCATACTTCATTGACACGTAGATTAACATTTTTTTTATTTGTCAACATATGTATCTGCCATTTAACCATCATTTCAGGACTAATTGAAAAAAGCACCTATGGCGGATTAGAAACGCATTATAGGGTTTTAGAGGAAATGTTAAAATTACTATGTAACGAAACAGTTGAGTCAAAACGAACTACAGTACCCGAATCGAAATCAAGCGGTAGTATAATCAACAATTTACTACCGAACGAATTATTAAATCGGTACGCTAATATCGATATTTCATTTCTATCGGGTAAAATTACGGGAATTGGAAAGTTAAAAAAAAATAAATGAATGTTTTCATATCAATTGCTTTATGCATATCAATTATCGATTAGTACATTTGAATTTTTCAATCGCTTTAAAAAGTACACATGTTTTTTTTTGAAATGGAAGAATAGAAAACAATGCAAGCTAATTTTTGATGATTATTAATATATTTTTGTTCCATAAATACATACGTATACTATTCCTTTCTTTCTTCACACTGTTTGCATAATTTTTTTCAAATAAATGTTCAATGATCATTATTTGAAGAGATGACTTTTTTCCCGCAAATTTTTATGAAAAATATTTGTTGCAAATAAATTTAAAAAAAAGTCACCTCAATGGCTATTTGAAATATTCAAAAATATAAATATGAATAAATCATTCCATTCCTATCATACATTTCAAAGTTTACAAATATGCGAAAATTTTTAACAAACCAAATTTAGGAAATTAATTGAATTTCATCTAAGAAAAAAAGGATAAAAAAAAGTATTTCATTGAGTGTTGGGAAAAAAGTCTGAGGAAAAAAGCCTTAACATTACCTGAGTAAAGTTTTTAGGACTTCTAAAAAGACTTTTAAAAAAATTTTTCTATTTATATCTGCAGAAAATACAGCAATAGCAAAGATGGTTCTGTCACGGAACACGACACTTCAACAGTCGTTTATTGCCGCGCTACAATGCTGAAATCGATTGACAGTTCTACTGAAGATATGAGTCAGTTTTCCATTGAAACCGTTTCAGATGGAAAGCAATGCTATTAAACTATCACATTACATACAAAGAATATGAGTTATTGATTGATTTTTTTTTTTCAAGTGACAGTTATGATCAATTACTATTTGCAAAAAACTTTTAAAAAAAAATCATTGAAAAAATTAGTTTTTTAATCAAATACATAAATGAATACAAACAATTGAAAAAGTGATAAATTATTACTTAAATTTAGGATATTTGTGAAAGAGGCTTTTTAATTTAAAATTCCAAAGTTAGAATTTAAAAAAAACTTTTGAATTTGATCTTTAGTTACGGAAAAAAAAATGTAACATAATTTAATATTTCAATCACTAAAGCAAAAAAGCCGTATGATGACGAGAAAATATGATGTAAAAACATTATTTGTGTAAGGATATCAAAACAGTGATACGGTATGTGAGGAAATATGGCTCTCACTGATAACTATCTAATTAGCAAACAAACAGTTCAACGTCTGACCCTTTAGCTGTCTCCTACAAAGCAACTTTCGTAACATGATCACAGCAATGTCGATTATCCAGAAAAACTGAGAGTATATCACAAATATTGTTTTAGCCTTACATTTATATTATTTACTTATGTTTGATTCCTATAAATCCATATATCTTACGCTGCAGAAATTTCATCAAATATGCAAATTTAAATTATCGATGTCTCTATTTTTTGCTATACTAATTTGCAGTATCAGTTCAATTATTATGTTGTCAGTATTGCTTATTACGAAATGCAACAAAGTTTTATTGAAAAATCATAAAGTTTATTTAAAGAAAATTTGCCCAGAAAGGAATTTTGAAATTTTGTAGCTTTAAAATTTTATAAATTAAAACAAATAAAAAATGAACATTTGCTATTAAGTTTTCATAAAGGTTGTTTAAGTACATTTTCCATATTGATACATTAATTACTATTTTTTATTAATTGTGCAAAAATTTTTTTGATAATAAAATTTAACTCTTTCAGATGCAACGACAACAGCAACAGGTGGTGATAATTGTAATGGTGATAATGCTACGATAATTACACAACAACGCATAACAAATAATAATGCTCAAACACAAACATTAAATTGTTTTAGTGATAAGGAAACTACTGGTTATTTCAACAAGTTTGTTGTCATTTTGTAAGTTTTTGAGTGAACTTTTTTTAATTTATTTAAAATTTAAAATTTTTAAAATATATTTAATTATAAAATAGTTGAATGTCGGCAATTTCATCTTTGAAGAATCATTTTAAAAAAATGCTTAGATTTAATTCCAAATTATTTATTGTTAAAAACAATGTAGACTTCCAATTCAAGTACAATTAATTGTTGTAAAGATTTTTTGAGTTTTCAAACACAACAAAACAGCAATAAACGAGCATTTAAAATTTTCCAATTTAATTTTAAAGCTTTTATTTTAATCCTCTATCAAAACAATTAATTTACAGGCTTTCTGTATTGATTTGTCTGCAAGTTTTCACCTATCTAGAGATCTCATCTATTGCGAATTCTCACTGTGCCAATTCCAATGCAAATTTCGCTTTATAAATGCCATCGAACAACATTAATAAAAAGTTTCGCAAATTCTTCCTGGCTAATTAATTAATCGATTGGTTTTGCTGTCAGTTTGTTGATTGTATTGTATCTAACTTACTGATTCTGAATTTTGACCACTATTGATTGTGCACTATTTTGCAATTTCAGAAATGGGTTTCCAATTATTCTACAAAATTTTAATTTCTATTAGCAAGCAAAAACAGCATCATCAAAAGTAATTTATAAATTTATATTGAATTAGTTTCAATTTTAAATGTAATACAATTGAAGAAATTCTTTTTTCATAATGACACTGAAATTTAAGCAATTATGTAATGTTGTTTTTGCCTTGTTAGTTCAGTTTTAGCACTTTTCTCAATGCAACATTGCCTTTGTGGTCATAATAGCTGTAATATTAATCATATAATTTCAACAAATTAATAAATCCACAAGCTGATTAATTAGCATATTAATTGACATCCAAAGTTCATTGTATATTGTTTACAAGAACTGTGATTTTATGATTTCACTTATCAAAATTTTTTTTCTTGAAATGAAATGAATCGCTTTCAATTTTTCATTTTTATCTGTTCAATAAATTTTGAATCAAATTTATTGTAAGATTACAAACACCAGAAAGAAATTGAAAGATTCAATTTAATTAGCAATGCGAAAAAATAAAAACAACATGGGATGAAATGATGCATCATTTTATTTGCTATTTCTTTACTTTGTTAATAATTGAAATTTGAATTGAAGTAACTATTTATTATTCAGACAAACTTTAGCAAGGATTTATTTTGTAATGCATATTTTTGAAAGCAACATTAGAATAAAAAGCAAATTTTCTGAATGGAACAGCTCACTTAACATAAGACGAGTGAAGGTCAAATTACAATTAAGACATCCAGATAATGAAAACATTCAGGTAATTAAGACGTCCAGGTGTTTTCCAAAACGAAAATTTTCATGAAACTTCTTAAAACTGCTGTTTTTTCCCCTGCCGTTTTTTTGCTTTTTTTCTCAATAAAAATTTTTTGCATCATAATTTGAAATAGTTTTAGAGGCAGTAATTAACTTCCAATTAGAAAATAGGCTCAAATTGGAAAAATGAACATTTGTTATCAAATTGAACATTTGTTAGCATTGCTTTTAGAACTTCTCAACTGATTTAAGTGATTTGTGAAGCGGTGAATTCGCCGAAGTTGTTGGATCGTTACGTTTAAATGTTGATGGTTGTTAAGGTAAATGACGATTCAAGTTACCTGAAAGCATCAAATTTATAATTTAAATATACAAGATGACAGCCAAGATCACATCATGACAGTCAAGTTCAAATTAGGACAATCACAAATACATGATGACAGTATGATACATCATGAAAGTCAAGTCTAAATTCATAGCTTGGCTTCGCGAACAAACATTTACAGATTTCATCCACGTTGACATAGAATCGCTTATGAATGAGAAAACCAATACAGGAATAAACCGATACTGCAATTATCGTTGCATACGATGTAGCAGAAAATCTGGTTAGATAATCTAGGTAGTGCACGGGTTTTCCTACAATCAGCATTGATTCTACAGGGATTTCAAAGGGAACAGCAGCATTAGGAATTAATGTCTCCATGACTCCCGAATGGATGCTAGAATAGATTATTTGAGATGATCAATTTGACTGAGGTTAAGATATTATTTTAGCGAGTTTTTATATCGCTTTTTAGGGGCATAATCTCATGCAGGAGCATGTTTGCCATACAGGATAATCTTGGAGAGACAGTGACCTTTCATCTTGCACACGTGTCCTATCCAGTGCAATACGGCCTTAATAGCATGGCTTTATCACTTCCGTTTCGTCTATCGCCCCTCATCTATCGCTACAGGGATTTTCTTCTTCGCAGTATTATCATATTGGTATTTTGGTTATTTTTTTTTTAAACTGTCGCTTTTTTTTTAAATGCATTTTTTAAGTGAGGAATAGCATGCGCAGAACTACCCACTTTTTCGGAGGTTCATCCGTCACGGTCTAGCAAGCTAAGACAGTGACGGCGAAGACCGGTTTTGTCCGAATTTGAAATAAATGTTTTCCTTCTCCTAGGATGATTGCACAAAGGTTACGAGCCTATTCTACCTGTGGATTGTGATTGCGATATTTTCATTCAAAAAATTTTAAATATGAAAAAGATTTATAATACTAATAAAAGTTAAATTAAAACTTTTGAGAAATTTGCATGAAATTTACAATAATATTTTTTAAAGAAATTTGTTAAAGCTAATATCCTTTCTGTCTTAATTAGAACTTATTGTCATATTTTTTCCTAAGGAAAAAAAGTATGAAAAGGCGGAAGAAACGTTGGAAATTATGGAAAAATGCGAACTCAATGATATATTAGGAATCGCTTTATAACAATTGCTATATAAATCAATCATTCGTTATTACAATTTAAATTTCATTGAAGTATTTCACGTCACGTGATGCCATGAAATTCATGCGTGTCATATACCTACTTTTAAATTGTTTGTTGGTTCTTGTGTAATGATTACTACTTCAACATTTCTTGATTCCGTCGATTGTGATTCATTAGTATTCAGCCTCATTTGTGCACTACCAAGTTGTCGATCCGGTTCCGGCAAAGTAAAATCATTTTTGATCAACGGTGCTTGCTTCCTATCTACAAAGAAAGAAAAATAAAAGGGGAAATCTGGGGAAAGTTTGAAATTTGAACCAAATTTCATTAATAAATTCCACTGATGTAACGGCTTTGAAAAAAAATTTTTTTGGTTTATAAAAGTTCAAAATAAATTTTGAAAAAAGAGTGCAATTTACCACTTAAGCTAATAGCAGCTATGTTTCTATTATCGAAATGTACTTGAATTAAGGTTACAGACTGAATGAGATCAGTCTAAAAGATTTTCATTTCACTTCCATTGGGTCATCTGTTTTCATCTCATTTTTTCAAGAATTAAGTTTTTTAAAAGTCCAAATATTCCTTATAAGAATCAACTTTGGAGAACTTTTAGCCCTTCGATTATTTGATAGTGATGATGATGATGACGTGCAAAAAAAATTTAAATTTTGATTGCCCAAAAATTTTTTTAGAAACTTGAAATTGAAAGAATTTCAAAAATAAGAATTGCCTCACGCCTAGCAATTTAAGAAAGAATATAAAAGAAATGAAATGGTAGACAGAAAACTTACTATTCATTGTAGCCAGAAGAAGTGGTAAATTTTCGGGATCATTAGATGGAACTGAAAGCAGAGTAAATATTATAAGTATACTTCCTTAAAATGTGACATTCAAAAGAACTTTTGCATGAAAGTTGCATATTCTCCTATATTAAGTTTCATTTTTCAAAAAAACTGCTTTCAAAAAATCTAAAAGTGACCAGTGTTTTCGAGTTTTTTTGGCGGTATTGGCGATTGCTCGTACAATCTTTTACGCTTTCGCAAATAAAATATTCCAGCAAAAATTATCAGTAGGATGAATACAAATGGTATCAGTAAACCTAAAGGAAAAATGCAAATTAGAGATATTTAATTGGCACTAAAATTATTGCTTATGAATATTGTGTAGATGAAATGCTAAGTTTGAAATTGAAACGATTTTTTTTTTTAAATTTGATCTAACTGATATAGGCAGTTTTTAAATAAAAATAATTTTGTTTGATATCATTAAAGAATATGCAAAATGTTTCTTATCTGAAGTAGCAAAAATCGATACATACAGCTAGGAGATTCATCAGTTTTAAATACTTGCAATTTTCTTTTAGACTAGAAATTAATTTTTAACCTTCCAATTCTTCAGCTTCTTCGGCGTCTTGCTCATCGTCAGCTGATCGTTGATAAGGTTCAGTAACAAAAGGTGAATCCCAAAGTGGTGCTGTCACAGTTTTCGGTATTGCTAAAAATTTGCGAAAACTTTTCCAACAATTTTAAATTCTGGAATTTTTGTTTGAAAATTGAAGGCGATAAACAATCATTAGAAGTTTCACTGCCATATTTGAATGATAAAGTTGAAAATTTCTTTTTTTGCCCAAACATTTTTCAAGCACCTTTTGTTCCTCTTCAGTTTTAATAAATTTCAAAATTTGCCCAGTAGATAAGTATTTATTTAGTTAATAAATTTGATCAAATTTTTTTGCATGCGCAATTTTTTAACTTCTTCAATCATTTCAATTTACTTATTTTTTAAACTGTTTCAAATAATTTTAAAAATAGCTAAAAATTTTAATTCAATCATTAAGTTTCAAAAATGATGATTTTTATAAATAATTGATAGTAAATAGGCTAATAAATCGAAACAACAATAATTTAATTGTTTGTGAATGTATTTAGAGAAAATATGAAATAATTAAAATTAATTGTGCAAATTGTGATAGAAGAAAAAAGGGAGAATAATTGAAAAATGAAATGTTTAAAATTTCTACGTGGTAAATTTCCAGGAATTAAAAATGAATTGCATGAACCCAGTTGAATTTTATCACCAATATTTGTTACTGATTCAGCAAATTCAAGTTCTCGTTTATGCAAATATGAAATAGGCTTAAGATGCAAACGTGCTGCTTTTACATCAATATTAATATCTGAAAAATTTAATTTATCAGCAGGAAATTTGCTAAAATTTTGCATTGAACGTCAAAAATTAATTCTAATTTACCTTTTCGAATTAAAGAATTGTTTTTTCCCGCGAAATTTTACAGTATTGGCCATTTAATCTAATGTGACTTTAACCGACTCGAAATTGTTAATAATTAATGATATCACAACAAGTGTACTTAATAAACAAATTCAAATTTCCGTTTACGTAGGTTTAAAATGCTGCATGTAGTACAAGCATTGACGACGTTGACATCGAAAAAACGTTCTATGAAGTTTATCAACACTAGCCAATTGTTAATTAATACTATCGGTATTCTGGCAATTAAAACTATCGGGTTTATGATATCCAAAAAAGCAAAAAGAATTTGTTCAGTTAAATGTGTGAAATTTGCTTAATTTGTTTCAGGAATTACCAATAACATCAAAGTATTGCGCTCATTCATTTTCAATTTAGATTTTTAAATTTCAATTATACGTTTTTCAAGTTAAACTTACTTGATAAGCAACCAGTATAGTTGTACTTCATTATTTTCTTATTAACTCCAGCCATTTTGGAAATATTGGCAATGTACGATCCCCCGAAAGAAAATTTGGTCGCATATGCAAGTGATAAGTCTGTGGCTAGATTTGATGGAAGTACATATTTCCATGAATCAATCTGGAAAGAATTTTGATGAAAATGTTCTAATAATTTATCAAAATTTTATCATTTGTCTTTTTTTGCACCATAAAAAAAGCGAAGGACTAAATGAAATCAACGAAAAGTCAAGCATCATTAATTAAGCAGCTATCAAAGCAAATTGCTAATTTAACCATAAATCATACCCACATTATTAATATTATTTTTAAAATGAAGAAACAAAAATGCTCAAATTCGCACCGAAATTTTCAGTGATTTGTTGGGGCGGAATCGTGAATAAAAATAATGCCGATAACCATCACTGTAGTCAAACGGAAATGTATAAACAAATGACACAGCAGTTGACGTCAAGTCAATATTTATTGAGCCATTTTTACATAAAATGATTTGCAAAATCCTGAAAAAAATAAAATTATCTTGAAAAGGCGTATGTTAGATGCCTTTTATTTATTTTTGTTTTTTGGTACGTACCTTAAACGTCTTTTGATTTTTGTTTTTTTTTAAGACGTATCTTAGATGTGTCTGACGTGTCTTATTCGTTTTTTGCTTTTCTTGCATCAATATAAAGAATAAAATATTCAATGAAGGATTTTGCATTATAAAGAAGCAAAAATCTACGACGCATCCGTCAAACGTTAATTCCGAGGAGGAAGTATCATATGGTAGCATGCAGTTGCATACTTCTGTGAACATTAAATATTGCATTAAAGACAACTAGAAGAACATTTCCTAAATGTTACTTAAAAGTTGAAGAAAAATTTCACATTTTACAAACTTGTTATGCTTAAAATGAATAGTTGCAAGTGCTTGCGGCTTTGTTAACTTCGTCGATTCTGATATATTCGTTGTAGAAAATGCAAAACTAAATGTTTGTTCACCGATTTCATTCCAATTAATAATTAGTTTTTCAAATATTTCAGCTATATTCAGTACTAATATTGAATTACCCGTAAAATATCCTCCATTATCTGCAAAAATGAAATTCAATTATTCAGAAAAATGAAGTGACCAGTAAATTCAAAAAAAAAAAAATTAAATAAAAGAATAAATTCGGAAAAACATCAAATAGCAAGTTATCAAAGTTGGAACATTTAATTTCATTTGCGGTTTTAGCAAAAATAAATAATATTTCATAAAATTTGATTAAAAAATTACCTTCATCACAATATTCACCATAAAATGATGTTCGGGCGCAGTTACAACTTACAATATCTTCATCATTTTTCCTCGCTGACCATTGCACAGAACAATGGCCACCATTTTTGCATAAATGTTCAATTTTATCACAGCCCATCTCGCAATCAAATTTGATCATACCTTTAAATTTAAATTGAAATTACAGAAAAGAGTTTTTCTTAATTTCAGGAAGATAAATTGAATGATTGAAACATTATTGATCAAATTTCTATATTTTTCACGTGATTATCAAACTTTACACCAAATTTCAAAACTAATAAATTTCAAAGTATTAGAATATTTTGAGTATTAAAATATTTGTAAGAAACATGAATAAGACATGAACTGTTTCAATGTATTCATAATTAGATCAATTTGACTTTTGCCACTTAAAAAACTCATATTTATATACTTGAATGAAATTATTCAAATTTTTTAAAAAGATGTTGCGTTTATAATATCATGAATGCTTTTTCTTCTTGTTCAAATCTCAATTTTTCTTAAAATTAATTTTCAACCTGGTTTAGTTGGATAATAGGACCAGTACTGTTGGTTACGCATATCGATTAGCTTCCTACCAATCATTAAACCACGCATACATCCAAGTAAGTTCGGGATAGATGATCGGTAAATCGGTTCCAAATTACCGAAATGAATTTCGGTTGGTACACCACCGATAAATAATAAGACATAGGAATGATTATAAGCAACACCTTGTTGAGTTATTGGTGAAACCGGTGGTTGAATAATGTCTAGAAATGAAAAATTTAGAAAATTTTTTCACTAATTAGTTAATTAATTGCTGAGATATTTGTTTGAAATTGTGGTCGAAGTTGAAATAGCTATCTAAATATGGAAACTGTAATCCCTGTTTTGAAAAATTGAAATTTCAAGCAAGAAAATAAAATGAATCACCATCAATATCACGAGTAATTTCGAACATTTTGATGAAATTATTGGAAAGGATGCGTTCTCCAGCAATGCGGCATATTTCATCGTTAACATTCAGTTCAACAGAACGGAGCCGTTGAAATATCATTACTTGAATCCATTTCATTCGACTATATTCTGAACAAAATTGTCAAAAAAATTTGTTTTACTTAAATCAGTACAATTATATAGATTTTATAGCCTGATAAAACATTATAGCACTTAGCGATTGAACAGTGGAATTGTATTCACGAGTACAACATATTTCCCTGAATATGTGATAGTAACATCGATTGCTTTTTGAAAACATTCCCGATGATCAATTAATAATAACTGATTTATCAAGTTATTATAGGTTTAATCAGTGAGAAAATTTCGGTATCCAAAATGTCATTTTATAAGTTTTCCTGCTTCGTTTATCAAATTTCATTTACCCTTTCCAATTTCAGTAATAACTTCGCAGCGATAAACGGTACGATTGAAGTTAAGCGTTAGTACCATATGCGAATGATCGGATAAGTGTACCTGTTGTAATCAGTAATGTTTTAGAATTTAAAAACAACTTAATATGTTATCATATATTATATGTTGTCACATATTAAATTGTTTTTGCTGGAAGTTTTTTGTTCTGTTATTCAGAAATTATCAGTAATGCTTTAGAATTTAAAAAAAAAATTTCTATTATTCAGAAATTATCACTGTGTACTTTGCTATTACATTTAGTTTTAAACAGTGCAAATGAGGATTAGTCACTGTAGTTATCGAATTAACTGATGTTGCAATTATTAAATGATAGATAAATTAAAGAGAAATGTTGAGAAAGATTGTAAAACTAAATTTTTCAAATTAAACAATTGCTATGTGGAGGAAATTAGTAATTATTGCAATTGTGATCAAGTCACACGCTATCAATGAATTTGGCTGAACATTCAGTGAAAACCAAAATACATGGGACAGAAATGATTAAATTCCCAGGAAAAGGAAAAAATAAGATAACTGTTGCTAATATCGGAAATTTTCACCAGTACTGAAAATTTCAATAAGTGACCCCTGTACTCGTATCTCGTATAGCTCTGTTGAAATGTCCAGTTAAAGAGTAATGTGACATTAGATGAGCGATATGGCAATGATAATAAAATTGATTGAGCACTGTGAATTTTGCAATAATTACTTGATGCCACCACTTATAAATAAAATTAATATTTGAATTCATTAATTGTGTAACATAACTGTCAATTTTTTTAGACTAATTAAGAATAATGCTTAAAAAAATTCATTTATAATCAGTTTCTTTATTTTTTCTTTAATTTTGATGAAGAAGTTTTGTCTGAGATGAAAAGAAAAAAGTCATGTGAAGTTAGACGAAATCACTCACCTGTAAGAAGTTGTAGAATTGATCATGCAGGTAAATGAGTAAAGCATTACGTTGATCAGTACGAAAACTGAATACAATCCGTTGCTTCAGTGCATTTGTAATAGTAATATTTTCAGCTTTCAAGAATGATTCTTTCGAATCATGGAAGCTTACTTCTGTTCCATAATTAATGCCTAAAAATTTTTCAGGTATATTTCAAAATTCACCAAAAACAGAAAAAACAACGGAGACATTTAATAGCAGGAAAAACTACAGCATAAACTTTGTGAATAAGCTTTATATGATTATACGATGTGTTTTTAAGACAAATACATACCGATCATGGTACCATCATCATTAATGTTTCAGAACTGCTACTATATATACTATAACTGAATTTGTACTATTGAGGAGTTATTACGACTTGCTACGTTAGCAAAACTGTTATTAATAAACATTACGATCAGATAGTGACTATAACTTTCTAGAGTTATGAAATTGATATTAATAAGTTGTCACTGTACGGTTACTCCTCTTAAGACTTATTATTTACACAATTGCTATCACTGTATGCAACTGCTCCGAAATCATCAACTTATTTGAGTGTGATAAAAGGATAACTCCAAAAAAGATAACAGTACATTAGAAAAAGAGAACTGGAAATCGTTGATAAATTTTTGATAATTCGAAAACTAGTGACTTATTTGATATATTTGATGGAGCAAACAACACTCCAATAAGTCTTATAGTACTAATTAATAGATTTACTGCAATTATGACATCTCAGTTATTATTATAGTTAATAAGTCATCAACATTCCCTATTTAAATTTATCATTATCGTGAATTCAATTATTAATAAATTAAATTTACAATAAGTACGATTCCTCACACTTCTTCTTTGCACACTTAATTATTATGAATAAACCAAGAATATCATGATATGGATATGATATACAATATCTCTAATGTAAGCTTTACATGTTTATTTGCACGTACTTTATAATCTAACAATGCGTGTTGAGAAAGTAGTAAAATATGGAAAATGCTAATGATGTAAGATGTTGTAGCTGAACTTGTTTTTGTAAAGATGCTTTAAATCAACTCATGTTAATTGGTCAACCTGTGGTCAGTTTGCTTTAATTTCTTGTATTTGTAAGCAAACTTGCACTACATAAAGGATTTCGGATGACAATGATAGTTTTATGATTGGGGGTTCGAATTAGCTTATTCATTAACAATGTAATTCATCAAGTTAACACAAGGATAAATGAAGAGGAGTGAATTTGCTGGACAGCTTCCATTGAATATCTTTTAAAAATTATAACCAGAATTACATAACAAGCATATCTATTCATCATTTAATGAACCTTCATTTCAAATTACTCGTTTCTTCAAGCAAACGAAGAAGGATTCGATCGTTCGTTCAATGTCAACTCAAAAAACTTTGGAATAACATGCGACAAATATTTACTTATCATATACGTAGTAATAAATACTCAATTTCCTTAATTTAAACAATGAAACTTACCATTTTGGCATAAATGTCCCGAATGTAAGATAGCATTCTTACAAACACAACGTACTGTATCGCTTGCAAAATCTTCCTCGCAACGACTTTCATGTTGACAATGATGTAACTGACATTTGTTCATACATTTACCACGAAAAGTTTGATGTACTTCTTGAAGTGCATCATTTAAAAATATTTGACGAATACAACCTAAGAAACCATTGCGGCCACTAAAAATAAAAGCCTAAAATTAAGTTGGAATTTGTAAGTTATTTCATCCAATAATAAGTTTTAAATTTCGACAGTCTACATAGAAATAACCATAAATGATAGCTTTCACTGCTGTCATAATATTGTCGGCTATTTTACACATATGTCATAATATTCTGGGCTAGTTTTTTAATCTACTAATAATGATATACCGCATAATAAACAGTAATTGCAAGGAATGATAATTCAATCAGTTCTGAATCCAAAAATATTTTTATATGATAAGTAAATATACTTGTGTATTCTAATTACTTACCCACCAATACTTAGATGAGCGTTGCTAAATGAATGCTGCTTAATTATTGCCGTTGTTACAGTATCATCTATCGAGAATCGAACGGATCCATCACGGATATCAACGATAATCCGATGCCAATATCCATCATTTTTCCTAATTAACAAAATCGTTTGAACAAATTCTATATACGGCCGTTGATATTTCTCTTTTCTTTCCTTATTAAAAAGTTGAAACAAATCTTGTTTTTCCAAATTTTCGATATTTTCCAAAAAGTTTTTCGAAATGACAAGCTAGTGTCATTTTGAATTGTAAGAAATCAAATTGTACATTTAAAAAATTAAATTAGTCGTAGACAAATTTTAAAAATAGCTTTTAAAAAAAGCTATGAGGATTTTCATAGAAGTGTTTTTTCTTAAATTCTTGTAAAAAAGATGCAGCAATTAAAAATTCAATTTATGTTAGAATTCTCAGTGTTGCTTAGATCAGAACTCACAACATGTAGTCTTTTTTTCACCAAATGTCCACTCACTGAATTCATTGTGACATTTTTTGAACCTCTATTTTTCAAATTTAAATTGAATAATTTCATACCCGATCAGTTAGCAAAGACAGCACGTTTTCAACAATACATGCGAAAGAGAAATATTAACCTTGATTGCGGAATAAGTGTCAAATTAATTTCATCTCTGATTTGTAAATAAAATGTTCGTTCCAGCATTGTGATCGTAATGACTGCATCGTCTGATGAGAGTAATGTGGCACTTTCAAGATAAGTACGAAATTCAAAAGATAGCATGTCACCATTCCAAGTATTAATCTTCGTCGAGCTGAATCGTTTTCGGATTGTCATTGTATATGCATCAGATTGGCCAGCTAAAATGGAATATTTTGGAATGTAGTCATAGAATATAACTGTAAATCAAAAATCAAAAACCTCAAATAAATAATTATATTCCTTATACAAATTTTTTTTCTCCTGAAATTACTAAAAGATTATGAAAAATTTTGCAAATTAAATTTAAAGCATATGATTAAATAAAAAAATAAGATAAAAAATTATAAGCACATACCGCTTCCAGTACAAATCAATGGGCCAAGTGTCATACGACCCTTATCAACCGATGAATCATTTAATCGATAAATACCTCGAATTGGTACTTGATTACCTGCCATTATACCGTAATCACTTGCAATACCACCATTGTCACAATGACATTCTAAATAAGGAAAATAAAAATTCCACAACAAATAAAAATGAACTTGTTAAAGTTTCAAAAATTGCTCAATTTTTGTTCCGCTCTTTTTACGTAAACTCGAATTTGGACAATGCGTAATAAAATGCTTGATTTTGAATCCTGGATTCCTCAAGCATTATTGTCATTCAAATGATATCGAAGAGGAAAAAATATGTATGACGTGTACATGCACAAAAGTGTAAGTTAAAGTTAAATTGTGTCAGATCAAATTAAGACTTTAAAATTAACTATTTATAGTGCTGTACTGAAAGATTCACATAGAACTGAAATAAAAAAATTAGCAAAAATGTCTCGCTGAAAATACATGTGAATTTTATACGTGAATTATACGTGAGCTTACTTGCACATTTGTTATTTTGACAAGGACATGTTCCGTTAATGCCGCCGAATCCGCGGAAGAATTCGTTCGATGAAATTGATGTGAACCATGTTTTCATTGCGTCAAACCTGCAAAATACAACAGTTTTCATGCACTTTGCTTCAAACTTTCTCAGCTAAAACTTTTTTCTCCCATCTTTAAGCTGATATCCAAAACAATCCCGTCAGGGTTCTAATCATTTCTAAGGTAATTAGATGAAATAGATATTAGGCAATTAATCTTTCGAGAATTAGAAACTTCGGGAATTTTGTTCACCTTAGATTTGATGATATTCAAAAGTATTCATGTTTTTAGCTCTACGTGGATGTTTACGCAAAGGTATTTAGCTTTATGCATTACTGAGGATTGTAAGATGGACAATTCCTGGCCATTGATATTATTAATTACTTTAATTATTTATATTAATTCAAATTTCATTTATCATTTTGAAATTTCTTCATTATCTTTTTTGTCAAAATTTATTTGCTATTTATGAAAAATACAAGTTTCCAATAATATTCGAACTTCTTAAAGCAGAAAATAAAAAATGAAAAAAATTATTAAAAATTCATACCGAAGTGGCGCTACATGGCAATCATACTGTACCACCTGGGAACAGAATTCTGAATTTTTCTTCAAACTTTGCAAAAGTTCATCGTTGAACAATCTATAGCAATTTAAATTCATTAAATTTGACAATTTTTGCGAATTTAACAAACTTTGGTCGCAAACAATTGATATTTGAAAAGAAAAAGGTAAATTTTATTTCAAAATTGATGGAAAAAATTTTCTGAAGCTTACTTATAATTAACAATCATATGAATATCACCCAAATCTTTGCTATGAGTTATTGTATTATTGGGCATATTGTGTGTAACGATTGTTTTACCATTTTCACAGTAAGCATACGTTTCCGGCAAGGGTCCGGAACCATCAGGATCAATAAGATACATCCCTGCTACTGTATTACCATCACGGAATATCTCATCGCAATTCCACGGTAAAAGTGCTTAAAAAGAAAAATGAAGCGCAGAAGTGAATAAATTCAAATTAATTAAATTTTTTCTTATTCTTAAATTTCGACTCAGTATTATGGCTTTCGTTTAAATTCAAAAAATTATTGCAAATTTACAAAATTGACAAAGTGCTCCAACAAATCCTTTGCGACATCTACAAATGGTCGCATCATCTCGCCTTATACATTCGATAGAATTTTTGCAACTAATCGCCCCATTATTTTCACACGCTCGCTTTACTTCCAGTTCTGAAAAAAAAATTTCCATTTTAGTTTTTCAGAATTTTCGATTCATTCTTTGTTGAAACTTATTGCGTAAACTTTAAAAAACTAATAATTTCATGGAATTCTCATTTAATCACTTGAAAATTATTGTAATCTTTTAATGATAAAATTTTGATAACAGAATTTAATAATAGAATTCTAATTTTGATAGAAATTTTTTAACGAAAAAATCATTGATAAGAATTTAAAAATTAGTTTGCACAATTTTATCTGATTTAACGTTTGTTGAACGTAAGGCTCAGTGAGAATCATTCACATAACTTAATATACGTAAGTATAACTGATGATAATTGTGATCGGAATCATCAAGAATATTAAAATAAATTATCTTTCAATTACATTCCTAGTTTGCTTACTTTTTTAGAAAAATGTGACAGAACATAATTTAGGGGAAGATATAAAAAAAAGCAAGATAATTTTAAATTTTAGATTTTAAATTTTAATTTTTAAATTTCAAAAGAAAGTGATTTGGAAAAGCTATGATAATGATAAAAATAATGATTATTTTGATGACAATAATAACGAATCAATATTTCTCATCTGAGACATAATTACCAAAAGATGAAAGCAATTTGTATCAATGTTAATTTTTTTGACAGTTTCAGTTTTGACAGTTCAAAAATCAAATTTAAAGTTAACATTGAAAAAAAATAAATATAAAAGAGTTGTACAAAAGCAATTATTATTCTAGCTGTCGAAAAACAAAATTTGCTACACCTGTAACTACACCTGCAGCTTTCCATGGATTACCTTCCTCAAATGAAGCGTGTTTGTTATCACCAATCTGAAATGTCATACGAAATTTTAAAAATTTAAATTTAAATTTTTAGAATTTCTTCAGTGTCCTATCCGAGTTAATTCAAATTTTTCATTAATATTTGAACTTCTTTCTGTTGAAATGAGTTCTTTTCTATAAAAATAAAAAAATCTGCTTACTTATTTTGTTTATGGCAAAAAAGAATCAATTGCAATTTTTTGAAATATAATTAAAATTATTGACTTGAAATCTTTGGCTCTTCATTTTAAACAGTGTGTTAAAATTTGATCACATCGCCTAACTTGAAAGTTGAGTTATGAAAATTATTTCCTGGCTAGCAACAATGAGTCAAATGGATTGCAGTCATTTTATACTTAATTTTAATCTTACTAATTAAAATTGCCTTGTTTATTTATGGTATTTAAAAATGTCTTTAAGGTATTACTTTTGACCTTTGTCAAAATGAGATTGGAGCCTGTAATTCAATGTTAGGCTCGATCGAGTTCAATTCATATTCTGATTTAGTATTAGTTCATTTACCTGCTCATCTGTTATTCCACCCAGTAAATTTGTAGCGGTATTTTGCACTCGTAAACTTTCAGTTTCTTGGACTACACCAATAATTGAACTATCTCTATCGCAACTTTTCAATTCCGCATTTGCATTCACCTGTAATATGATAAATCGGTGAGCAACTTTCAATTAACATTAATCCCAATTCCATTATCAGAAATGGAAATCAATCATACTTTTGATAAACCTTTAACATATCCATCGATTATGTCAAAATGATCGACGTAAATTCCACGTAAACATCCGGATAAGCCAACTTCAATATCACCAGCGCAAAAGAATAATTCTTTATCAAATCTATTAAGCCATAAAATTATTTAAGGTGGTCAAACATTTGCGCAAATTATTTGAATAAAAAAATTCAATTAAATTTGTCAAATTTCTTATTAAAAAGTTAAATACGGAATTTCAATTATTGATAGGAAAAAAAGGAAGAAAGAGGAAAAGTCATAGGAAACATTTACCTGATATTATAATCCTTGCCATCTGCATTCAATCTTGCTGATTTTGCATCATCATTAAAAGTCATTCGAACCATATTCATACTGTATTTGAATTCCAGCAAAATTTGATTAAATCTGATAAAAAGCATAAAATGAGAAGACAGAAATTTAAATTTATTTCAAAGGAAGTAATTTTCAAGTGTTATTTGACAGATTATCATTATATTGATAATTTATCAGTAAATTCAAATTGCTTTTCATCAGTACAGTATTTTAGGAAAAAAAATAATATGCAATTTTTGAAAACAATATGCAATTCGCTAATTTTGACAAAATCGAATTCTATAGTTTTCACTCAGAATTTCCAATCAGTTTCCAATTAGACAAATCCAATCAGTTTGTGACGATCTAACCGATTGCTACTAATGAACTTACTTGCTCAGTTCATTTGTGATTATTGCTATCAATGGCAATTATTCCACACTTCATTCCACGAACAGTAAATTTATGATCAATCTTTAGAGATATTTCAGAGCAAATGATAGACGTGATATTGTAATACCTACTGTTAATCAATGATAACTTACCTATCGCTATCCAGAGTAACATTATCAAAACTGATTTCAGCAAGATTAGCAATTGTTAATCGCAATTGACCATAAATTAGTGCTAATTTCAATTTACCAATAACCTTATTGTTTTCAGCCGATAAAATTGTCCCATGAATTATTAAGCCTTCATTTACTTCGGTCTAAAAAGATAAACATGATGAATGTCAAGTTTGTTTTATTAGAGAATAAACTTTTTTTCATTTGCATAAATAATTCAAAGAATGGAATTATGGATGTATTTGCTAGGTTGTAATTCCTTCCCATTAATTAAATTGGACATTCTCAATTCATAAAAGTAAATTTACTGATGCCACAATTTTTGATTGGCACTATTATCAATTAATTAAAATACCATTAAGATTACAGTAAATTTTTATTAATTATTCTTGCTAAGAATTATGAGGCGAACATTCTATCTTTGTAACCGTTTTGGTTTTTTCTTTTTTTGCTCATTTTACTTTTACCTTAAAATTAATTGATATGACAGTTGGCTGTGACTCATCATCGTTGATCTTATAGGAGATATATTGATCCCAGGATACACTTAACGTTTTCAAAGCTGAAAGAAAAACTTTTTCTTTTTTCTTTTGTAATTTCAAAGGATAAGATCAAAGTTTAATTTTGTTTTTAGATGCTTAAGTAATCGTAAAAAAGTTTGAGACAATCGAAAAAATCCAGCAAACCTTGATCACATTGTTTTCCAGATCGATACGTACCACGACAATCGCAGACAGCTCTATGGAATAAATCAATGCATGTGCCCTGAATTAGCATGTTTGGCTCAACGGATGACTTATAATTACTTCACTCTGCGATGTGGTCTTAGCTAAGTTTGCAATTAATTAAGATCAATTGCAAGGCTAAGTGCGTGGGACTAACTTAATGAACTTAAAAAGGTTAGGAAAAGTTACCAAAAAAATTCTCATTGTTCTCTCATATGTATATCTCATTAAAATAACGTCAAAGATTAAATTCACGTGAAAAAATACGTGAAAGTGCGCGTCAGCGCAGAATAATTGTAGAATATAAAATTGTGATTGCATTAATTTAATAAAATTTTGATAAAAAAATTAAACCTTATTACACTGTCCCCTAGCACAAAGCGTATCGCAATTTTCTCTGATCATCCCTGAACGTTTATTTTCTTCCAATTCGAATACAAAACGATTACCCACCGTCAAACCAACGATCGTGACACAACCAATTATACTATTTACTCCTTCTGCAATTCTTTTTTTTTAATTTTCCATTTTCCAATGTATTTTATGACATTGCGTTAAAATAGTATAGCATATTGACGATCATTACAACAATACCAATCAAAATAATAATTAATAACAACAGTGATGGTAAAATAATAATGACGATAATAATAATTTTAAGGTATGATATCAAGATAGCATAAAACTTGTATCATGAACTAGGATTGCTTTTAAACAATTCAAAAAAGTACTGAACGAACTACCATTGCTTCCAATTGCAACAGCCAGTTGCATGGGATTTTCAACCTTAATGTCATCCATAAAATCATACGAATCCACCATCCCTTCACCATAAACCATTTTTAACATTTTCCTTTTCAAATTTAACTGAATTGACATTGAATATTCTCTGCCATTATTTACGCCTAAAAATCTTTTTTTTCTCCTGAAATCTATTATTGTATTTTTAGGTTAAATATAAAATAATTGGAAAATTTCCTGGAGTGGGCAAAATATTAAGCACGAAGAATTCCGGTATTACATGCAAGACTATTTGGACAAATTTTTTTTTGAGTTAAGAAATAACAAATTTTGAGTTACTAAGGAAAATAATGCATTGTAAGTTATGCAAACCGAGTAATCGTCTCTTGGTTTTTCTGATAAGTTTCTTCTGACCATCGACTAAGATAGTAGTAACCGCTGCATTGTCAACATAAGCTGATAGCTTGAAAAAACATCAATTAATGAATCATTTACCTAGATAAGTTTACTTTCCTGGAAGATTTACATTCATCTATATCTAATATGCACTCAGTTCATTACAGGATATTGGACAGTCTTGATAATCGTGATAATTCTGTCAAAATTGAAAAATTTACGTCAAAAATGAAATATTTTTGTTGGCTTGGATTTCGAAAGTTTAATCTCTAGTCCGGTATTTCTTGCTTCACAATCCTTCTAATTGTCTAATTTACGGATGCTTTTTCAAATATTTTCGAAAAAAGTTTTTGTATCCCAGAGAATTCCATTTTTAGAGATTCATAACAAAAGAGTAACAAAGTAATTTTGTAAGGAATTTAATATCATAGAAATAAAAATTCAAATAAAAGTAAAACTAATTTAATTTCAAAAATTAGAATTTTAAACATGGCTATAATATATACAGTTTATAGGCGATTCATTTTTAATTAGATACTAGAAGATTTATAATAACAGTGTGAATATTCAGGTAAATCTTGCCAATATTAATTTTAAGTTTTACTTACTTTCACTTAATTCCTCCCAAATTTTAGTCTTCAATATAGACCAAATTAATTATATTTAATCTTAGTCGTAATTACACGTTCACAGCATCTACTTTTGAAAATGATAATTTCATTCCCTAAGCTCTTTCACTGAGATCACTATGACGATGTGAATCATTTAGATGATGGCTACATAAGAGTATAGATTGTACGTTTCAACATACAGTGCTGCATTTTTTTTTTATGAAATGCTTTTTAATTTCCATTCATATCACTTCAAATGCAATGATAAGGTATGGAACTGATTTGATAATTGCAAAGACAAATTTATCCATAAAAAGTTCCAAAAAAAACTTTTCAAATTTGATCATTGAATAAGAAATTTCTAATTCTATTTTCATTTCTTCCTAATTAGGCATACTGTAATTGCATGTATGATTGTTGCAAATTATTACTACCTAATATATGTGTCTTGTCATTTCTGCAAAACCGTCAAATAAGAAGTGCAAATAAGAAAAATACAGTAAAATGCTAATATGATATGATGTGATCTAAGTGATGCAAGAAGGAAAAGATAATAATTGTTGCAACGAACACTAAAAATAGTCGTTGCAGATCCGTGTGCCGATAACGTTATCAGACGTCCATTGATTGATCGAGTACGGAAACGTATTGGTAAAATCAATTGCAGTCCATCATCTCCAAAAAATAATCCATTAAGAAAAGATAATTGTTTAAGCAATGTATTAAAAAATTTTCAACGAATTTCACAAAATTCAATTTGAGCACTTTGTTGAAATGAGGTAAGCTAATTATTGCCCAAAAATATGACCGCACCATTATTTTTAAGAACTTTGCTTATTTGAAAAAAAACTTCGTTTACAAAGCTATGTTTTAATCTTTTTCTAGTAATTAAAAATCGTTCAGTTCTATTTTATTCAAATCGAAATTGAAAAACACTTTTTGCCCTCGGCTAATTTACGAAATTTAATTAAAACTAATTCGTCACATATAAAAATTGAATCGATGTCTTGCCGGAAATATGGAGTTACAAACCTGCATAATTCCATTCAATGAATTTATATTCAACATATGACTTCTTATCCAATAGCGTGACAACTTGAGCTGGATTTTCGATTTGTGAGCCTAGCAATGACCGTAATATCACTAGGCATAAAAATCCGTAGTATAGCATTATATTCCGTAATTTACCGTATGTTACAGTACTCGATAACATATACCTTTAATAATAATTTGCTTAAAGCCGTTGTATTTATTTTATTTAAAATATATAGCAACATAATATTTTAATTCTCAAAAAATAAAAATTCAATAAATTATTAGAATACAATTATTTTATTATCCTTTATGCATTGTCACCTGAAACACTAATTAATTGAGAATGGTGAATTAATTTATCTAATCAAGTACCAGTACACTTTGTTATAAATCTATTTGATTTTTGTCAGGTATTAATTTTGCTTCTAAAATTAGACTTCGTTTAAAGTGTTTGCTTTTCCCTATATTCCTGCTTCCCCGTTTCTCTCGCTCCCATATAATCAATGCATAATTACTAAGAAGAAGGATTATTAATATTCTTAGATAATTTAAACTTCAAGCTAATCTAGTCTTCTCAGCGTAATAAACGTCAATAATAATAAATGATTGACGGTAATAAACGTGATTTGTTCACGTCATATACGAGAGAAAGGAATTGGTCACTAAATCAGGAATTTAATAAAAAAAGTGAAAATGAAATGTTTGTTGAGAAAGTGTTGGTTTGTTCAACATTGCTTAAGTGAAGAGCATGCAAAAAAAAGTTGACGTTAGGATGGCACTCTCGAAACTAAGAAAGACATTGCCTTTTTGCGCTTATGTAAACAGATAAGCAAAACCATCATTTCATATGGTTTTATAATATGTGTGCGCTAGTCATTAACAATTTCACCATTAATATCGCCATCCTCATCATCACCATCATTCTTACCATCGAAATTAATGACCATCATTATTTCTATGAAATTGTTATCATTGCTAATATTCACACTATGATTATTATCACCGATTGTCAACAGCAACAGCATCCAAACAATTAACATTATCACTATAATCATTATCACTATCGTTTTTATGATGAATTAAGTAATTAAAAACATTAAGTAATTACATTTGACAGTTAAAAAATCCAGGCAATTAAAATTAGGTAATTAAAAAGTTTGCACAATTAATCTTTTTCAGGCAGAAACAATTTTTTAAATTATCTATAAAAGGCAACACTGACCAATCAGTCATTTAGGGGATCAGTCCGAGTAAACAAATATGCAGGAAAGTCATCATTTCGTCAAAACCGTATAAGTCATTTGATTAAATTAGTGCAAATCTATGGGTCTTTCATAAATTTATGAGTACAGTTAATTATAGATTTATAACTATTGATTTTTTTTACTCTTCATTTCCTGATAATATCAAATCATACATAAAATTTCGTCGATTTCTGGAAGACTAGAAGACTATTCTAGAAGATTCTAGATGGTTTGTTAACTTCCTTTTTATTTGTTTATTTCATTTTCCTTTTTTCAGTCCCATCGATGTGATACCAGTATTTAAAGAATTGCAACAAATAAGCAAATACGTGACGTCCAACGGAAAATGGACACAAAAGAATACATTTCACTGATAAGTTTCTGCTTTTTATTTCAGGTCTATTTGATTTGATTGACACAAATATTAAAATTAATTTAATTCCACAACTCATAAATTTTGATAAGCACAGGTAACATTCAAATTTGGCGACATTTTGGCACACCATCGCGAATCACTGTCACCTGAACTGTCGCAGCTATTAGCAATAGATACGGTCGAAATTACATACTCAGCAACCATCCTTGAGAAAATTCTGAAACATTGCTTTTTCAGAAAAATTCTGAAACAAACATCATTTTAAAACTCTCAAAGCATTTTAAACTATTCTTTTTAAAATAATTTAGACACTACAATTTTTTGTCACAACAGTATATCACATAGCAAATTTCTCTCAGGGGTTCAATTCTAACTTGCAGTTTAGACTGTATTCTTACAATAGCATAGAGGAAGGCTACTATCTGAGATGAATATGTATTAAATCTATATCGGTATCTCTTTCTCGGGTATCCTTCCTTTATCGTGGAGGAGAAACGAGCCGTCTGAAAAACCGTAAGATTGCGAACTGTGCTAGCAATGGTATATGCTTCCATTAAAGTCTCCTATTTCGGACAGATCCCAAAAAGGTCAGACGAAATGTGACTATAAATAGTAGTATGGGCTTGCTAGCCTTCGGGAAATCGTCCTAGAAAAAGGACAATTCTGACTTCAAATTCGGGCAGATGAAGCTCCTTTAGCCTTGTAAATGCTATCTAACAAAAAGGTATTCTAATCTATGAATTTTTTTATTTCCATTAAGCATTTTAAAAGAAAACTTTGAATTATTATTTTATATTTGTTTGATTATCACTAATTAATATTAGTGTTAATCAAACATATTAAAACAGCTTCGACAAATACAAATCATTTTCTTACACTTTAAATTATTGTTTGTAAGATTGCTTTCTCTGAAAACAATTTTTCTTTTGATTTCATGCTAAAATTGTTTAGAAATGACTGTAAAAATACATTAGAGCCAAATTTGGCCAAACGCTGCCAAAACTTGTCGAGAAACATTACCATACTTACTGCAAATGCAATTTTCACATGCATAACTTGCATTAGAATGCATTAATTCTATAGCACTTTGTTGTAACGATGCTTTTATTCAAATGTCAAATTTTCGACGGCCTTTCAAGGAGACTATTTAAATGCTTGAGAAAGAAATTCAAATTTCACGATAGTATACAAAATGAGGAGGAACCATCATAAAAGAGAGAGAGAGTTGAGGAAGAGAAAAAAACAGAGATGTATCTTCGGGAGTTAGATATTGAAATTTTTTTACCAATAATTGCAAGATACTTGGAGTATTTTTCTTTTTTTACTCCATAAAAAAATTTTTTTTTTTTTTTCGATATCTTAACTCTCTTTTTATTTCTTGCTCTGCCATTCTAATTCTCCGTAAACTTTTTACTTGATATTTCTTACTTTTTTACCTCTCACTTTGATACTTTGACCAGCTTTCTACCTCTCACTTTGATACCTTGACCAGCTGTACCCTAACAAGTTCTTCTCTTCTACCTTCCTTCTTCTCTTTCTCGTAGTCCCTTATTTTTGTCCCAAAAGAAATCGCGTTGGGTGAATTATTCCTATGCTAATTTCTTATCATTATCAATAATTCTAATTAATTTCTTTAGTTCTATTCAATTTACTGTTTAGTATTATAACTGTAATCAAATTCAATACATCTGTTGTAAATTTCGGACAAAGAAATTGTCGCACAACAGATATCAATGAAACTTTGGCATCATTGCTTTTGCATTTAATTCTGCAAAATTCAAAATTGTATTGGCGAATTTCAACGTTCATAAATGCCTTAATGCTGGAAATTTCACAATAATTTCAAAGTATTATTTTCATCAAATATTCAAACGAAACGAAAACATTCAAAGACAAAATATAATCATTTATTTCGAAAATACAATACAATATATGCTTCAATTAATTGTTGTTCAATCATGCATTTCGAATAGGTATTCAATGCATGTTTGAGTATTGCTGATATTATATGGTAAGCGTTCATTAATGTCATTAATGGATCAGTTTTACATAGAAATAGTGTGATTTAATTAATTGACGATGACACTGATTAGTAATGAAGTCATATAAAGTAATTGTTTTTATTAATTTTGAAAAAAAATGTATGGAAATTTCGCCTATTCCAAGTTTTATTCTAATTTTTCCTAGAAATATGCGTTTTTGACCAAATTTTTAACGGATTTTGATGGAATTTTCGGGATTTTTTTTCGAGAAAATTCATAGACTTGAAAAAAACTTCAAAAAAATTAAAAAAATTTTTTTGAAATATTTACCAATCGAAGGGATCGGCAACTGATCAAAGCGCTGGCCCTGTGGCCTAATGGATAAGGCGTCGGACTTCGGATCCGAAGATTGCAGGTTCAAGTCCTGCCAGGGTCGTTGCAATTATAGATCGTAAAAGTGGTCATTTTTCGTTTCAACATAGAATTAAAACTTGATGAAGTGTTGAAAAAGATATTTGACAAGAAGACATGTTTTTAATTGAATTTTATTCCTTATAGATTTTTATTTGGTTGAATTTTTGTAGCTGTTTGTTTTGCTTTACGTGTTGTGCGCTTTTTAATTCAAATTAAATTTTTAAATGTAAAATTGTTAAATGGAATCTTACAAAAATATCAAATCTTGCTGTTTACTTTTTTTTTGTGTTTGATACAGTAGAAAAGAGATAAAAAATTCTGTGAGCGCAGTATCAGTGGTTTATTCATAGTAAATGATGAAATGTATAGGAGCTGCATGGATGATTGCTGATAATTAATGATAATAATTAATGATAATGTTCGTGTCGGTTGATTCCATTGAGGAAAAATTTCTGCAAAAATCTAATCATATTCGAATATTAAATTTTGTTAAATTGAATTAAAATTTCGTACTGGTGACTGCACAAATTCTATAATTTAACTATTTTAAAAATGACATCTTAGTTTGAATTGAATTCAAAATTAGGATAAAAGCAAACAACTGATGTCCACAGTCTGGCTTTAATGACTGGGACAAAAGTAGTAAGTAGTCCTCACAGCCTGACTTGGAAGAAAAATCACTAAGCAGTAGCTTGGCTGATCAGAAGCTGCTGCTAGTTCAATGTTTTCTTTTCATCAATTATTTGACCAATTTCAATTCCAAAAAAAGAAAAGAGTTGAAAAACAAATAATAAATGGGCAAAAAATGTAGTTCGTTGAATTAATTGCTAATTACTTAAATAATTGAAACAGGAAATTTGCCTTATACGCTCATACAGCAAGACTTAAAATTGTTGCTCAAATAAAATGCATCGATGGAAATTTGTTAAAATTTTTGTTATGCAACAAGCAAACAAAAGCAAGAAATATTCAGGAACCTATGAAATTATTCAACCAATTTCAACTCAAAAAAAGGAGAGAATTGAAGAAAAATTACATATCACGTAAAATAACGTATCACATAAAAGCATGTAGAGTTATAGTTTAATTTCTGATTTACAGTTTTAAATACCAATTCTGATTTCAATACAAAATGGAAAAATACTATACTACGCACTTTGCAGATATAAATCTTTTGAATCACATTCAAATTTCAAATGTTTAAAAAGGTTTATTGCATAATCAAAAGCACTTTTGGTACACTTCAAAAAAATTATTTTTGGATTTAATCAAATGATAAAAAAACTTATCCAAGCTATAATCATTACGGCTATGAACTTTTAAATGATTGAAATTTGTAATGAATAAGCGTAACAGATGGATATTTAAAAGAATCAAATATTTTTAGTTTTTTCTTTTTGCTTTAAATGATAGCTGATTATTTATTGACTGATTAATTATTTGATTAAATGAAGATAAAATTATCCGGCAAATTGAATCAAAGATTAATTAAATGATAACCAATCAGTTAGTAAATGAATAAATGAATGAGAGTTGATAAAAATGTACAGCATAAAATGGGAATTTCAATAAAAGACAATTAGATGATGAGAAAACTGGTGACATAGGGTTTCGGAATTGCTTGTCGAAGCTTTTATCAGTGTACTTTACGCTTCGCCGATTGACATCAATGTTGTCTTTTAGCTTTCTCTCTATTACTATCAATATCAGTAGTTTGAAGGTTGCACAACTCATTATCAGAATTTTTTATTTGGCACAGTTTGTATGTTAATATTAATTCAAAGTTGTGCATATATGTTTCAAGGAATGTGTGCCTATGTATATATATATTCTGACTGCATGTGTATGTATGTGTGCATGTATGTATGTGCCGAGATTTCCAAATTTTTATTGGTATATTTCTTGAAAAAGAAAGTTTTGCAGATATTTTAAATTAAATCAAAAAAGAAAGCAGCCTTGACTATGGTGCAAATTAATTTCTGATTGCTTCAATTATTAACTTTCAATTAATTTGTTTGTTTCAGATTAATTACTAAATTAATTTTATTTGTTTATATGTGTTATTTCAGATGGCTTGCTCTGTAAAATATTGATGTCTGTTTTCTTTTCAACCACTTTTTCATAGATTTCAACTGCAATTGTCCATCAAAAAGAACTAAAAGGAAGATTTCAGATTAGCTTTTGTATTCGTTCAATTATTTCAAGTAATATTTCTTCAAATAATTCAAAAATTAAATCAGTAGAATAAATTTCAAACAATTTTTCTTTTTATATAGATAAGGTATTTGTATTGTAATGTTTCATTACATCCTGATAAATAATAAAAAGTGTTTTCGAACAATTACTGTATTAGGTTACTGTATTACAGTTCTGTACTGACGAAACTGCTGGATGTTTCGTACCGTGATATTTGAGCATGTTTAAGTATCTGAAGTGTTATTGCTTAGCCAGCTTATTCTATCAGTAAATCTTTTGTATTAACAAGTTATTGATTTTAGTTGGATTGATAAGTGAACGTGTAGGTTAATTTTTGACATGAAATTTTAATTTACGACCGAAACAAAAATTTCAGCAGTTATCCTTTTGATCATTGAATATTTGTTATTTTAGTTATGTATTTTTGGCCTAAAATGTAAGCCTAAAATTTTAGCCTACAATTTATTATGGCCAGTCCTGCCCACTTATTCTCCTCCACACAATTTAGCCGCGGCTGTTATCATATCAAATATGTTTCGGCTAAATAACCCCTCATGTAATTTAAGATTGCTAGCTCCAGCAAAATTTAGCTTTGAAATTGATTATGTTTTCTTTAACAATCACTCAATACATTTAATTTCTTAAACTTATAACATAATATGTAACTTTTTCTTTACTGCAGTTATAGTTATTTAAAAAGTTAATCAGCTAACTACATGAGTGCCAGGTTAAATTAACAACTTCTTATGTCTCAAAATTTTAGGTCAAATAATTAATTTCAAACAAAAAAAAATTTTTCGTAGAATTTGTTTTTAAGAAATATTTTGATTAGAGATTGAAAATTATACGATGGAGAAAATAATTTGGGACTTATACTTTCGGAATTTCTGATTCTCGAGAGTCCACGTTGAGTAGTTCTGCAGGTCAAAGATTATATATTAGTAATGAATCAGTTGCTGTGTTTCGATGAATTTTAGTTGAAAATTGAACGTTGAAAAATGAACTCGCAGGTAATTTAATGAGATTTGAGTTTTCCGGCTGAATAAAAATTGCATTTCACGTGGATTCGCAGTGTAAGATAACACAGGTTATCATTTTTCGATCTAGATGAAAATTCAGGCTTGAATATATTCGTTTAAACAAATTTTGCTTTTGTAGACCTGATTGTCGTCTTATAACGAAATGATCAAATCGAATGAAACAGTGGATGACAGATAAAGTTCTATAAAATAATTGTAATTAAAAATTTGAAAAAAATTTCCTTCTCGCGCACTATTTCAACCTTTGTGGAAGCGATCATTGTAATTGACGCCCATTAAATTATTATCAAATATTTTCATTTTATAATCAAATTGGAATTCATATTCAAATCTTTAATAAAACTTCAGATCAACGATAATAGTAATAGTAATTATTATTAATATTCAGATCAACAATAATAGTAATAATTATTATTCTTAATATTCAGATCAACAGCAACAGTAATAATTGTTACTATTAATAATATTATTTCAAACAGGAAAATCAAATAATTTTTATCTTTGTTTGATCAAACACCTGCTGGTTAAAATGACTGGCATATCAGTGAATATATTTTGATCCGATGTGCGTCCACTTTTTAAATCAAAATATCAATATGGTTGATAAGAAAATGTCAAGTAAAATTTCCAAACAACAGCACGGACAATGTTTTCTTCAATATTTATCAGTACAATAATCAATAAATGTATTAACCAATTCCGATCATTCACCAATGATGAAATAAGCGTGTTTTATTTTTTCATCATTTAACTTTCAACTTTCTCATACATGTGCTACTTCATTGATTAAGGAAAGTTCATTACATGTTTTTATACAATTTTTTTCTCTCTCATCTCTGTCATATTGATTTTATTTTGTCTTTTTTCCGCTACTTTTTCGTATTTCCATCAAACGTTTCAAAAGAAAACTTCAAATTGTAATTTTTTCCCAAGGAATTAATTAGTGGTAATTAAATATATTGAAAGTAAATTACTTTGAATAAATTACTTTGATAAATTAATAAATTACTTTGATAAATTAAAATTATTTTTTTACACTTTAAATTACTATTGGTAAGAATACTTTCATTGAAGGCAATTTTTCTTTTGATTTCATAGTAAGATTGTTCAGATATGACAAAAATATTTTAAGACTAAATTTGACCCAACACTATCAGATCATCAAGGAGTTACAAGACATTGCACAATATTACGATTAGCATACTGAAATCATCACATTTAGTCAAATTTAGCAGCATATTATTTTCTTGCCAGTTAAGTAAAATATTAACTACAACCAGTTATGTACCTCCTTCCAACTCCTATTGTGATAAGGGACCAAGAAGTACAAATATTACGGCGAGGTTAGAGTTCAAGTATCGAGAGCTCGTTGATGTCATCCCGTAATTAATCCCAATTTTTATCTATCTTTAAGTTCTTTGAATATTCCTCGTTCATAAATTATTATAATAAGTACAATCATAGATTCTCAGAATAAATTTGAAAGGGCTGATGAAGCATGATTGCTTCAATTCATTTTTTAGATTAAACTTGCTCGGTAAATGAGCTATGTGATCCTCTTGAATCATTGCAATATGAAACTTTTTTTTCTGAAGTCTGATTCTTGAAATTTGTGTTTGTGCATTTTTTTTTGCTAAAACTAAATAGGATAAATTGTATAAAAGCCTGCAACGAATATTATCACTTCAATCGATTAACTTTTAAATTTTGGTTCAAATAAAATTTTTCGTAAAATCTGGCTCATTTCATTTAATTATACTTTAAACTAAAATCATAGCAAAACATTGAAATATGCTAAAAAGTAAAAGACTTCTGCATAGTGGGCACATTTGTGGGCAACTGAACAACCAAAAATTTAACAAGAAATTCAATTAATCTACATTCTTAAATTAGTTTAAAAATCGCAATTTGCATTTTTAAGTTATCTTTCGAAGTTCTTACGTATGTATCAAGCACTTCACCATTACAATACGTATCATACACTGAATATCTCAGTTGTTTTGTCACATTCTTATTTAACGGTAGTTCGGTTCATTATGACATTTATTTTCAAAATACTTTAAATAATTTCCAAAAATGTTCACTTTATCTTATTTCCATTTTAAACATTTAAAGAAATGAAATATTTCAGTGAACAATTCTGCTTGAAATTCTATTTCAGATTTTGTTGAATTAATTCAAGTTTGACGTAAATTTTTAGTAACAGACCATATGAATCATGTGTGAAGAAATGCATGCGAACATTTTTTTATTTTTTATTTAATATTTAATTTAATTCCCAGAATTCTTCAGATCTTTGTTCAGTTTTAAAGTAAATAATTAAAGTTTTAAAATAAAATGATGATGTAAGAAAAGCGAGTTCAAATTCGATAGGATTTTCTAAATAATATCAAAATGCTAAAATTCTTGAATTCCCAAAATTACATTTATACTTGCCTGTTTAAGGTCTATTCTGTTTTTGTCGCAATAAAATTCGCGTCGTTGATTATAGCATTACCAAGTACAAAAAGATCTATTTAAAATTTATCTTCAATTTAACTATTTTTTTCCAGTAAGAAATGGATGAACTTACTATGCAAATAATTTTCGCTATTGCGATGTTCTTAACAACGGCCATTGCTGGATTTGCTCCATTTAAAGTAAGTTTGGGTGAAGTAAGAAGTTACTAAGAGTTCAAAATTTGTTTGCGATTTGCAAAACTTTGTAATTTGTTTACAGCTTGAAAAACTTGCTTTGCAGTTTCTAAAACCGATAATTTCTTTGTTATTTGGAAAGTTTGCACTTTATGGAAGAATGGAAATGCTAAAAAATGCTTTTTTCGAAATTTTAAAATTTAATTCTCATTCCACTAATTAACAAAGTGCTAAATAAAGTTATTATTATTGAAACTATTTAAATTTAGCTGAAAATCAATCAAATAGGCGAAGTTGACAATTTAGCTACTGAGGATTTTTTTGTAAATTCAAAAATCAAAAGCCAAACAATAATGCTACAAAAAATGATGAAACAAGTCTAACATTTTAAAGCTGTCAACAAATATTTGATTACCGGATTTATTTGAATCAATTAAAATTTTATTTGGAGTAATTTAATCAGTTTAGCTCATGAAAATGATTGCTTCAAACGGTGTAATGAATCGCAGAGCATCGGTCGTCATGTCCATAATGTCATGCTATGCTGGCGGTATCTTTTTGGCTACTTGCTTTCTGGATACATTACCACATTTAAAGTACGTTATTTTGAAAAATCAAAATTTTTATTTCAAATTGAAAATCAAAGCAAGTGCAAGATCTAGCTTGAAATCACTATCACCATCATTTTGCACGACTTTCCACTCTTATCTTTCATTAACAATAAACTAATCAAAAGAGTCAAGTGATAATTAATGAAGATAAGATTATCATTTGTATAATCTTTTGTATTGGTTGCGTAATTTAAATTTAAATTACATTTTGTTAAGTAACAAGCAAAAGTATTTTTTGTTGATTTCGAAATTTTCCATTAAACTTGCATTTATGAGTTGCAAAGTTCATTTGTGTCGCGCAAGAAGACCTCAATTTCATTTTGTTTGTTAGGAACTTCCTTCCGATGTTCTAGCGTCTATTTAGTAAGAATTACTTTTGAGCTAATTAATTAGTTGGCATAATTCACTTCTTGATAATTTATAACCAAATATTTAGCAAAGTAAAAGTATGAATAAGTAATCAAATCCCATTAAAATATTCACTTATTAATTAGAGATCAAGATTAGGAGGGAAACAATTGTAATTATTCGATTTGAAATGCAAAAAGCTTCGGGCAAAATCTAATATCCTTTTGTTAAAATATTATTTCTAGTGAAAATTTTCGAAAATTTAAAGAAATCACATCCTGGAATATAACATATCCTCTGCCAGAACTTCTCGTTTGTATTGGAATTTTGTTCGTTTATGTTCTTGAAGAAACATTCACTTCCATTTTTTCAAAGTAAGTATGATTGTTGTCTTTTTCTTTCACGAAAAAATTTTTTTTTCTTTTTTCAATTTTTAAAATTTCATCTTCAAATAGATTTTCCTTTATTTTAAAGTTTTGAAAAACAAGGAAAAAAAGTGCGAATCGATTGCTTCCTGAAATATTTGTTGCCAAACTTGTCATTTACCAGTATTAGTAGAAGAATAAAAAGATTGGAAGAATTATTCTTTGAATAAACTGGAAAATATTACAAAAGCCAAAGTGTTTGTTTTTAGAAAAGAAATGGAACTGTTGAAATTAAGAGAAGGTAATGAAATGACATTGGAAGAAGAAACGAAATCGTTGGGCAAATTTCAAACTGATGATAGCAAAGACGTCGAGTGTAACGGTGAGGCCGTTAAGTAAGTTAAATTATTTATTTCAGTAAGTCAAACAAATAAACGTTAACCAAGTTGAAATAAGTACGTGAAATTATGCTCACTATCATTTACGTGTAATTATTTGCACTGTGTACCCGTAATGCTTCAATTAGCTGCAGTTCCGGATTTCATTACTGCATCAAAAATAAAGTACTATAAATTACCATCAGTTTCGGTCTTTGTTATCTATTCAATCTTCCAGTAATAATTTACCTCTAATCGACTTTGTTACTGTGTCAAACTTTTAATATTAAGCAATTATATTTAATTTCGGATTTTGTCACGTCTAAGTTGCTCCTGCTATACCATCATCATCAATTCCGGATTTAACCGGGTCTTATGTCATGCACTCGTCTTTAAAGACTATTTCCTCCTATTACTTCAATTAAAAATTTTATCGATTTTGTTATTATTGAAATTTTTGAGTGTTTCGATAATATCTCCCTCATTATCCTTTGGTTTTTTCATTCATAATTTTTTAAGAATGTCGCTCAAATAATGTTTTAAGTTCAGCTAAAACTTAATTAATTTATCATTATACTTAATTAATTTATCATTATCATTATACCACTGATGATGATATCTGGTAAAAATAAATATGTAAACTGTGCAAGCCAATAATTTTTGAAAAAAACTTTGTTTGAATGATCTTTTTGCCATTGTACTTGAAAGAGTTTGTATTCAGAGATGCTTTAAAAGCTATAATATATTTTAGTTCTGATATTGAAGTTGTTCGTAAAAGAAGTCATAGTAATAGTAAGTTAGCAGAGGGAATCATACATTCAATTACATTTACAATAGCAATATCATTTCATTCGATACTTGAAGGAATCGCACTTGGTGTACAGGTTAGTATTTTAAAATTATCCAATTTTATATTAAAAATTTAAAGTTTTGTTCATAGAAAAAAAGAGGAGAAAGACAGAGACAAAGGAAGAATGAGAAATACTTGAATGGCAAGCATTTTTCTCTTACTTATTTCAACCAGTAAAACATCATAGAATTTGATGATTGATTCCTAATAGTTGTATTTTTATTTTATACTTTATTATATTGATTATGGTGATTAAATTCTTCAGTTATATTTAATTGCAGTAATGTAACATTTGCTCCTATCTGTTGGGAGAGAAAATTATTCGACGTATTCGACCGGAAACAATTTTCAAAAATAAATTAAAAATTGAAAATATTAAGGAAAAGATGATTATAATTATTCTATTGTTACATCGCAAATATATATTTTATTTCAATACTTTCATTTGAAGGTATCTAGTGACTTGAAAATACAAAATATAATTTAAATACCTAACGAACCAAATGTATGCAAGTGATCAATAATGCATGGTAATTGAAAAGTATCAATTGCTACTTGAATGGTTATATGTACACGTATAAGATGGAATTTATTACAGCAGCTAACATTAATGGATGTTAAGCAATTCCACAAATATTATAAATAATATTTTAAATATTCACATGTGCTTAAAATAACTGATTAATAATTGACCAAACATTTTTTTTGTTTTAATTTTGAATTTACAAATTTTTGCAGGATGAAAAATTTGGTATAATCACATTGTTTATCTCACTTCTACTACATAAAGGTATCGAAGCATTTAGCGTTGGCTTACAAATATCGCGGGCAATTGCGCAACGAGTTAAAATTGTTGTTGTTACAATAACAATATATTCACTGATGACACCAATTGGATCATTTGCTGGATTAATCATACAAGTATTTATTTCAACAATTACCAATATAATTTTTATTGATATTCTGTTTTTCAAGCTATTTCTCCATTACTTTTACTTTTATATTATTTTCATTTCTCCTAATCTCACTTTATCAGAATTTTTTTCAAAAGAAAGAAAATAGGAAAATGACATTGTTCATTATTTCAAAATTAAAATTCATTAATTTGATTTTTAAAATATTTGTCCATTTAAAAAGCTATTTATATCTATGTTGGCTTTGAAATCTTCTTCCTAATATTTTTTAAAGTAGCTCGTCTTAATAATTTTTCCAAAAATTTGCTCAGCATGTTGATATGAATGAATCTTGGCGACAAGGTATTATCATGGTGCTCGAAGGTATTGCTATTGGAACATTCATTTTTGTGACATTTTTAGAGGTATGTGTATCTCGTTGATTGACCATAATTAATTAATTAAGTGACGAAATTTGAAACAGATGAATAGAACTAAACAAGAGAAATAAGTAAGTTATGAACAAAGTTTTAATTAGGTAATTTGAATTTATATCAAAATTTAATTTAAAAAAATTAATTTTAGAACAGTGTTATAACTTTTCTTTTTATCACTCAAATTGAATAATAAGAATGGAAATTTTTGCAGGTTTTATTTGAGCAGCGAAATGATTCAAAAGCAGTAAGAGGAGAAATTATTGCAATAGCATTGGGTGTTTTAACAATTAGTAGCTTTCAATATTTCGAAGGGAATTTTCGTGCAAGCGAACAAAATATGATTAATTCAAGCTCAGTCAAATGATTCTTTTTCATTGTTGCCCGGTAACAATTGACTCTATTAAAAACTATCATGCCTTCAAAAATAAATTTTTTTTGTATTACGTAGATTTGAAAAAGTTTCGCTTTTTTTTTCAAAAATACTAAATTATTAAATAAAATTTAGTTTGATAATTTGACATTTTCTAAATGACTTTCTGATTTTTCGTTTCATAAAAGTGTTAATTATTGTTGGCTAGAAAAAATTCTTTAAAAAAAAAAATTGATATTTAGAAGATAACTTAAAGATTTGATTTTTTCCTACCTCATTTCGACATTACGTTTCCTTCTTCATTACAACATGCCTTAATTTGGTGCTTACCATATTTAAATCTAATAAATTACTTTCATAGTATTATCATTAGATTGATGATAAAATGTTTTGTATATCGAATGTAGCTTGTTTGCTCAACTTCAGGTTCATTTTACAATATGTATTCATTTTTGACAGCATGCAATGATGAACTAATAAGGGCAATTTTTTCATTTTCCATTGGATGAAAATATCGTTGTTTCACTTTTATTTGCTCTTTTTACCATCATTGTCATTCATTGGTATTGTTACGGATCCTTAATTTTTTTATTAAATTTAAAAATGAAATTCATTTCACTGTTGCCGTTTATTTAACTTAACTATTAATCGTTCAGTTTAATGGAAAATATTGCCAATTTTCAGTAAAGCAACAGTTATTGTTCTCTCCGATTTAAGTTAATCAACTGTTCTTTCCGATTTAAGAATAATTTCCTTGTTGGTTGTTAAGATTTTCGAAATTTTAATATTTTTTGAAGAGAAATTTCGTGCCGAAAGAAAAAAGAAAAAAAGCAATAAACATTTGATTTGATTATCTGACAAATAAAATGAATCCATTTTGATTTAACAAATCACTACACTTCAAAACATTCATAAATAACCTTTATTCTGAGCCGTCATCTTGTCGCCATTGGATCAAAGCATACCAGTATCAAAATACTGAGACATACCGGTGACAGAATTCGTTTACAATGACACAGAATCCTTCTCATTTGATGTTTCGCTGATTGTAGCAAACAACTTTATATATTGTTGATTATAAAAAAAGAATAATTTCGTACCAGAATAAAATATTTGGTTGAAATTGGAAGTAATCAAAAGAAGAAAAAATTCTATCATTACAAAGATGTGGCAGAAAAAAAATAAAATTTAATAAAACCAATTTAAGAATCAATAAAATTTCATCATTTTGATAAGCAATTATTTTAAAAATTTCCTTTATATTAAATTCAGAAATTTAAAATGTTTAATTTTAAATACAATTGTATACGAAATTTAAATGCTGTTAAAGATTGAAGCTACGCTGCTGCAATGGAAAAAGAGAAAAACAAAGCAGAACAATATTCTTAGATAATTGTATTTTATAAAAATTGAAAAATGGATTAAAAGCATTTCCAATTCTTTGTAAAATTCTCTGTAATAAATATAATAAAGTGCAATTGCTTGTTTATGTATTTTAGAAATGAAATTTAGAAATGCAATTAAAATTATTTGAAATTAATAATTTAAACTAATGGAAAGATCAGATACAGCAAAATCCATTGAAGGAACTGTGTGTTGCAGTTAAAAGATCAGATGATCTAAATCAAAAGATATTGAAGGTACCACACATTGATGATGTTTCGATTCTTTTTTATTTTTGCCAAATTATTATTTTTCTTTTCCTAAATCTAAAGATATTCCTAAATCACAATTCTTTTACATTTTTTTTTTTTTTTTTACAATTTCTAAATTTAAAGATACATTTCACAATGCGTATCAACTACATCTAACTGCAATCACTTCCAATTGCATATTTCACGGCCCGGTATCGATGTATCAGGGAATTTCGCGTTTGTTTTTTTTCAAGGAGAGTGAGATCTCGGTGAGTGACGACCGCGGGATATAGTTTTGTTCCGGTAGTCTGTACCGTGATGTTGAGGATAATTTAGAGGAGATTGGATCGTAGAAATCTATAATATCATTAAAAGAGATGAAATATTTCCGTGGTTAGCAGTAATTGTTGCAGTAAAAATGATAGAAGGGAAATGTGAGAAATAAAAATCATAAGCATTGTGAAATGTAAGAAACAATAGAAATTGATATGGATGAGAAGTATCGTAATATTAGTATCGCTTTATTTCTTCTAATTCATTTCATCTTATTTTTTATCTCTATTTCTCGTGATAAATTATACGCCAGAAAAATATTACCTTAAGTCTTTTAGTTAAGAATTCAATTTCTGATTTCTATTATCTCACGCTGTTGATTGCGATTTCTGATCGTTATCATTATCACCATGCTATCGATTTATCTAATGTGTAGAACCATTAGATTTGCTAATGAATATATCGGATAATATTATTAAGTACTAATAATGTCCAATATCATCAGTGATACTGTGGTATATATATCTGATATGAATTATTTGCTTATAAATTATTAAATAGTGCATAAATTATATGTGCTAGTAGTGTACTAAATGTAATATACTACATACTGTAGTATATTCAATTCAGTACAGTACATGAACATTTGCCTTTTTCATATAACCATATGATATCTACCATACATTGTGATAATATCAGGCATTATACCGTAGACAGCACTGTATACAATATGCATTTTTGTGAATGTTGAAAAAGTAATACAAACATTTAGTGATGAAAGTTTATATTGATTTTGCTCGAACAATGATTTTTTTTTTGTGTTACATCGAGAAATTACATTGATTTTTCATAGGTAACGGTGTGAGGTCAGATTTGGTGAAGTTGTGAGGTCAGATTGGATGAAATTGTATAATTAGTTTATTATCATGGAATCACCATCTTGGATGTTCAGTAAAGCATTATCACATCGTCAAAAAGTATGTCGATTGTTTAAACGGGCAATGCGTGAAGTAGATGGTTATTATGGTATGGATATGTAAGTTTCTTTATTTTCTCAAATTTGAAGAATTTTACGAGAACTTTACGACTCATTTATTTGTTTCCCTATTATCATTGCATTTTTTTCTGATACGTTAGAATTCTAGCGAGAAGTTATGTTCTTGAATTCGTGCTCTTGAAAGAAATTCATATGGACTTACTTCAGTTGATAGTAGTATAAGATTGGTAGTATCTAAGTAATTTCTCAAATTTAAGTAATTTCTTGTATAATCCTCTTCGATCAATGGATTAGGACTTTATTATGTACAGAAAATAAACGTTTTTGTCTGAAATACCGATTTTTGAACCATTTGTTTCCAGTTCGAAAAAAGCAACAGATTAATTTCTATTGAAAATACCTCCTTCTATTATAAATCTTCTTTTTTAATTTTTACTCAATTTAAAAAGCTGTCTCATGTGGAAGAACATTTCTTTATTACAGAGAAATTATTTTTAAACTTTTTATGGAAAAAAAATTAGTAGCAGAATCGCACTCTTTCCAACTTATTTCACTCCACATAAAGTTTTTTTTTTTCCCCGAGGAAGTTATTTTTACCGCTTTCGTTTACTTTTTTTAAATCTTTGAGTTTTTAGTCTGGAAGCTCGTTTCCAGAAGGTAATAATGCGGGCTCGTTTCGATGCATATAAGGAGGAAAATGATCCTGACAAAGCTCGACTATTATATTTGGATGGTTGTCGTCAAGTATGGGAACGAAAACATTGGGTTACTTTTCGTTGTAAGTTTTTCTTTCTTTTTTCGCAACACATTTTTTCTTTAAAATTATGTTTAAATTGATTGAGAAAACTAAATGACAGAATTTTTATTTGTTTCTTGCAATGTTTTCATCAATCTGATGTCATAGATTAATCTTTGCAACTTTTTGTCCGTGTCATATTACTAAATTGGTTAAGCCGTCGATGTTGCAGGAGTAGAGTGAAGTAAAAAATCATTTTTACTAATATTTATGGTATCACATTAATTAACCACTGTACTGATTCAACTACATTGGCTTTGAATTAAATGAGCCGTTAGGTTTATGAAATTATTGCTGCAACTGATGATAACAATTATCAGTCAGCTTTATCGATCCACTGGTTAAGTTATTGGCAATTTAAAATTTTAACAACAGTACAATTTAGTAAACTACAGAATTATTGAGAATTTTAATATTGTAGTAATTGTGAAATCTGTGTTTTATGAATACATACGAATAGTAATCAGATAATATTAAAATGTTAAAGTGCTTTTTCTTTTATAGTTGGCTCAGACGTTGGTGGCGCTGCATACAATCGTGATACGCATAATATGCCCGATGCAGTAAGTTTCAAACTTCTAAATTCAAATCGACCTGATGCTCTATAAAGTAGTTTAAATAGTACTGTGATGGCTTATTAGGCATAGGTATTTTACTGGGAAAATTGCGTGTTGGCTTTCAGAGCAGTTGAATCTAATTCGTTGGTTTGCTTGAAATTTTGGGCAATATACTTGGAAAAAACATATTGAAAATTTTGGGTTATTGTTAACTCTTGAATGTTGTTGAGAAGTGTTAAGCAAACTTCTTTTTTGGGACAATATTTGTTTTTGTTTTTGCTACCGATTCCTGGTTAATTGTTACAGATATTATGTTGGTAAGCGTTTGATTTTGCGATTCTTTTTTTATTTTATCATCACCTCTATGTATTTTATAGATGCTCGATAGTACAACGTGGACAAATGTTGAGCGTGAACAATTTCCTTATTACTTCAATCGACGTGAGCAAAGGAAGAAAGAGTTACTTGCTCATTGGTCTAAGATTGAGAAAGAATGGGATGATGAATTGGCTAAAATCCAAACCGAGCTGCCGGAATCGACGAAGGAAGAAACTGAACAGAAAAATAAATAATTGTATTTATTATCATTGTAACTAGCAATAGTTTTTTTTTTTTTCTTTTTTTGTTCCATTTCTAGGATGTTTTGTACATTACAATTATATAAAATGCATAAATAATTTATAACTTGTTATCATATTTTTAATATATCTGGCATAAAATTGTAAGCGAATTCCTATACTGTTTTGCTATAATCTTATGGATCCAGCAAAATTCATGTTATTGGGTAGAAAAAAAGGAATAATAAATTAAAAAGGCTACTTCAATGCAGTGCTGAACAGAGATTCTATACAGTTCGGAATTCTTCATAAAATTTGTCATTAATTTTCGATCTATTGTTAGGGTAAATTTATTAGTGAGCTATAAGTGAAATAAAATGAATAAGGATGACATAGATATTGAGGTGTTTAGGCTATTATTTATTGAATTTATTTCTAATTGTTACCTGATACAAGAAGATATCCATGATAAAGGCAAGGACAAGAATAGGAACTATATTTTGAGATTCTTTAGGGGTGATAGCAGGTATGGTATGAATAATTTGACGATTTCTGCAGAATTCGAAACGAAATACCAAAGTTTATAAATGAGGACGAATAGAGAATTACTTGTATGTATTAATTATTGAAGGATGCTACAGTAATACATATGCTGGTATACTAGTAAACTAGTATCTATATAAGTTGTGTATTTTTGAACACTTATTGATTTTCAAATCCTGGAGTTTATTTTACAGTTGAAAGAAGTGCATTAGTATAGAGTATTCTTGTAAATATATGGTTTTTTGAACAATTCATTGCTATAACTTTTTTCAAATAATTTTATAATGCACAGTTCCCTTCAAGAATCAATGGCTGAATCAAGACCGCCAAAACCTGCACCGAAACCAGGACGAGTGACTGTTTATCGAGCCTTATATGATTACACAGCACAAAATGTTAGTTATGTAAAATCTATTAAGATAAACGAAACGAAGTCAATAAATTAAAACCTTTCTTTAATTTCTGGGATCTTTATGTTTTTCTCAAGAAATGATCTTCGTCTTCGCTTGTAACTCATTAAAATTTTTTTAGGACAAAGAATTATCTTTCAATGAAGGTGATTTGTTATATGTTTCCGATAGTGGTAATGAATCACAATGGTGGCCAGCACGTTGCAAAAATCGAATGGGGTTAATTCCAGCAAATTATGGTAGGTCTTGTTGATTCCTTGATAAAAAATACCAGAGGTCACTGTTCTCTTGTAATGGATATGTGGATTTATAATATTTTATACTTTATTTAACAGATTTTCTTTTTTTGAAAACCGATGTGGTAATCAACTGCTGTCCAGTTATAATCTTGCGGAAACCATATCATACTCTGAGTGGCCTTGATAGTCATTAATCTTAAACTGATTAATCTTGATGAAACAGTATAGTTGAATTTTATCTGTTGAGATTTGGAAATTATGATGTTTATAGTGATGACAGCAGAATATGTTGAATATCCATTGCACGATGCCGCAAAACGAGGAAATATACAATATGTTAAGGAATGTCTCGATAATGCTGTCAGTTATTCATTTATATTTTTGTAAATTTCTTTTCTTGAAGTTAAAAAAGTTACAAATTGATTTGATAAATGGTATCAGCTTAGATTATACACAGTAACATCATGAAAAAAGAATATCAAATCTTCAATTATCATATCGATTCTCTTAAATCTCTCTTGGTCAACATAATTGATTGCATTTGGCATGTATAAAACTTCCTGTACATACTTTTTTTAATGCTTTACTACTCTCTGTTAACTGAATTTTGTGAGAGCTCAAAAAGAACTTTATTCATAAATTCAAGCAACTGTTGAGTTTTTCAATTCAAGCTTGAAAAAATTAGAAGTCAAATAATGGAATGATTCTTACATATGATTCATGCATAGGGAAATACTGAGATCTTATTTTTAAATCACTCAGTAATCATTTACTTGATCAGGTATCAGTAAATGGTTTGGATAAATCCGGTTCAACGCCATTATACTGGTCGAGTCATGGTGGTCATTTGGAAATCGTCAAGTTATTATGTTCCATACCCAATATGTGCATTTCCGCACAGGTAAAGTTGTTTCATGGTAAAAAATGCGGAGCATTTTCTCTAATTTTACCAATGGAATATGGGGAAGATGTGGGCCTCAATTTTCTTGGTTTGCAGAATAAAATTGGCGACACAGCGTTGCATGCAGCTGCATGGAAGGGTCATTTGGAATGTGTGAGAATATTGTTGGAACATGGAGCAAGTACTACAATACATAATAATGAGCGAAAGCGTCCAATAGATCTTGCGGGTGATCCGGAAATACGAGCCTTAATTCAGTTGGCAATGCGTCAGACGATAGATACAAATGATTTTTGTAATGATTATAGTTCAGAATCTGAATCCGAAACTGATGATATTTAAATATGAATTTGCATCCATTCCTTAACTAGCATTATAAATTTAAATACTGTTTCTTTTTTATTTTTTGGGAAATCTTTTTACATCAGTAACCGAATCCCATAGATACAAGAACAAAGAAACTTTTCTGCTGTTTTTTCACTGAAAAGTGGAATTTGTAAAAATTGGTGAATTAAATAATTTTCTCGAAAAAGATTGAAATTTGGTATAATATGAAATTTCGAACTATGATTACTGAATATGTTAGTAAGTTGATATTCCGATATGTAATGATAATGATGCCTATGTAATGATGCCTTGCATATGTACTGATGCCTATGTTATGATGCCTTGCAATTTCGGGTAGTGTGCTTTTATTATTTGATACAACTTATCAAGATTATTTAGGATATTATATCACTTAATATTACCGTTCAGTACGGTTCACATATCCACAGTCTTTATTACTGATTTGTAGTGATATTTTTTTGTCTTATCAATGTTATTTATTTCACTTTCTTTTATTGAATGTTGTCTATATCACTTGTTCTAAAAATTCCATTCTGTTGTTATAATCTTCTACATTTATTTAGCTTAACAGTTAATGCATTGATTAAATATGCACTTGTCTTTTAATTTATTAAATAATAAAAATATTTTTCAGATTATAATGGAAGTTTTTCTATTTTAAATATAAGCAATACTTTTTTTTTATAACGACGAATTAAAGAACCATCTTATAACTATAGCTTGAAAGTTCGTTCTGAATTTCAATTTTTTCAATTCAATGGAAGATAAAGTTTTTTCTACTTGATGGGAAAAATCTAAATTCTGAAAGTTAGAAAAAAGATTGTAACATACGGAAATCACAATATCCCCATTTTACCGATATTCGATATGATTAAATTTTTCTTGGATATCTGGATAAATAATGCACAAAGTGATACTTACGGTAAGAAAGTATCAGTTTAACAATCTCCAGCGATATAGGTCATTCAAACTTGGAAGTATATGAAATTACTTCAGTTTGTACAGAAATTCTCATAAGTTAAATTATTTCAAATTGTGTAAATATTGAAATAATTATGCCATAGTAGTTAAATTCACTATGTGGATTGATCAGCAGATGTTTTAAAGATGCAGCGAATGATTATTTATTGGTTTCAATAGTGATAATATGCTTGAGCCATCTGCAAATACGCCATGGTATTTAAATCGAGCAGAACACGATTAGTATTGAGCACATATTCTACCTTATCAGGCACACGATCAGTATTGAGCACATGTTCTACTTTATCAGGTACACGATCAGTATTGAGCACAAATGCTACTTTGTCAGGTACACGATTAGTATTGTTTTCTGCACTTTTCGCAGCGATATGTTCTTATTTTCATTCTGTTGTTACCTACTGCATGTTACATGCTAAATTTTTGTATTTTTCTTTCTATCGTAACAGAATGAAACTGGACTACTACAGTCTGGATTAATAATAACCTTTATTAAATATTCCATAATGCCGCTAATGAAATCCATAGATAATTGCACCTATACTTATAATTTTAATTTTAATTAAGAAAATTTCTTTAAAAAAACTATCCAAATCAAAAAAAAAAGTAATAAGGATAAAAGCGATCACGAATGTGTGTTACAATTAAGTATCCATTACCTCTGTTTGCCACTCTATAGTAACTTTCGCATTATGGATAATATTGAGATTTTATCTTGAAATACTAACTTTTCGAGCAAGAAAACTTTATGATAATCGTCGAGAAGAGATGTAAGCTGTGCAGCATATAATATGGCCAATCCGAGTATTTGTAATTCAGTATGATGATTAGTTTAAAATGCATAGAATAAGAAAGAGAAATGAGTAAAACCTGCAAAATTTCCACCGGAACCAGTATAAGCGTAGTCGCAATACCGTGGGAAGAATGTTTTATTGAAAACGTAATTCACATGAGGCGTAGCGACGTAACAACAACCAACTAATACTAATGTTAAGTAAAGCAAAAATAGTGAAAAAATAAAAAAAGCGGAGAAGAGATTTTGATTTCTAATACCCCAGAGATTTGTGTTACTCTGTTCAATGATGCCTCAAAAGTAGAGCAATCGGGATGGATCAGAGTTCACTGTAGTGGAAACGTTCATTTTTATTTGTCAATGTCTTCAAATTCAATATCCCCTCTCTCCTCTGCAAGTTCCACGAAACCTTTTTTGGGTAGATCACTTAATAAAATTCTATCCTGTGGAGCGTCTTTCCTCCATTCCTCTACTTTTCTCCATATCACAAAACCAATGCCATGCCATCCTATAACGAAAAGAACGAATGAGACTCTTGTATACCTGAAAAGGTAAAATGAATGAAATTTATAAAATTCTTAACAAATCAATGTTTTGTGAAGTAATTCTAAATCTAATTCAAATCAAGATTTTTTCCAATTCTTCTATTTGTACAGCATCATATTTGAAAAATGAAATTCACTAGACGGTTATTTTGCTTCAACATATGTGCATAAGAAAAACGTTTGAATTGTTTAGCCGAACTAAAAGCAATGGATTATAAGCAAGTAAACTTTGCAATTTGCATTCAGTACCCCATAAAAGGAATCAGATCTCGATGAATTGATGTCATTAGCAATACGGATAGTTTGATATAGCTAAAACTCAATCATTTCTTCCTATTCAAGATTTTTTCACAATTAAGGCTTTAAAAAAAGCTTTTTAGATTTATGAAGCCCTCGAAATCAAATCTAATTTATGCTTCAACGAACAAATGTAGAAGAAAAGAGATCCAAAATGTCGAAATTTTTGAAGGATGATGTTAATACGAATATTCGATTAACCTTTTTGTTAATTGCTGATAGGTTAAACGTGATGGTGGTCGCCTATTCCGAATATATTGTCGCCATTTCCGTCGCCATTCCCAAATTAACATGATAATATTTATATTTGTTACCCTTCCCACAGTTTTTCTTTTCTAAATTAATAAACTGGCTTCGGCTGCATTGTAGGCAAAATACCAAAACGTTTCTTGATAATTATCCGGTACTTTGAATTCTTATCTTCAGGCGAAAAACGAGCTGGATGAGCGCTGTGCGTTTGTCGGCCTAGCGGATCTGTGCCCTATAATAACTAACAGATCTTAAAAGTAATATTTCTAACTAAACTTATCAGGAAATAAAAAACATTTCGAAATTTTAAAGTTTTTCTAACCAATGTAAAATAGCCAAAACATTTAATGGATTAAAGAGCTGTTATGTATAAGATAGGAATTAAAATTATCAATATCACTTGTCTACAATTATTATAACAACATCAATACCAAAACAGTATAATCTTTTAAAACTATTCAATTATTCATTAATGGCATTTAAAATTAATTTGCCAATTTTTATGCTTAATTTTTCAATGTATTTTTTAAAAAATTGTGCTAATTTCAAGTAATTTAGCCAAATCTTCCTGTATATAGTAAATTATTAATAATAAAAGATTTGTATTAAAATAACTTACTTTGAGAGTATAAATCCTATTTCCTTCGTTGTCGGAATAAAATTTCAAATACATCACACATCAAATATTTGCAAATCAATATAGATTAGCTGTAAATATCATTGAAAAGTTATCAAAATTAATCAGCAACGAACTTCTAAGCCATTCCATACCTCATCTAATTTATATATAACACCATACGACCTACGACCTACGACCCTAAAAGCGAGTGTTAGAGCTTATCGATGTTTCATTTTCTCTCTATGAAAAATACTATCCCATCAGCCCAGTAAAATCATCAACAATCGTCAATCCTTTGTATCATCAAATACATAACATTCCTTCTTCGCTATAGCTTTTACTAACTCTTACACAGATCTCTCTCATGCCTTTTTGCCCCCTTCTCCCCATATATTCTATTTGACTTGTAAATATTTTAGGCATCACTATCATAGGTTACTGTATAAATGTACCATTTATGGCATTTATTGCACAAATACCAAAATCAGGCTATATAACAAACCTAACTATTTAGTATTATCACATAGTATTGCCTAATTTCTGTTTTTTTTTTCCGAATCCTATCCAATAAATTCTTACTTAGATAACTTTCCATTAATATCTCTTGAGAAATAAGGAAAATCTATGTTATACTCTAGAATTGAATTCCAGTACAGTTACTAAACTAGTTTCTAAATCCTGAAAATATACTACTTTATCCTAACTACTCTTCATATAGCCATTATCAAATCCATTTTTGCATTTTTTTGTTCAATTAATGAACTAAAAGTATCCAAGAGAACGAAGTGTAAGCTTAAATAAAAATTAGAAAGTACCACTTGTATTTCTTGAATATTAATGAATAGTTCTCAATTTTCCAGTAACTACTATACCATTACTGCTCTGTTTGAGATAATTTTACAATACAGTAATACTTTATTGAACAATTTGGCCAATGTAACACAATATATTTCCCACTTGTTGCAATAAAACAGAACAATGGACAATCGATAAATGTCAATTTATGAATTTAAAATTCTGTGTCCCAAGAAATTTATCTTTAATAAATTCATTTATATTTAGTACAAAATACAAGGATTAGATGAAAACCTTGAACAGCAAACATCTATAAAGTCTAAAAATTTTAAAAAACTATAGCTAATCACAATAAATATCCAAAATTCACACTTCTCTCTGTACTTAGAGTACAATATGTTTAAGTGATAAAAGAATTACAATACGTCTATAATGCTTAAATTCGTATTACCGTTAAGCAAAAAAATCTTAGCATATTAAGCTTTGCGAGCTGCAAAGTAAGCGCTGGAACATGTCTTAATACATTATTAAGTCATAAAGCAGCATAATAATTATACTCCAACATAGTTTATAGGAGTATTTAATAACAATGTAGTTCAAATGACAGTTTTAAAAAAATAAAAACTTATAAATTAAGTAACAATTCAGGAAATGAAGTTCGATATGTATTTAATTATCAAACAAAATATGAAAAGTTTTTAAAAACAATACCTGAATGAGCAAAAATTCAATGACTAATGTTAAATAATGGAATTTCATCAGAGTGGACCTGTGCCAACCGAATTAAAAACATAATCCCATAAAACAGTTGATATCCCAAAAGCTGGAGAAAAAGAAAATAATGAAAAAAGTTTAAAGGTCCTTTACTCTTTGTTTTAAAAAAAATCTTTTCCTGATAATACTATGAGCTTCAAACATGAAGATCCAACGAAATTTGGTCAAAGTTATTTCATTTTTCATTGAATATAAGATCAGACTAAAGAAGGGATTGTTTTTCATTAACAATCTCTTTGAGAAAACAGAGAGAATAAAAAAAACTGAAGAAAACATACCCAGATCGAAATGCTTGAAATGATGATTATTATGATAGACTTTTCGAAAATGCAGATTTGTTCCTGGTAGCGGATCGGCATGATGAAAATAATAGTGTGAACAATCGTAAATAATATAACCAAACAATTTACCAGCTCCAAAACAACAAAAGAGGTCGTATGGAAGTAACGAAGTATATAAATAATAAAAAAATGCGACAATTGCAGCTGCCGGTAACGGCGGAAAAACCAAACGATCACCATCCATTGGTGTCTGAAAAGCACTATTTGCGTTATAAATGAATAAGTTATTAATCCGATCTTAACAAGAATACTTATCATTTGATGCTGAAATCTAAATCCAACTCATAAATTTTATGGATTTCAATTAAAAATAACGGGTTAGCAAAATGATTTTCAAAACTCTAAAATGCTTAAACAAAACTTTCAACTGCAATTACTGCTAAAATAATGTATGCGAATTTAAATAAGCTCGAAAGAAAGCAATGTCAACATGTAATGAAAACGAGGAAAACTGAAATTATTTCAAAGTCTAACTTTATGATGCAGGCCATGTAATAGGAAATGCAAAGTGATCTGAAAATGTGATTCTGGATTAGGCCGCCAGTGGAATGCAAAACGATGAAGAAGATATTCCAGAAGAGTCCATGCAAGAACACCTAAGATGAAAAGAACTGTCCAGATCATAAGGCCGTGTAAAATTCCTGCAAATATATACGATCAACTATATCAATATGGCAGAAAATTTTGGAAATTTAACAAAATTATTACTTCAGGTTACATGTATAACTGGTATTTTGTATGGGATAATATCCAAAAATTTTTTTTGATATCATTTTTGATATTAAAACTTAAGTCATGCGTCCGTTTCTTTGCTCAAAGTGCTGAAAGATATTGCAAGCCAATTTCGTTTAACGCAACAAACATTTGACTCCTAATTAATTACTAGCAACTTTTTTACAACTAACAACTTAAACAAACATTCAAAAAAATGTCTATATTCAAAAAAAGAATTTAAGATTGACAATAAAAATCACCATGGTTCTGAAAAATCATCAAAAAGGCGCGTACTGTAAAAATGATCACCAAAGGCAACCAAACAAGTGGTACCACCCACCAACGTGTCCTAGTCATATTTTCCAAAACATCTGATTCGAACAATCGAAGTGTCCCATCGTATGGTTGATGGATCCATGTCCAATATCGATCACCCAAATAACCAATTCTATTTAAAATCGGTTTATCAGATAACAACTCGTCGTCTCCCTTAAAAAAACAAAAATTACTTTGATTTGAATCAGCATGTACTTACAATATTGTCACCACTTATCATGAACTAAAAATTTTTTTCCCAGTAATGTGTACAAATTGCAACTTTTTTCGAAAAAAAATGGCTCGAAAACCACGAGTATCAGTCAATCAATATCTAGAATTTCTGCTACCTAGAGTGGCCCAGACGTAATGGAATAATGCAAATTCTTATTCAGTTCAAGTGATAGCTTTCTCTCTCCAGCAATTTCTAAATTAAGGACTCCAGTTGAGAGGTGGAAAATTTTTTAACACAATAGAATTTTGGTAACAATTATTCCAATTATTATAACATCAAATGCTGCATAGAATTATGAAGATGAAATATTATTAAAGTTTTTGGTTATTTTATTGGTTAATAAATTGTTATTTACAATCGATTATTATGACATAAATATTCCAATTATTGTAACACAAAATACTCTGCAGTATTATGTAGATGAAATTTGGCGGAATATTTACGGTCAAATGTTACCAACAACTATACTTTGTTACTATATATTACCGAAATATTCAATGCGCATTCACTTTCTGATTTTTCTGATTATTTTCAATTAGAGCTTGTAATTTGAAAACACCAACAAAAAAAAATAACCGGTATCAGTAGCATGACAAATGCCACCTATAACCTAGAGAAAAAATTAATCAATCATTAAAAGCCAAAAAATTATTTAGCACTAAAAAAAAGGACAATATTATTTGTTGAAACATTCTCGAGAAATTTGGCACATATAATACACTATGACCAAAACAACAAGCCTCGTAGCAATGGTCGATAGCATATCTTTCCAGCATCCGATATGCAGCTGCTGAATGTGCATGCTTGACACCAAGAATGCGTTTAGTACCATTCATATAATCATCCACATCTTCACCAGCTAAATGTTTAAGTACCTGAAATAAAATACTACAAATATTTCTCATAACTCTATTACCATTGTATGTCTACACAGCCGTGTTAACTAATATTACTCAATGCTATTCCCATTTATCTTTTTTTTTTCCTTCGATTAAATGTTTGGAACTTTAAATGGAAATCAATTTAATTCGAATACATTACATTATTTCCAGTATAACATATACTTGCGAGTCCAGAACAATTTCCAGGGCGCAACATCTAACAGTAACATTGTAGTGATCTCAGTGATCATATAACACTCGAATGTTGCGTGCTCTATGAAGCTAACTATCAAACTTCCTTTTTTTCCGACCGACCAATAAAATTATTGAAAGTTTCACAAAACTATCTCCAACAAATATAAAAAAAGAAACAAACAAAATGACGGAACCTTTTGTCCACCAGGATGTTTCGATGCAAACAACGCTATGTCGTATAATGTTCCATTAAGTCGCATTAGTAACGGTCGCTCTCGTAAATTACAAACTTTTGAGGTGCTCCAATCTCTTTCCGGATTACCGCTATCAGCATCATTTAATACCATCACTTAGAATTATCGAAATAAAAATCCTGAACGAAGACTAACAATACAATCATTGATATATAAAGAACAAGCAATATGAATATACCGGAATACCTACAATGAAATTGTATAATGTAGGATAAAGGGATGAGTACGATGACTGGAATTGAATTTCTCGAAAATCTATATGATCAATGATAAAATTTGCGTAAATTTTTTCAGTAAGTCAAAACGGTAACAAATTTATACTAAAACATAGTGTAGGTATAGGAAAGTGCAATCGACTGGTGCTAGATAAATAAATAATTAAATTGTAAATGAGTGGAAAATTTATGAACATATAAATAAATGAACAAATAAGTTAAATTCAATAGAAATAAACTGTGTGCTATGCAGTGAACGGAATAAAAAATACTAATGAATACGTACTAAATTACTAATTAAATCGTAAATGAGTGAAAAAAGGAATAACTGGGCAAATCAATTAAGGTATAGATGAACAACCTTATAATTGTACTTTTGATGAATAGGTACACAACAAAATAGCTAACCTAAGTAGTTAAGCAATTAAAAAACTAAAAAGTTATAAATGCTGAGGATGAAATTTACATGATACGAGGAGGTAATTAATGATAAGCGACAATGTATGTATGTCACTGCATACATATATTAATATTATTATTCATTATCAGAGAGATCAATAATTACTTATCAGAAAAGATCGTCGATAACTTATCGGGCCTGTTCAGGCGTAATAATCCTTTCGATAATGATGATAATGATGATGCAACCACATGTTCGTTATAAGGATATATGAAAGAACTTCTCCGAAAGAACATTCCCAAAATGCTTATCCAAGTCGCTATTTATCCAATCTGGAACGATTGACTTCCACTAACTAAACTGATATAACAACAATCTTCAAACTATCATCAACAATTTATACTTTACTTTTCTATCAACGGAATAATTTACATATTTCCAAATTTCTTTACCAATTAATTTTCCCAACAAACTCTTCTAAATATATGTTTATTTCAAAAATTCTTAAAAAAAAAAATCTATCTAATTTAAGATCAAAGAGAGAATTTGAGTTCAAATTTGAATTAAATCCAATCGAAGAGAGAATTTGAGTTCAAATTTGAATTAAATTTAATCAAAGAAAGAATTTAAATTCAAATTTGAATTAAATTCATTTTCCACTATTTTTAAAAACCTAAGATTGATGATAAAAGTATCAATAATGATTACGAAGTTTAATCTGAACAATATAAATGTAAGCTTCGTAAAATTGTTGAGATCATACGGCAGGGTAATTTGACAAAGTAGAATGTTGTACAATTGCAGGAGGAGGAGAGAAAATGATGATATTTGCGTAACTAAGTGTGCCATTGTCGATTAATTCGTATATGCAATCGATTTGTTCTTTTCTTTTCCAAAAAATTCCAGAAATCCCTCTTTCTATCCTCTCTCTCTCTCTCTTACTTTTTCTTCCTCTCTCCCTCATTCATTTTCTATTTTCAAAATAAAATTCAATATTTGTAATGGAATATAATTAAAAAAAAAAAAAAAAAAGTATGTAAAAGAATAAAAATCAACGATAATCCCAAAGCATATAGAATGAGAAAATTGCATTAAATATTTTTGTTAATTTATTCACTCATTGATATTTCTATTTATACTTTACTTTTCACAATATATGTATTCTTCGTCACATACATATATATACCGTGTAATTAATTCTTTTTCCTTTTTTTTTAATTTAATTCCATACATTTTTTCCTTTAAAAAAAAAATCTATTTCATATTTTATATTTTCTTTTAATTTAATTCCATACATTTTTTCCTTTAAAAAAAATCTATTTCATATTTTATATTTTCTTTTAATTTAATTCCATACATTTTTAATGATATAAAATAGACACATAGTAGAATAGTTGTTTACAATTTTTCATCACTATGTATCACTTGCACCGATCATTGCAAAAATTCAAAATTAATAAACGCTCTATTAAAGTTTTAATGTGTAAATTAAATTTGAAATTAATATTATAATATATAAGGAATATTTTCAGTAAAAAACTTTAAAAATTCAGTTTGATTTTCCATTACAGTGATCTTTGAGCTTAACAAACAAATTCAAAGCATAGCTTTAAAAACAAAAAAGTAAATAACTTCCACAGAACAGTTTCACATTCATCGCGCTGTTATATTCACTGTCTATCGGTTGGGAACTACCAATACCAGAAGATATATCAGTGAATTAATTCATTTCAACAATGGAAAATATGTCACACTTACTCTTTCAATAGATATTTGATAACGCAGTGATAAATTATGTTCTTTAAGATCGACTGTAAAAAAAAATAAAAATGAGTATAAATTTCTCGAGAACTGTCATCTTGCATCATCATTATCATCATAATCATCATCATCATCATCACTATCATTATCATCATTATTATTGTTATTATTGTTCATAATTTATCGCTGAATAAGTAAAAAAGCAGCAAAAAAAAACAACGAAAAAATAGAGACAAAATGATCGGTGAGTTTCGGTAGCAAGCATCCCTTTTAAATATATAAAATGAAGAGATGTAAAACTTGTTATTTCTATCCAATGATGCATTGCTTGCATTTTTGTAATTGTTATGAACATAATCAAAATGTTATTTTCGTTGGAATTTATAATTAGACTCGAAATACTAAAAAAATTACTATCAAATTATTACCTAATAACAGCTAATTAGTATATTAAAATTGAACAAAAAGAAGAACTTGAGGATAAGTAAATTGTATAGTTCAATAATAATCAATCAATCGGAATTTGAAATGGACACAATAATCAATTAATCAAATAAATATAATAATTACAAATAATGAAATAAATATAACAATTTGTTGGAATGTAATCAATTATATTAATTGCCTGTTTTCCTGCTTTATTCAAATAGCTGTTTGAATGAGAAAAACAAATCCTTTTAAAATTATCTGAAGAAAACAAATTTCAAAATTACAGCTTTATCAAAAAACTTAAAGAACTCAAATTCAAAATTGAAGTTCAAAAAAACGCCCCATATATGAACCTCTAAAAAATATTCCCAAATGCTATCCAATGCACTGCTATCTAGTCTGGAACGATTAACTTCCACGAACTGAAATAATTTAGCAATTTGCTGATCGCTGTATTACAATGAAATTCAAACCCTTCGCAAAATGAGCTGTTCAGTGTAATTTTAGCAATTGAATAAACATAAAAAAGGATTCACTTTTGCTTTTTGATTCATCATTTGCTGAAAATTTCATTTCACCAACATCATTTTCAGCAACTACGATGGCTTTGTATTTAGTTCATTGAACGATGATGACAACATCCACTTTCCGAATTTTTCAATTTCAATACTATCTCAAAGACATATCATTGAAAAGTACAGGAAAGGAAAAAATGGAATTGTTTATAAATAATAATTAATAGCTTAACTGTCTACAGTTGTTGACATAATCCTTCGATTTATCAGCTGAAATTTCCATTTTCATAATTTTTTAAACTATTTCATAAGATCTTTTAATTTTTCAAATTTCAAATACTTGAAATCGATTACTTCATTTATTGGCTAATTACTTTGTTTTGTTATTATTATTAATATTCCTTTCTCTCGAACTATTATTTCTTGATTAAATGAATTATTGCCACAAATATTTCTTCTTTTAAATTTTTTTTAAAATCAGTTCCTGATTCAATTTTTCTTTCGATTCTTTTTGTTGCGTTGATTTATTTGCTCGTTTTGATTGTCATCTTTATCGATGGAATGTGTGTGTATTACTGATGAAAATTTATTTTACTTTTGCTGATTAAATTTTATTTACGAAGTTCATAAAGAATAATTTAATGATTTAATTTGTTTTAATTGCAATGGAACTAAGTGCGAGCAATTAATAAATCTCTGTCATTTAAAAGAAGATTATTCATTTCTCATTGTAAATGATAAATGAACAATATGTCGAACAGAGCAATCAATTTGTAATATATAAGCAAATTGACAGAAAAAAATTGACAACTGACATTAAATATAACGAGGAAATATTGTTCCCTAATGATAGCAAAAATAAAATATAGCAATATTATTAGACATTATTTCTTACTCTTTACTTTTAATTAAATCGATTAATTCACTAATAGCTGCATATGATGATAGCATAAAATTTCTTATTAATTAATTCATATTAACTGAAGGTTCTTTTTTTTTCATATTTATCCTTTACTGAAATGTTGGAACAAAAAGCTCAAATCGAAAAAAATTAGTCCAAATTAGGAGATAAAGAAGCATTGAATGTGAATGTGTGCAATTAAATCAATGAAAAATAAATTAGTTTTTAATGGCTAAAATAAAATATGTGATTTAAAAATTTTACCATACCGTGTCCAAAATATTAAAAATCCATCCCATTATTTATTATTTCACATTTTTGCATAAAAATAATTCGGTTTGAAATTAATTTTAAATTAGCCCAAAGTTATAAGCATCTTACATTAGAACACAATATAAATTAGAAATAAGCAAGAAACAAAAAGAGCAGAAAGGAATAAGGATGAATGATTAATTATTCCTTTAGATTTGTTTGAATGATTTTAATTTGTGCCCTTAGGGAAAATAAAAGAAAATTATCGTTTATATTTTTTTTTTTTTGAAAACAAAAAAAATAGAAACTACAAATTTTACTAAACGAATTATAATTTTAATTAGTTGAGTAAATTATAACAAATTTAACCGCTTTTTTGAATAAATCGCTACAATTCATTCAACGGAAAAAAAATTTTTCTAAAAGAAAAATCTTTTTCTGAGAGTTCGGTCTAAATTTGTTGAACTTCTTCTGCCAAATATACTACTGGTTTCTGGCCATTTCTATCTGATCAAGGGAGATTTTTTAGTGATAAATGTATCACTTCAATGATAAGTTTCAATGAAATTGCAACATGCATGCTTTCATTGTTAATAAAACAATAATTTAAGACCGACGAATAGAATTTTGAATTAAAATAACATGGAGCAAAGATTTGAAGTGATTTAAAAACTAGGTCAATTAAAGATCTGGATCAGTTCGATCCATTCGATCCATCGATCCATTAGTATATTATAATAATCGGGCATGTTAGAAGAGAAAAGAACTCGCATATTGCTTAGAATAGGTTAATTAATAGGCTAATTTGTGATTATTGCAAATGCCTGCATGAAAGAAAAAAGTTAAAAATCACATATGAAAAATACGTATTTCATATGTTCAGGGAAAAATGTCAGCATTCAAAGTACGTATTATACTTATTTGGAACAGGGAAAAATTACTGGTCAACTATTCAAAGTAATAAATAAACTTATCAAAAAAAAAAAGCCAAGTGAATAATTGGCAAAAAAAAGCTAGAAGTTAAGTACAATTATATTTGGCATTTTAAGTACATATAAGCTTACACACATTTTCACAAATTATTAAGCGCTTCCAAATTAACAGTCATTAATTATTCAGTGACTTTTACTAGTTTCGTATTGCAATACTGTAAATAATGCCATTTTCAAAAATATTAATTGTTTTTGTTGTGTGATCATACTGTACATTTGAGGGTATACCGTATCGTTTCCAACTACCTATTTCTGGAATGTTGTTGAAAAACTTGTCAGTGCTAAAATCGTAAACAACATTTAAAATATTTGAAGTAATATTTTGTGTTATGGTATAAAAACGATTGCAGGCAATGAATCCATTCACAATAGTTTTTGTGTCCAGGAATTCTAGGACCCAAGATTTGCGTTCCGTGAGTGATATGCAATTGCGTAACGAAGCTTTCAGTGCACCATCTGGAAGGGAATGATATATAATCCATAAATGACCATCATCATTTTCCAAATCCACATATGAATGGGAAGATTTGTAGATTGGAATCTGAAATTTCGAAAACTCCGAAAAAGTTCCGCATAAGTTAATCAATAAAATTTTAAATAAAAAATTTATTTTCCATGCCAATCTCAATATTTCAATTATTTCAATCAATTTTATTGTGGTTTGCTTTGAATTCTTAATTCTCAACTTATTTGAAAGAAGTTTCAAATTTAATTTGCTACAAAATTTTCAGTTTAATTTTCAAACAAATGATAATATTGAAACATAGCTTAATTGCCATTCATTCTATCGTGTCAAATTATAAATTTCTATTAAAAAGAGGAAAGATTTTAATAAATCAAAAGTTTCGTCTGACTTTTCTTGTTGGAAAATGAGAAATGATGAGAACTCTCTCCTGATACGTTAATTAAACAAATTAGTCGAATGAAAGAAATCACTCTGTCTGATTCTCGACTGGCTCAAAACTAAATCATTTCTGAAATTTGAGTTTCAAAAATCAGATCTTCGGGAGGAAAAACAAGAAAATGAACATTATGTTGATAAAAATTAACAAATTTATGATTAATTTTGTCTCCTATTTCTTTTATAAATCGCCAATTTCTACATCACTGATCAAAAGATCGTATCCTGAGTTGACATAAGGCATAATGTTATCTATTCCATATGTTTCGGATTTTATGCGAGATAATGATGATGATAATGAAGCGCTAACTGACTAAAAATTTTGTTGACCATTTGTGATCGCTGGGAACATATGGGTAAATTTGCATAAAGTCAAAGATATTTCAGGTTCCATCAATTTTAGTGCGGTAACATTGACACTAGTTTTGACATGGACAATTTGAGATGAATTTCAAGAAAATTAATGTATATCTTATTTAATGTGAAATGAGACAGAAATCAAAAACTGAATATAGATATGCGTTGTTTGTAATTCAAATTTAGTTTCTGATGTTCATTTTAGATTTGTTGATGGACAATGTAATTGATCATTGCTTGCGTAAAATAATACCGCAACCGGAAAATATGGTGCATTGAACAGTTGAATAACATTGCTGATTTCAGTGACAACATTGCTGGTTCTGGTGACAACATTGTTGATTCCGGTGAAACAATTCCGGTGTCGGAATTTGTTCTTGCTTTTTTTTTCTTTTCAAAAAGGAAAGCTTTTTTCCGAATCTTCAATTTGTTTTTGAAAACGAGTTCAAGCATGAATCAACAAAAGAAGCATCATTTTGCATATATGCAAGAAGATACTGATTTGTAATTGTGAGTGCCAATGCAATAGAAGCTATCTTTTCGATCTATTAAATCTTCCAACATTTTAAAAAATAATTTGAAAATTTAAAACAAACTTTTAAAGCAGCAATTGATGCATTTCTTGAACGTTTTTCATCAATACGGTGCGAATAGATATGCGATGTTGCTGCTGCATAATAAAGAAAATTATTTCCATTACATACGGTGTTGTCCGTACCATCAAATTGCGCCGCATCCAAAGAATGTATCGCAGATGGACGCGAAAATCGTAGATTGGTTAGACTGTTGTATTCAAAAACATTATATCCCAACGAATATTCAGTCTAAAATCCACTGAGATCAATTTTACGACGAAAATAAAGAGCTAAAAATAAAAATAACTGATAACTTAAAGTTGAAAGAATTGAAAATACTTGAACAATAATTAAATAACAAACGTAATGTCATAGTAGCATTTCTTACGAGATCTGATAACAGATATATAAATGCTTCAAGTTTTTTTTTTTTTTAATAATCAAACAGTAATCAATCATTTTAAAAGTTTGAAAGCTTTTTTGCGACTTGATAATTTAATTTTTTTTCCAAATTGAAAATTTTTTTACTGCTCTTACTTTCTTTTAGGCAGCATATTTCTAGATTTTTTAAATTGCCAATTTTCTCAAAAATCTGTCTCTTTTAGGTTTTGCTTGCTTGATATGTTTGTAGTAAGTTAAACTTCTACGCCTACAAGAAGCTTAAAATCTAGTGCTGAACAATTCTACTGTAAGACAATTAATAAATCATATTTTACTGCTGCAAATATTTTTTAACGCAATAATTAATGAGCCTTATTATGAATAGTGACTGAGGAATTAATTACGATGTAAAATGAAAAAATCAGGTTCAATTAAATGATAAATATAATTTCTCAGTAGCACTTTCTGCCTATAATAAAGAATAAAATTTGAAAAGTTCGAAATGGTTTCAACCTGAAACCAACGTTTTCCATGTCGAATAATGCCACCGATTACATTCAAACGACGAGCCAAAATGTATGGTTTAGAAATTGAATGTATTAAGCCACAACCTAAAAACTGAGGGAAAAAAGTTCCTATTTTTAAGGCATTCCTTTTTCTTCACTCTGAAATGATCAGAAAAGTGAGTTGTCTTATACTAGCTGCAAATAATGAGTTGAAATGAGTCAAAAATGAAGCAGATTGCTTGAAAATTGTTCAGCATATTTAAAGACATCACAGAGATTAAGAAAATAAATAAAAATGCGCATATTTAAATTGTGATAGAGATTCAGAGTAAAAGGTAAGAGCAATGCGACATATTTTCAAAGTAAGGGATGCTTTCTCCACTTCAAAATATTTCCTTTTAAAGTCTGGAACTTTTTCAAAGTTTCTGCGAAGAACTATTTAATAGTTCAAAATTATTTAATAGTTCAAATGAAGAACTATTCAAAATGACTAGTAACAGTTTAGTCATGATACAGAAAGAAAGCAAATCTTCCTATGGTATTACTATTTCTTGCTTCTGCTTTAAATACAGTGTAGAAAAAAGGATCTTCCGGATTCCAAATTAGCTTACAAATAGACATGAAGATGTGAAAATTCTGTAGTAAAAAGCTTTCTGTTAAGAAAAGATTCTTTATTTATAACAGAATTCATTTAAAACAGGATTCATCTACGGTGAGATCCATTTCTTACATCATTTACTTAAGACAAGATTTATCATAAGATTCATTTGCGACAGGGTTTCAGGATTCATTTATGAAAGGAAGATTAAATCATGATTAGTTCATGAGCCTTTAAGCATCCGTAAATATTACCTCGTTTATTTAAGCTTCTCGGTCTATTACTATAATTCGCAATGTTTTTCGTATGTTTCCATTTATGCATCTCACGTCGTTTGATATGTTCCTCACAAATAGCTTTAAATGATTTATCCTAAATTTCAGTTAATATTTACCAGAATATTTATCACAGGGTGAAATAACACAGTTTAATATTATAATATAATTAATGCCTTATTCTAACATATTGTTCTCAGAAGTGTCATAAAAATTTCAAACTAGGGATGGAAAAATCGTTGTTGATAACATTTTTTCTTCTAACTGATTTAATTTCTGTTTTAACAATTTTCAAATATCTCGATTTGTATTTTAAAAAATTTCAAATATTTCAATTTGTATTTTAACAAATTCAAAATTTGCACTTTTTTAATTTCCGCAAAAAAGATGTGAAATTGCATGATGCAAAAGTTCTGAGAAAAAATTCAAACTTTGAGTAAAGAAAAGTTTGTTTTCCTTTCAGGTTATAAAAACTAGCCGAAATTTGAGCATAAATTGGAAGGTAGAGCATAGATGATAACAAATCTGTGGATTTTAATCCACCGTTATCTTCAGCATCACGTATTTCCCGTCGATGTCGCGTCTGATTTCTTGTTGTTTCGCATGTGTCATTTTGATCACTGATCAATTTTGTTGGCTGAAAATTTCAAAAGATTTCTAAACTTCTTTTAGTGAAATTTTTTCTTTTTTCCTTTCAAAATTTTGTTTTGCATAATTTTTCCATCATCTTAATTAAACGTTTAAAAAAACTTAAAAAAAAAAATGTTTACCTGTTGCAGCAAAAGAATTCCAATAATTATTGCTTCTAGCAATGCGAATGCAGTGAGAAAAGTGACAATGAAATGAATTGACAATAATTGTTTATTGTGATCCTCCATGAAATACACCAAAATGATTGTAGTAATTAATTTAATTCAAATTCAGCTCCTAAAATTGTAATTTTAGAAAACTTCCTTTTTTTTGTTCTTTGCTCTTCCACTCTTGATCTTCTTTAGTCATACATATTTTATTAGTGTTATGAAAATTACAAATATAAAATTTACATGGTATATAAAGAGGAGAGAAAAAAAGAGAGTGGGAGAGAGCGAGTAAAATAGAAAAATAATTAAAATGGTTCAAGTTGATTATTTAAATATTTTTGAAATGATAAAAAGAAGAAAAATGAAAAGATTGAATTAAGGAACGATTAATTAATATGAAGGGAACAATTTCCTCTCAAACATTTAAATGAAAATGAATGTCATTTGCATCGATCCAAGTATCGCACTGCGCTCATTCTTTTAAATTTATTGAAAAGGCGGTTCAACAAAATTATGCTATGACAAAGGAGGTCATGTAAAAGCTGCCCATTTTCTCCCTGTCCTGTCACCTCCTCGTCTCCGATTATCCCATCCCATGTATTATCTTCGTTCTCAAGGAAGTTTTATAGATTGAAAAAGCTTAAAAGCTCATCCTGAACAAATAGTACCTTTATTTAATTACTAAATGATTTCAAATAATTACTAAAACAATCAGAATATACTTTTGTATATATACACCTGTATGTGTATATGTTTATGTATTTGTTCGCTTGTTCATATTTCAACTTCATTTAGATTTGCTTGTTAGTTCATACGGATATGACATATCCTATACATACGCAATATAAATAATGATTATGGTAAAACAAAAATAACAAAGCGGAAAATTTGTTAAATCAACAAAAAGAGAAAAATAAAGAAATGGATGAAAGAAAAATTTAGATGCAAAATGATTATTAAAAATAATGATAAAAAAAAGTAATTTTAATAATAATAATGATAACAAAAAGAATATTAACAATAATAACAATAATGGTAGTAATAATAATAATAGTAATAATAATAATAGTGATAATAATAATAAATTATTAACATAATGATAATAATAAAATAGCGAATGAATAAATAATAATAGCAACAATAACAAATAAAAATAATACGAAATGAAGAAAAAGCTGGCCGAGCTCTTCAATAAAATTACTAATTTCATTTTTTAAAAACAAAAGAAAATTTACTAAGAAGTCTCGTTTTGTTGACACGTGACATGGTTTATTGACACGTGACGTTATTGATACGTGACACGGTTCATTTTTTACTTTCGTTTTTGTTTCAATTATTTTATTACTTTGGTTTTGTTAATTTTGCTGCTATATTATAATTAATGATTACAGTAAACAAATTGGTCATAAAGTAAACAAGCAAATATGCAAATAACAGAAACTTTCGCACAATTTGTTTGTTTCACTTTCTCTTCTTTTCTTCTTTTTTGATTTGCACAAATTTATTTCTGCTGAATTTCAACAAGATTTTCAATTAAGGCAGAAGTGTTTAAAGATGGAATATTTCTTGCGCTCAAACAATTCAATTAAATTTTTGAAAGCTTAAGTTATGTGATTAACTGGTCATGCATTATGCGATATTCACTCCTTAAACTGATGCAATTAAATTTATTTGAAAGTTTTTTGCCCCTTTTATTTATAGCATGGACTTAATGCTTCAGAAATGACAAAGTTCGTTCATCCTAAAAATAACCTTTAATCGAAACTTTTAACGTATTAATAAAAGAGAAAACAACGCCACTTGTTTTCCATCCATCGAAGCATCGCTCTTCGGTCAACTCCGACCATTGGTTGGCAATCACTGATCTAAAACTTTAGCTTTTAGAATTGTTAAGTTTCAACGTATTTATTTAACCTTTTTTTTTGTAGAAAATGACATTATGTAGGTGATAATTTGTGTATAAATTTATCAAAAATGTTATGCAAATCTCATGCTTAAATTGTTGATTCAAAATTAAATTTATTTGAAATTACGTTTCAAAAGATAAATTTCACGTTTCATGACTTATGCCATTTTGTATTTAAAGAAACTTGCATTGTTACTGTATTCTAGCTAAAAGAATTGAATGCAGGCACGAATGATTTTTCGTGGATAGAAATAAAAACGTTTCGTCATATATAAATTTTTAAAAAATAACCGATTAACTTTCAAGTTCAAGTTCAATGTCATTCTAAACATCAACAGATTTTCGAATTCACGTCAAAATTCAGCCAGCCTGTTTGAGTGTCATTTATAGTGCTTTTCAGTAGAACAAAAATGTTTCGTAAGTTAACATCCAATTGTATCAAACAAAATGTAATGTCATATATAAACGATTCGTCAAAAATTTATCAAATTCGATACATCTCAAAGTACATTCAGCAAAAAACAAAACGAATGGAAAAACGATCGTACAGCAGATAAAAATTAAATAATTAATTGATGGAAATTAAATGATTAATTTAAAGCAAAAAAAAAAAAAAAACAAATTTCCTTAAAAAAAAGAAAATAATATTATTATTTAACATCTTATTATAAACGAGTGTAAATGAATTATTTTGAATTAAAGGCACGAATCATTTCTTTGAAAAAAAAGTAAAAAGCATTGGCTCTGAATGAAACATAAACTATATGATGTTTTGTATTGTTGCTTAATTAAGTTACGCAATTAAGTTGCTTAATTTATTTCTCACTAATTAATGCAAGAATTGAATTTCTTCAAGCAATGACTTCCATTACTCAATTACAAAATTTGCTTTGATTGCAATTCTAGAATTAATATGTTTTTCTTTGTTTTAACAACATTGAATGAGAATATTTCTGAAAACAGATGCTAGCAATAACAGGTATTGCAAAAATTAAAAGCAAAAGTAAATGTCATTGGTTCTGTTATTTGCTCATTTAACCTTTCTTGTGGCAACCGAAATTGTGCGTACAAATTGCTTGCATAATTTAAAAATTGTTCGGAAATGAGAATAATTATGCTTCTTGACGACCATTGAACAGTGCAATTTTTTTTTTTTTTTTTTTTTAAATCTGAAATTTAGGAAATTCTTTCAATTTCAAAGATAACACAAACAATTTTACTTCCCAGAATAATTTCACACTGAGAACGTATGAGAAAAAATTATTGAAAAATTCATATCAGAAAAAAAGTAATGGAAATTTACAAAGCCTAATTTTCGTAATATTTTTATTACGAAAATTAAAATTCCATCAGAAAAAGAGAGAGAAGTGAAAAAAAAACAATATAAATAAGCTTTGAAAAAAAACGAAGAATTGCTGTAAGATGTTGAAGTTATCTCATGAGAATGAAATGAAATTTTTCTGGAATTTTAATTTTTTGCAGATTTTATTCAAAAAAACGTGTCAGCTGTCAATATTTTAATATACCTTTACTTCTGTACGATTTATCGTATAAAAACTACCGTAATAACACTATATTACGCTATTTTATTACAAGTATCTTTGTTGGTAAAACTTATAATTAAGATAATACATAAAATTTTTGGCAGGCAATTGATAAATTTGAAATCTATGAAGCAAAATTTTGCGAATCAATTAATTCCAACTAATTTTTCGCAATAGAATTCAAAAAGGTAGAAGTCGGAAAAGAATTTTTTAAGTTCACATTGAAATCTCAAAATTATTATTTTTTTTTCACAGAGTAAATTTATAAGAGAATCAATTTAGCAAAATTATCAAAAAAATTTATTCAAATTTTCTTGTAAATGAATGCAATACTTGGAAACAATGAAACATATTTATTAACAATAAAACAATGAAACATTTGAAAAAAATCCAAAACGAAAGAAATTCGAATAAAAAATAAAAATGGCATTTGAAGTAAAATTAAACGCTTGTTTCATTCAGAATCGGACGTTACTTCAGTTACGTGAACATTTGGTGTTTCCACGCGTGCCTTGAGATTATGGATACCTTTAAATTCTTTTCCAGTATTTTCGATCGTATTAATCCATTGCTCTTGTGCCGATTTGTCAACTGCTAATTTGCCGAGATATACTGAACCAATTAGATCATCACCAGCATTTGTCCTCAAGTAAATTTGTGCAAATGAATTAATGAAGAGGACAGGATAGACAGTCAAACCAATCAGATATATTTGAAATTAATAGGATAAGAAAACGACTATTAATAGTTTTACAATATGCTCTCATAAATGATTTCGAATTATTTTGCAGAAAATGTGAAGCAAAGCAATATATATGTAACTTTTACGTCACAAAAATAAATTAAAAGAATATTTATAGTAATATTCATTACATTACTAACGCATTATTACTAAGAGAGATTCATATTAATAAAATTAAAAATTCCAACCATAATAAACTTAATGTACTTTTGATAAAGATATTAACAGCAATTCACAACCAGTTATATTTGCAACTCTTAGTTTCTGTATTTAGTTTACTTTAACTTACTTATGTCATTATCTGCTAACTTACTTAGTGACACCTTTAAATTAAGCGTTATGAATCACTAATATTTCATGTGTGCGTGAACTTTACGCTTCTGGAATTTACATGAAAAAGTAAAAATCATTTCCCAATGATTTTTACTTCTCCATTTTTATTATTTCATTTGACGGATAATTATTGCGATTAGTTTGACTTATTGATTAAATGGTTAGTACAACCGACTCATTATGCTTTATTTATACATTTGTGTCAGATAAGTCTGCAATCAATTTAGTTTCATTATTCAAACATAAGCAATAGTATGTATGCTTAAGTCTATTAACAACTATAATGTTGAAATTATTTAAATTCACATTTAATATAAAATTTTATATAATTTTATTAATTATACAAAAATTTGCATATTTCGAAAATTGCAAATAAATGGAAAATAATTACGAAAAATTCAAATACCTTGCTGAAGTTATTATGTAAGTATAAAGTGAACATAACGTTTTATTAAAGTGTGAAGTAAATGACAGCTTCTGTTTAATTATTACTCCTCCTGATGGAGACAACAATAATAAAAAGTAAATTTCATAGATATTTATTTTTTGCAAAGGGAAAATCAATAAATCGTGCTATAATCTATGCGAAAGCATAAATAGATGGATGTATATATATATAAGCACTATAAACGTCTAAATAATTTCACGTATCTGATGTAGAAGTATATCACATAATACATACCTCGATAAATCATGGACAGAAACAACCACGCTGGTATTTTCAAGATCAGTTGATTTGGTTTTCACCAAAAACATAATTGCTTCTTTATACGTTGCATTACACGTTCCTTTGATGATGCGACTTTGTTTTGTTTGCGTTACGTTGTTTTGCGTTAAAAGTACTCGAATACATACATCTGATTTAAAAATTTTAATTAAATGTTTCGAAAAAATTTTAGCATCAAACTAAGGTAAGCAAAATTGTTAGTATTTTATTGTTCATATATTCACTCAGTAAAATATCGAATTCTATTTAAATAACTTTAAAATATCTGATAATTTTAACTGATTTATGAAATAATAATGAAATAAATTTCAAACAGAAATTCGAAAAATACTTAAACATATGGCTTATTCAATTAATTTTACTACTTGCAGATGCTCGTTCTTTATTTTTTCAGCTCGAACTTTTAATTGAAAAACATTGCACGAATTGTTATTTGATTATTTCATTACAAAATGATAGCTGAGAATTGGTAATAAATTAATAGCAGGATATAGCCTAATATAGAACAGTTAGGAATTAGAATTAAATTTGAATTTAATTCTTAAATATTCATTTTATTCCTAAATTAAACACTCTCTATTGCAATCAGAAATTTTTTTATATCAATCTTCTTTTAAAACAATTTAAAAATTTGACAAGTGATAAGTAATAATTTTTCCGCCTGCAACAAATTTTTAATTTTTAATAGGAACGATCATTGAATGCTTGCATGTTCTGAGGATGCTAAGACAAAATAGTCAACAAAATTTAATATTTCAAATAGCAAATAAGTATTCGATTTTTGATTATGGCTAATTAAGTACTCAATCGTTTTTTGATGTAAAACTTGGAAATGAATGGTTGATACAATTTATCATATTTTTCGCAATTTTTTAAACTCATTCATCAAAATTTTCCATCCTTTTCACTTATAAATGCCACGTTTGTCATTTTCTATGTAGTCTTTCTTAATTTATTTAATTTGATTTGAAGTACGATTTTTCAGTTTAAATCTGATAAATTTTGATTGAAATATTTTATAAGTTTCATCTTCATTTTTAAAAAATTAAACATGAATAATTTTTTTCTGTTAGAGTTTCGAGTAAATTTTCTGCAATTTTATTTTAAAAATATCAAATTTAACATTTTTCTTATTGTTATTGTAAATAAAGAAATTCAGTATGAGGCAAAAAAAGGTAGTTTGGAGAAAATTATTGCAGCTAAAAATTCTTAAGAGACAGCTCCCTTTTCACTCACTCTTCAACAAATCTTTTAAAATTGTTAAGCAAATACGTTGTTTATTATTACAGCTGTTTGTTATTCCTTAAATACTACACTGAAATAAACAATTTGTTGGTCATTGTTGTCAATTATTTGTGTAATTTAATTTTGGAAAATTTTAAAAATATGCTTTCAAAATATCCTTTTCAAGATTTCATTATCTATTAACGGAATTTTGAATGCTATTCACTGAAGCTTCTAAAATTAAAAATAAAATTATTTTTTGTTATTATTTTCCAAAAACCCTACCGCATTACTTCACTCTCATCCTACTTTATTTTTTTGCATCGCAAACAATTCTGATGTTTTGCTTTTTAGTCAAAAAATTTCTCTCTTCCCTCTATGTCTACTTCTCTCTCCCTTTTTCTTGTCACTTTTCGCAAATACATTATTCAGAGTTTTCTAAAATTTTGCTTCTTTCTTTCTTTGAAATAAATTTAAATATTATAAAATATCCAAGTTGAAACTTTGACGAAACAAAATGCCTTTTTTGCAAATTAAAAAAACATTTTATCTTTAATGAGATTTAGTTCAAAAGTATAATTAGATATGCTGTCGGTAATCTTAAAAAAATGGAATTTTGACCTGAAAGTATAACGAAACATTTCTGCTGAAATATTTTAAAAAAAATCAATTACACTGCAAACAGCATTAAGTCTTAATGAGCGAAATGGATTGCAAGAGTACTGTAAGTGCCTGAAATGACCTTGAAAAGTGTCATCTGAAAAATGTGTCATCACTAATTCGATGCAATGGGAAAAATAATTGGAGGAAATTAGATAATAGTAAATAATGTGATTATGAAATAAATAAATCTTACGGTTTAGCTAATTTTTTTAGTAAAATAAAACATTAAAGCAAAATAATATCAAAAAAAAAATCGATTTTAAAGCAAAATTTTTTTTCCCTTTTATTTCTTAATAATTCACCATCACTTCAATCGTATTTTGAAAATAAACGCACAGTTCTGAACATTTTTACAAATTTTTAAAATTTACATACCGGGTGGTCCAGTAATGCCACCTTTTGGTAAATCTTCCACTTTGATAATGTTGATCGTTAAGCGGCTCGCTTTTTTCTCCAAACATGATGTTATGTATAATTTGCCTAATTTCTGAAATATATTTCATTACCAAAGAATTTTCTCTAAAATTCAAGTAACATTTCCAATTCATATGTACGTGCTTTTTTACTTGTTTCATTTCTATTATTAAATTTTAATTGTTTGAAATATTATTCCGTGGTTTGGCTTTTCAGAAAAATACTTTTGATTATTGCTTTAATTGAATAATTTTTTGTGGGATTTTTTTCGTTACTGCAATTAAATAATTATGAAATGTGGCAGTACTGTTTTTTTCCCTTCCGTATAAATAATCACTTAAAATTCGATCCATAAGATTGCAATATTGTGTGATATGTTCTTGGCAAACATTTTTGTATGCTATTATTATGCAGGTAGAAATATTTCAGCAATTTCATTAAAAAATGAATTGAAAAAGCTTTAAAATATAGAATAATAAATGATTTTTTTTCTTTGTCGCTGTAAGAAAACACTAAGCAAAGAGAAGAGAAGCTGCGGGAAGCCAACATAGCGGGTTCTGAGATGCAATAAAAACTACGTCAAATACTTCCATTATGATTGTCTCTAGCTTACCTATTTTATTCAAAAAAAACGCAAACTTGAAGTTTTTCTTTATTTAAGAAAGTTTTAAATCAAGTGCAAATGTTTTTTAGATTTCGATAATAAGCTTTGTTTGTGAAAAAAGAGAAGGATTTGAAGACTAATTAATTAATTAATTTTACTGAACATCTTCACTGAAATTGGCATGCGTTCAATTAAATAAATCAGTTTTATTAACAAAATTAGCATCAATTTTATAATTGTTGAAATTTTCGCAACGATACGCCGGAAATTTGTATGACAACTGCAACAATTTTCTAACCCCCGCTATTCTCATTTCCAACTCCTCTTTATTTGCATTCCTGTTTCTCCGTTGTTTGAAGAGTTTATGAGGCTGTTTTTTATTTGATTTCCCATGAAAACCACTTATTAACAACTCTCATCGCCTCCTCTCTTTTCCGTGTTCTTTAAATCAAATTTTTCCTTCTTACGTCAAAAATACAATTTTAAAAAACGATTAGAAAATTTTTTGAAGTGTGAAAACTGCTCGGTTTAAAAGAAAGCTGTGAGGAACTTTTTTGGAAAAAAAAGGTAAAAAATATTAATGTCACAATAAGAAAAGACAAATTTTGCCCGAAATTAAATTTGGAATTTTGATTTTTTTTCGTTTTTGAAAAAGCAATTTTAGTAACAGCCTATAGCTGCTTGCGTAAATGATCAAAAAAGCGCTTCAAATCAACTTACTGCGTAATTAGCATTTAAATATCGTATGTGAAGCTACCTTCATTCCCATACTTTCATAATACTAATTTCTGAATATTACTAAGCATGAAGCCCAGGATATTTTTCCACAATTTTATGAAACATACAGATTTTACAAATATTTTAATATAAGAAAAAAGTGATGGGAAACTAATCAAAACTTTCAAAAACTTCCAATTTTCGGAATTTTTAAAATTGATTTTAAAATTCCGTCCTTTCAACTACGTTAATTTTAATTTTTTTTTTTTTTTTTTCACAGAAACTCCTTCCTATTTTCTATTTATTCACTTGTTGTCAACTTTTTTCATTGTACAATTTGACAAATTACAAAGCTTTTAGTTAGAAAGATTGAATGAACGTTTATTATTTAAAAACTAAAAGAAGTTAATGCAAGTAAAATTAGAAAATAATTCATTCCAGCAAACACAGAGCAAATGCTTTTCTTAAAATTGAAAAACAAAAAAAAAGTAATTTAGGCTAAAATATTTTGTTTAAACACAAAAAAGCTTTCCAGACATGTATCTAAAAATAAAAGAACTAAAATCAATAAAATAAATGGGAAAAAAATTTAAAAAAAAATTCCATTTCGAAAATTATCTTTTTAAAATTGAATGCTCTCCTTAATTCTACTCATTCTTCCTTTGTTTTTTTCCTATCAAATTCTCAAACACTTTACAATCCTTTCATTCAAAAACAATTGTTCATTAAAACAAAAAAAGTACAGTTATCCTTTAAGCGGCCAAAAAAGTTTGCAACACACAGTTACACATTTTAGTTTGTGTTTGTGAAAAACGAAAATTTCCACTTTTTTTCCAAAATTAATTCAATATTGTAATAAGGCCCTAAGGATACAATCAATATTGCCATATTTGAATATTATAAAAAAAACAGTTGGAAAGATTGGAAAAGAAAAACGATATTTTAACCTTTGATTTGATGTGATAATTTAATTCCTTGACAATTTTTACTTCTTTCTTTGATCGCAATTCACTTAAACTGTTCAATGACACATGCAGTTCACCGATGATCAGGTCCTTCTGCAGTTTTTGGGTTGATTGATGATAAACTGTGATTATAAGGGATTTCTCGCTCAAATCCTCTACCGTTACATTGTCGAAGAAAAATTCCTGTGAAAATTTTTGCAAATTTTTAATGAATTTCACTAAAATTGTTTGTGTGCTTGGCAATGTATTTCTTAAAACAAGAAAATCAATATTGATATTCTTCAACATTGCATCTAAAATATTTGTCAGTATTATGATGTCAAAAAATCAATAAAAATTACTATCTACACTATTTCTCAGCATCATGGTCAACTATGAATACTTTTCTAAAATTCTGAAAAATTAAAAAAAAAAACTCGAGGAAGAAGCTAATTCACTTTCACTTTGGAACTTATCTATTAATTTAGCTCTATCTATTAAGCCCATGCACTCCGGGCAAGTAATTTAAAAGTAAGTTGAAATAGAAGTAAATTTTTTTTGCTAATCCCAGGATTTGTCTAAAAAAAAAATTTTGCAAAAGTAAACTTTCCAAAAAGAAAGCTATGCGATACTAAATTAGTCCCTGATTGAAATTTAAATCTATTTCGTCAAAATTTGATTCGTTTATATCAGCGAATTGCGATGCCTAGTAAAGAAGCTGTTTTTTCTTCACAAATAGCTTAGCTAATAATGTTGCACATCTATACGCAGAATGTTTTGAGACGATATTAAGATTTCAAACAAGAATTCTCTCTGTGGAAAATAATTTTAGAAAGCAGTAAAAAAACAGTTCAAAAATTTTCATCTTCAGCTATTTATCAATTTATTCATTTCGCTCATCCATGTACTTATTTTCCTGCAAATCTGAATTATATTTTGAAATATTTAACAGAAAAAAATTATCAGTATCCTCTTCTACATGTTGCTATTTAAGCGCAATTACTGAATCAATTATGCAACCTGATTAAAGACAACATCACGACCACGTTTCACAACTGAATTGTATGATTTGCCACCTGATATAAGCGATACTTTGCAAAAAGCATGAATTTCTAATTCAGGCTTCAATTTGCCTGCTAATCCTGAAAAATTTCATTTTAATACATGATAATTAATTATTAACATGCACATTTAACACATGTAATATCTATTGCAAAGCTAATCTTCTCTTATCTATGTATGGGGTTCATTTTCGCGCCCAATCCATTATCATGATTCTTTGGTATTTGCTTAATGAAATATCGTGATTAAATCTTTTCGGAATGTTTCATATGATTCTGGAACTAATAAAAGACTGCTTTTTCTAAATCTAATATCACGATTTCAGCTTTTTCCAAATATTGTATCATGATTCTAGTTTTTCCAAAGTGTAATACGTTTTGACGAATTAAACTTGAAGTACGTTTATTTCTAATATTTGTTGCGTTTCTTTTTTCTTTCTTTGCGATTTCAATTACTTAAGTATCAAGAGAAATATAACAAATACTCATTTCTTTTATTAATTAATGAAATAATTTTGTGTATTTGCATTTATTGAAAATTTTGAATAAATTTTTTTGTTTGTTTCAAATAGCGAAACATTTCTTTGCGTTTGCACGATTAGTTGAAGAATTGAATGGCAAAGAAAAAAATTTCAAATTGATTTTTAATTTAAAGCAAAAAGAGCAACATTATCTTTTTGAGAATGAAAGGAAGAAAAAATGGATGTAAACAGCAATTCAAAACCATTTGAAAAGTTTAGTTAGATGAAAGAAAGCCCATTAACCATTCCGCCAGCACTCGTTGAAAAAAAATTTTCGCGAAATTGAAAAACATTGAATTGCTGAGTTTCAATTTCTCTTTTAAAATTTCATTTAATTTCTTAGAGTTTTTTAAAATTTTTTCCATTATTTGATTTTGTTGAATTCAATGTTTTTTGTAAAGCTTTTGTTTTGCATTTCGATGGGTAATTGAAATTCTTTGGAGCAATTTTCTTAAAAAGTAATTTTAATTATTTTCTTTTGCTGAAGTTTTCAGTGTGAAGAAGATGCACTTTGTGTTCTTTCATCAGCTAATGACTTTGTTTTGCTGGCGAAATGTACGTACACCAATTGCATGATGGATACATCATAAAATATCATAAATCTCGTAAGTATGAAAAACGAATTATTAACCACACCTGTATATTATTGAGCTACTATGTCACACAAGAAGGCGTGAAAAAAAGCAAACAAAAATTGATTTTGTAAAAATTTATCATGATTTTCTGATTAGGTAAACAAGGTTAATTTAAGAGACTCTTAATGGTTCAACTTTTTTTTTTTCAAATGAGTGCATCGAATTGTTTTATCTCTCTGAATTGAACTATTAAAAAACTTCTCATTTCTTTTTTTTGCGTCATTTTGAAAATTAGTAAATTAAATTCGAAATACTTTCATTTGAATCACTTAAATAGCTTTCATTCGATTATTCCCATTTTGCGAATTAATTTCGCATATATCGCTTCACATTACAATTTTTACGGTTTTCTTTTCCAATTCCGATAATTGCTTTCATTACATTTCTTTTCATTTTTAAATTCGTTTAAATCATTCCGGAAATGAATAAGGAATGAAATGGAATATTGCTGACTTGAAATTTGTAACACTTCAAACTTTATTGCTGTCATTCAATAATTAAATTTATTTTTAATGAAATTCAATTAAATAATTTTCAAATATGATCAGAAGTACTCCCGGATTTGATGATCGATAATAGCCTACAATCATGTTAATCGTTTCATTTTCTTTATGCTTTTTGAACATCTCTTTATGTGCTTTTTTCTGTTCTCGAGACTAAATTTTTTCTGCTCAAAACAACGCCGATAAAAATATCTTCATGGATCTCTCGGGAAATCTAAGAAATAATCGGCGAAGAGATGGAAAATTTTTGATGGGGTTGGAAAATGATCAGATAGAAATGGAATAATCTTGATGAAAAAAATGATCCACCAGTAAGAGTGGAATCCTAAGTTTTTGAATTCCTATTGTCTAGAATGCAGTAAAATGATTATGTTGGTAGAAATTTTATAAAATTTTTAACCTTTTAGGAGTAATTAATTATTTTGTTATTAATTGGAAAAAAATATTTCAAGAAAAAATTTTTTTTATTCAATTTTAATTATTTCACAAAAAAATTTATAATCATTGAAATAATTGGTCATTTTTTTTAACTGTTGTCAACACTTGATTTTATAAAATTAAATAAAAAATGAAAATCATTGAATAGATAAGAGAAAAATTATGTAAGTGCAAAATGAATGAAATCAAAAAGTAAGGATATTTTCTTGGAAAATTTATAATGCATAAATTTGAAATTTAAAAAATTGAAAGCTATTAATCGTGCAAAGATGTTTTAAATAAAATTAACAGATCTGATCAGACAAACAATATTTTTCATTAAGTTGCTTAGCCAGCAACCAACCTATCCAATAGTCTAAACAGCATTGGATTGCATTAGCTTTTCATTGCAGAAAAATTATATGCCAATTTTTGCAATATTTCAAGAAATGCAAAGCTGATATTTTTCCAAATTTAATTTTAATTTTGAAAAGCAAATAAAAGTTGGTGAAAGAATGTTCTTGAAATTTGAAACTGAAATTTTATTCAAAGTTCAAATTTAAATTCATTACGAATAATATGAAATTACCAACCTTCTGCTTTCAGAATAGAAACACGAAGACGTTTTCTGATTGGGAAATGTTGCAGTGAGCAATGTATTAAGCCAAGACCGGTTGGCCTCGGTTCATTTTCAGGCCATGAACTACTGGTTCGTACCGCAAATTGTTTCGGGATATCTGGTACCGAACTACACGAAGTAGATGCATCATGTAGATATAGCGATGAATCGGCGGTTCCATGTGTCATTTGCTGCTCATCTGCTCCATTGTCATTTGTTAGCTAAAAAAATCTAATACTTTGTGAAATTTTGCCTAATTTGTTTTGGAGGAAAGAAAAAAGTCATTGTTGAAAGGTATAATTACTGTTTTATATACAAATTGAGTTTGGCTTTCTTAAAATGGCTAAGAACAAATTTTTAACTATGCAATTGCTGAAAAATTTCCGCCAAAAAAATTCCTAACAAAATGACTAACAGATTTGATTAAATGTCAATTCATTGCAATATTTCAACAAATGCAAAGCTGATCTCTTTTCGAATTTAGCTCGTTAAATTTTATTTGAACTCTAAAGGCCAAAGAGCAAATTCACTAAATTTAAAAAAAAGGGAAAAGAATTTTATTAAAAAAACCGAAAATTTTATCAGAATATCCACTCATCATTCTTTAGTCACCACTTTTTTTTACCTTTTTATTGTGTGACAACGAAAGTAACTTTTACTGAATACTGGATTTTACTGAAAACTGATTTTACTGACTGCTGTATATAGTTTTTTTTTTTTTTTGAAATTCGATTTTATGGAAAAAATTGATCAAAATAATTTCCATTGCATTTTGTGCATACAGAAAAAATTGCAAAAATTTTGAAAAGTGCCAAAAACAGAAAAAGTAGTAAGCTGATAAAAAAAACCATTTATTTGAAAAAAAGCTAGAGATCAAATATAAAAGGAATAATTTAACGTATATTCCTAAAATTATCGATTATTTAGTTAAATAGTTATAAATGGTATTTATAGTGGTATTGGTTAATGTGAGCATTTGGTTAATGAAAATTGACTTTATAACATTGGTTTACAATTCTTGCTCATACAGCATCTGGCTTTTACTACTTTATTTACTTTGTTGTTTTTTTGTTTTTTGACATTTAAAATTTTTTCAATGCTTTGTTTCCACTTTTTTGTTTCTTTTTGACCGATGAATGGCATCAATTGTGAAATAAAATAGCATTTGGTTATTAGTAAACTAATTAAAATAATCTCTAGATAATGTTAAGATTTAAGTTAAATAGGAACAATTCAACTTTGCTAAATGAGTGATAAAGCAATTAAGAATGGAAAATTATATGATCGATGATACTATAATCAAATGATATGAACAGGAAATTTTATCAGAATTTGTTTTAAAACTTTTCCACTCCTTAATTTTAAATCTTTGATCTAATTTTTAACATTTCACCCTAGCAGTATATTGGAGGAAAAAATCTCTACAAGTCATATTCTTTATTTCCATTAAATTCAATAAATTTTTTTCTTTCCTTTTCTTTTTTTTGGAACTTCTGAATAATACGGAAACTGAAATGCTATTTTTTACATTCGCGGATAGTCTAAAAATTTTGCTTCCCATTATTACTTCCTTCCACCACTACATATTTTACATACTTTTATATCCGCAAATGATTAAAGGCTTTTTCCGCTGGTATTTTTGCCTTAAAAGCCTAAAAAAGGAAAAATAAGGAATGGTAGAAAATGGCACAAACAGTCATTTCTCAGATAAACTAAATTGAACACTTGACAAAATTGATTTCATCAGCCATTCCGAAGAGCTAATGGTTAATTTGTGCATTGATTAAATTTCCATTTATATTTATTTTGGACAATGATTAAAGTCTCAAACATATTTATCAATTTTTTAATGACAGTTCTTAATGCTAAAATAAAGATGCAATCATTTATTGAGGGCTTATCAAAGTATTATCAGTTTTAAAATCATTTTCACTATTATTGATAAGTAAATTAGAATTGAGCAATAACTGTAATACGATGGCAAACATTAGAGAAATGTTTAAAATCGAGCAAAATAAAATTTAATTAAAAGAAAGTAGCTATAATGCATTGCGACTTTGTTACTGAAATGATTAATGCGTTTTGATTAGAAGGCTTTTTTTTAAATAAAAAATAAAACAGAAATCGAAATAGGTCAATGAATTTCATTTTGGTGCATAAGAAAAAAGAAATAAGAAAAATAGAAAAAAGAAATAGTTAATGATCAATTTCAATTTTCTGCACGCTTTTTTAAATTAAAACAAAAAATTCAGTTCTCAAATTTAGTGAACGCGAAAAAAAATGGAAAATTTCGGAATTTTAATCTTCTAAAATTGATGAGCCACAAAAAATTTTTTACATGATAATTGAACCGTGAAGGAATTATTGATTTTGGGAATGGGAAAAAGTTAGAGCAGAAAAACAAATTCCTTAAATAAATGAATGGAAAAATGAAAATGAAAGGATTAAAACGAAAAATAAGCAAAGGATTTGTGTGTCGAACGCAGCAAATAAATAAATCAGTCAAAGTAAACTGACAAATATGGCAATTTTTATAAATGTAACTTTTTTCAAAAAAAAAAGACAATTAGTCTATTTATTTTGAAAGAAATAGAAAATGAAGAAAATAGAATTAAATAAACAATTAGTGTGGTATTTTTCTGCAAATTTCCAAAAAAAACAAATATATAAACAAATAAGCAAAATAAAATGAAACAATCTATTTGAATATTTTTGTCATTTAATTATTGTATGAAATAGAATTTTTGTAGCACCAATAAAATGGATCAATTCCACCTTGAAAATTGCTTTTGAAATTTGTTCAAAAATAAGGGTTTATTTTTTCCCTCTTAAATTTTCCTTGAAAAATTTTAAAAAATCGCTTTTCGATGAAGATGAAATTATAGAAAAAAAGGAAAAAATCGTTGAAGTAAATCATCAACCAGTATTATTCATATTACTCGAAAATGCCAAATTGACAAGAGGAAAAAAGAAAAAAAAAACTGTCAAAAGAAAATGAAATGATCAAGTTTCAGAACGAAAGAAAAAGCTGAAAAGAGTAATCTTTAGTCAGTTGAAAGAAGATAAAGAAGAAAATCAGTAATAAGTAAGTTTTTTTGCGATTTTTTTTCTTCATAATTAAAATTCGATGAAAATTTGAATTTTATTCGGTTTTTGTGACAAAGAAAAAAATGATAAGTATTGTAAAACAAAAGTTTTCAATCATAGAAATATAAACTTTTCTTACTTTTTATATTATTACTTTTTAAAAACTATTGTCTTATTGTCACTAAAAAACTATTGTCATTTTTTTTGCTAGTTATTTTTATGTCATTTTAATTTATTAATTAATAGAAATTTGCTTTTTCTAATTTGACACATATTTGTTCAATTGAACAAACGATAAAAATGTTTTAATATTTATAGAAAAAAATTATATTTAAATTTCAAAAATGACGTAAGAATGAAAAATAATTTATTTGTATCAAAAAAGCAACAAGAAGGCTCACATCATTTTCAATGTATGCAGCTGAAAATTATTAATGCAATGGAAATAGAATTAAAATTAATTGCGATACAAATATCATTTAAAAAAAATGAAATTCATCTTATGCTCATAAAATAAGCTGGTAAATAAATTTTCACTAATTTTTGATCCCCATTGAGTGGATGTCTATTTCTTTATTAGAAATTCAATTTTTTCATTTAAATCACTATAATGCCTTATTTTCTTTTATTACAAATCACTGAATGACATCTTATGAAATTTTTAGTGACGTCTATTGGTTAAGTTCATTCTTATTGTCGTCATATATGTATGCATGAATTGATGGATAAGTAATAAAACTCATGCAGAGGAAAAACATACCATTAAAACTGATACTTGTCATTTCCATAAAAGAAAAAAAATTCATTTTATTTCTCAAAAATTAAAATTAAAATAACTAAAAAAGCAAAAAGCATTGTTAAATTATTTTTTTGAGAAAATTTTAAAAATAAACAAAAACGATTTTACTTCTGGTAATTTTCACTGTTGCTGCTATCAGATATAATTGCTGCAATATTCCTTTTTTTTTTTTTTTTCTTTGAAAAATAAAATCTTTGAAAAAATTACAGAAAAAAATTTCTTGCAAAAAAAAAAATCAGGTACAGTAAAGTAGAGTGAAAGTTTACTACGTCAAGTACAGTAAATGACAAGAAAACCATTGCTTCTCTAAGATGCTTTTTTTGAAAAATTTTCGATATTTTTATGGTTGAAAAAAAAACAAAATATTATCAAATATTAAAATTTGTTTCACTTAAGGAATAAATTTTATTTTTAATTTTTTATTTTTATCTTATTTTTAGAATAATAACAATTTATCGCTCCTATCGTTGTTCCATTGAATAAAAAAACTTCCAACTTTTTTTTTTGCTTGTTATACGGTGTTACTTTCATTTATTCACAGACAAAGTTTTCATCAATTAACATTTTAGACATTTGTTCGTTTTATTTTTAAAAAAAAAAAAAATTAAATATGAGAAGAAATTAAACAACGAAAAAGCAGTTTCAGGCTTATCTCTCAAAAAAATTGTCCCATCTGTTGTAACTTCAAAAGTTCCTGAAACCTTTTCACTCATTTTTTTCTTGTCTTTTTTGCAAACATTTCAAAAATAAATGCAATTATCATCATTCATCAGTAAAGCCAAGAAATTTGCCAATATATTACTATATTCAAATATGAAATTATCAATGTTTTGATAAAATTTTAATTTAAATTAAACAACAAAAATATAACTATAAAAAATGGCACAAAATTTTTTGTTTATATTTGAAAAAAAGAAAGAGAAAGAGGGAGAGAGATGGGAAAAGGGGAAATCATATAGATGCTAAATTTATTAAATTTAAAAAGAAAACCGACAATAACAATAACAATTTAACAATAATATTTTATTTCTATTGCTCGAGCAAAATAGAAATAGTAATGTTAATAAAAAAAGTCAGTACGAAAAGAAACAAAACGAAATCAATTAAACCTACCCAAAGTGGTATGCAAAAAAAGGTTTTAAAAGAGGACCACAATTTGTCGTTTTTGCCTTCTGCGATATTTCGTATGCTATTTATTTCATTTCAATTTGCTGATTCAACTCTAATTTTGCGTTTTTTTTTTTTTTTCTGTAAACCAATAGGGAAAGATATATGGAGAAAAAAATAAAAAGTGGCGTTTCCTTTGCATTTCTCTTGGCGAACTGTTGCCTGTACTGGAATTTACCAATGCTTATTTCGAAAAGTTACTTGGAATTTAATTTGTTCATTTGTTTATTTTATATTGCATAAAATCGTACGGTTAAATTCTCAGGTTAAGTTATTCGTTGTTTCGTTAAAAAAATATGTAATTTTTAAATGCTCAAACTAATTAAATGAATTACGAATTTTTTGGATTCCATAAAATTTCTTATAATATGATCATACAAATAATTAAAGCAAAATAGTTTAAAATTTAAACATTCCTAATCCATCAGATTTTTTATATTTCCTCTGCTAATTATTAACTTTTTGAGCAAAATAAAATTTAAAAACTTAAATTTTTGTGTTTTTTTTTTCTTTTTTATCTTAACATATGTTGAAAGCTATAAAGAATACAACAAGAAAAGCAAATTTAAATTGTTGCTTTTCCTTATTTTAATGACAGCTTTCCACATCCTTCTTTTTGGTCCAACAGTTATTAAATGGAATGTTTTTCCAATTTGTCAGCCTTGCGAATTATTTTTAAAATTTTTTATCAATTAGGGTAGTGTGAAAAATAATATTTATTAAAAGTATATTTTATTAGTTAAAAGTTAGTGAATAAAATACAGTGATGCAGATATGTTCGTAAATTTACTGCAAGTCTTAGAAAGAAATTTGAACTATAATGAATTTACTTATGAAAATAGAAAGGCATCAAGTTTATAACAGCATTAAATGCATGAAATTTAGTTTCAATTAACTTTCAATTAGTTCCTGATATTAGAAATTTCTAATTCGATAGAAGCGATTTGCTGGAAACAAAATTGAAATGCATGGTAAGGCGAAATACGAAAGCAAAATGAAGTATCGGAAAACATTTCCGGAAATCTAGAAGGAAAGTGACACTGATTTTACAATGAAATTTGAATAAATCAAGTTAAATTTCAATCCAGTAGTTGAACGAAAATGAAAGAGACCTTAGATTTCTTTACTTTCGTTTTTTGAGTAAAAACTATAAGAAAGGTTGACAAGGTAAGTATTTTTTACTCTATACGAGAGGAATGATCCGTTCATTTTGTACCATTGAACTTGATATTTCGTTTAGTTATTTATTTTTATGCATACTTAATATATTTGTACTTGAAAAAATGTTTTATCAAAAAAAGTGATCCGTACTTAATGTAAATGGAGGAAAAAGTTGCTTGCTTTATAAGAGAGTAGAGTTTTAAATTGGAATACCTATTATTTAGATGAAATGTATGAGCTAAAAAAAGCGAAGCAGAATGAATTTCATCATTTAAGATTTATGAAATGAATTTTTAATTTGTGGACATTGGGAATTAGTTTAAATTTAATCAACAACATCAAAATTTTATAAGTTAAATGATATGAGTTATCGCTATGAGTTAAATGACTATATCACGTACTGTTCTGATAGTAAAACTCTCCTGACATTTTTGTCTTAGATCTTAGAAATCCATTAATAGTAGAATCAAAAGAAAACATCGGTGATTGCTAGTGTCATTTTCTCCAAAATAAATGTAACTTCACGTGAAAAATGCAGCTAATAAAATGAATTTTTGCGACAATGTGCAATCAAGAGTGGAATCAGGTATTTCTCGTTCTCTCTATAATTTTAAAAAGTTATAATTTTTTTCAAAGCTTTTTCGAATTGCTATTCAGTATTACAATTTTTTGAGTTTTTTGTAGGAATTTTAAGAATTTAAAATTTAATTTCTAGCAAGTCAAATTTTTTTTTAAACTTTCAAATTATCCAAAAGATTAAATTTGATTGATTCGAACCTGTTCAACGGAGGGTGATAATGATGAGTTTTGTAAATAAGCATTTGTACTAGTTGAAACACCACTGAAATGATCGGAAGAATGTTGCTGTTGGTTAAATTTTCCTTCCGGTTGTTGCAGGTGTTTTTGTTGATTGCGATTTTGCCGTTTTTTAAAGAATGATAACCGTTGAAATGATCGGAACGAATTACCACATGTAATATGTCCGAATGGCATGGATGCTGAATTATTATCGGTTTCAGAAACTTTTTGTAATTCCGAAAATTTCCGTTGTACAATTGTTGGTGATGGCCATTCATTATCATCAATATTGTTGGTGGCATTTCCGCTATCGATATTATCATTGTCGCAAACAGCAACATTATCCTTACTGTTAGTTGAATATTGTTGTCTTACTGATGCATTCTTTTGATCAGTAGTTAACTGAATAGAATCCTTATGAACTGGTATTTGCGGAAGACGTCTTCCAGTTGCTGGTCGTTGCTCCAAATTCCAACGATGAAGTGAAGAATCAGATGCAGTAACAGTGGATTCTGATAATAATGCTTGAGGTGTCGTAAGGAGTCTGCGTGATGATGGACGGTGTACATGAGATGTTGGTATTTGTGGTAGAAGACGATGACGACCGGTTGAAATAAATGGTGTTGCGGAAACACCAAGGCTAATGCTATTACTTCGACCATATGGTTCCAACAAGTTCCGAGGCATTCTCGATGTTGATGCCGATGAGCTGGACAACATACGTTCAGGGCAAACATTATCACTTGATGATGTTTCATGCATCGTTGTTTTCTTTTATTCCGAAAATAATTTTTATAAGTTTATCAAAATAAAATTAAACAAATTTCCCGAAGAGGCAAGAGGTAATAGTTAGAAAGAAAAGGACAAGAATAAATAAACAAATTCTTGAAAAAATGATCTACTATTAACTAACTGCTTACGAGTTAGGTCTGTTGCTATTACTGCCTTTAGGCAATGGAATGTCTCTTTTCCACCCATTCTTCTCCTCCTCCTTCCTTCCCCTTTCTCTCTTTGCCCTTTTTTCCAGCAAAGCCTAAGTCCTTTTAGAGATAAACATCAACATCCATTTCTTTCTCGTAATTAATTTTCCTTCTACCCCAATATAAACTTTACGATTCCATCATGCTATACTGTAGCCACAAAATTTTTTTACGCATTATTAGATTCTTCTTTCTTGATAATTAATTTTCTTTACTACTGTAATTTTCACTGTTTTTGTTACCATTTCACATTTCTAATTATCCCGGAATAATTTTTTGTTTTAGGCTGTCAATTGTTGTTGTCGATATTGCTATTACTGTTGATATTGTTATTTTTATTTTCTTATTATTATTATCGCCGTTGTTGTTTTTTCTTTCTTCTTTTATTTTATATTATTAATTATAATCTTCTCGAGAGTTTCTTGTCAAGAAAGCATTAAACTTTAAGTTTTAAAAAGAAAAAAGGAGGAATTTAGAATTATTATTTCATTTTTATAATGAAATGTTACGTGTTCATTGTAAATGTTTGAAAAACTTAGTTATATTAATGGTTTTTTAGTAATAATTGCATTCTTTTGTTAATTAAGCTAAATGCCTTATGAGACATGGATTCTGAAGAAGTAATGAATAAGTGATGATTGCTGGAAAATTTTCTCAATGCAGTTACTGCAGTATTACAAGCAAATTTTCATTATACCATTAATAATATATTTCATAACTTGATAGCTTTATATTTTTATCCAAATTTTTCAAAAAAAAAAAAAAGTAACTTCCGGATAATAAATTATTTGAACTTTCGAAAATGATAATAATTTGGATTGTACATTTATATATATGTTCGGATACATCAAAGAGAATTCTGAAATTTCAGATCAAACAGTGCAAATTATTCGGCGACCGAATGAATGATTAGATCAAACGGAATGATCTGGTTCATAATATTTCATGTTTATTAAGATGCTGAATTGTAATAGAATTTACCACATTGCATATCTTCGATTGGACATTAAACAATATTCAATGCTGATAATTTCAATCATATCGCAAAAACCATAACAACAATAACTAAAACTTATGGTTGATACAGCAATTCTCTTTCGATTCCCGCTTTTTCTATCTCTCTGGTATATCTTAATGGAATATAAATGCTTTAGAATTTAAACTTGTACTTTAGAATTTATCTACTCTGTAAATCAATGAACTGATGATTATATCAGCATGAATCATCAACAATATATAAATTAATAATCGACGAATAAAAAAACTGATTAACACAAAATGTATATTTTCATGCACATTATGTATGTATGTGTGTGTACATACATACACAGACATAGGACGCGCAGACAGACACACACATATATACAAATACACAATAAAATCAGCAAAATAAATCGAAATGAATTTGATAACTTTTCCGTCCGGCGATATCATTTACACTCCAACCGAATATTTATCCGTGTTTTTTCCGGATAGTAAACGATTGAATGAAAATTGAAAAAATAAATAAGGGAAAAAAAAAGAGGAATGAAGCATGAACAAAATTTCTCGTATTTCGAATATCGAGAAATTCTCTACTTTTTCATTTCTTTTACTTCATTTATTGTCGCAATATTTGAATTATTAGCAAAAAATATTTTTAAAATTTTAATTCTTCAATTTTATTAATTTTAAAAGTTAAATAAAAGTGATTAACGACTACAAGTTCTGTCATTTATAAATTTTTCATTAATTTACATTATAGCTGTTAATCCTTCCATTCTTTCAATTATTTTGCACTTCAACCAATATTTATATCACTCTTCAAGCGATATTCGCATCTTAATCTACATTGATCGAATATTTCAAACAATTGAAGCTAATTGCTGTATTAATCATACAAATCATTAAAGTTAATTTGTAAAAAAAAAAAAAAAAAAAAAGAGCAAAGGCAAAATTTGTCTTTTATAAATAATAAAGTTAATAATCATTTTCTAAATTAGAACTTTTAAGAAGCTTCTTTTGCTTATATTATTTTTCATTTATTCCTTCTTGCTTTGCTGTAATTTTACTCTTTATTACAATGCTGCTCTTTTTCAAAACGGATCATATATTCTATAGCATATTTGCTTGTTCATTATCAATAAGATCAATGATGATTGTAATTATTCTTAAATTGTATAATAACTATTGCAAATAGTCATTTTCAAATGATTCATAAAAGTTTTTTTATGAATTAATCTAAAATTTTCAGTCTAATTGCTGTTTTTAAGCTAATTAAAATTTTTCATAGTCAAATTTTTGCTTAAAATTTATCGCTAAATGATTTGATTTCAAAGAAAAGATCAGTTTTAGCGATAAGATAAATTGAAATTTTGTTGAGTATTTATTTTCTCTTAATTAAATTTGTTTTAAATTTGGTTTACAATTTTTACTTTTCACATTGTCTTTCACTCTCTTACATTTTCATTTCCTTTCTCTTCTTCTCTATTTTCATTGTTGTTATGAACACTTTAAATTTTTATAATATGCGAAAAAAGGAAATGAGTAAATATTTAAATGAAAATTGGAAAGAGGAAAAGAAAAAAAGAAAAAAAAATTGTTAATCAAATATGCTATATTTTGTTCATTTTTTATTTCCTTTCGTTTATTTCAATAAAAATAAAAATTGACAAAAAAAAAAAAAAAAAAAAATTTCTTTTAATGAAAAATTGAAGCAAAATGAAATAGACAAGCGTAAAGGAAGAAAAAAAGAAAGGAGAATGAAAGAGAGAAAAGAAGAGACAGAGAGAGAGAGAGAGAGTAAAAGATGTAAAGGATTTTTAGTGAAAAAAAAAAAAAAAAATTGAAAAGAAAATTTTTGTTTTTTTTTTTGGAAAGGAAAAGGTAAAATATTAAAGTGAAAAATATATGACAAAGTAATAATATTTGATTTGAGATATATTTTCTTCTCTGATCTTTCAACTATTTATTGCTAATCTGCTCGAGAAATAAAATATTGTTATTATTATTATTATTATCGTTATTATCATTGCTATTATTGTTGTTATCATTATTATTATTATTATTATCATTGTTATTATTGTTATTATCACTGTTATTGTCATTATCACTGCTATTGTCATTATGTTATCACTGTCATTATCATTGCTATTGTCATTATCACTGTTATTGTCATTATCGTTGTTGTTATCATTTTTACTACTATTAATATAATTATATTATTACTCATAGTTATATTGTGATTGATATTATATTATAATTAATATAATGACTATGATCATTATTATTATCATTTATTATTAATATAATTATCAATCATTATTGTTGTTGTTATTATTCATAATGGCATTGTTATTGTTATTGTTATTGTTTTTGCTATTAATGTTAATGTATTACTATTTAACAATAAATATATTATTACTATTAATGAAAATAAGAGAGAGAGAGAGAGAGTAAAGTGAGGGAAGAGGAGGAGAAGGATAAACTATTTCCGGAACATTTATTGTTTCTGCAGAATAATTTTTCAGAAGAAAAATAATCTTTATCCTACTGCAGTTCTACTTCTTACTCATATCTATCGTGGGTATTATATGTTATACATACCTAAGCACACACACACACACACACACACACACACACAGACATACACACACAGACACACACAAACACAACCAGACACACACATACACAGACACACACACACACATACAAACACACACATAGACACACACACAGACACACACAGACACAACCAGACACACACATACACAGACACACACACACATACAGACATAGAGCAGTTTTACGCATGGATGAATCAAAGGATAATGGAAGGGGAGAGATTAAAAGAAAGGAATGTGTTGAAGTAAGAGAGATAGAGATGAAAGAGGAGAAAAAGAATGAATGAATGAATGGTTAAATTAAATTAATTAATTGAATACAAATATGATAATGACTGAAAAGGAAAAAGGATGAAAAAAAGAAAGAAATAAAAGTTTTCATTTATAAATATTTTTCTATTCCTTTATTTCTATATAATTGAACTATTCCTATTTTTTATTTTTCTTTTCCTATTCTATTCTTTCTTTTTCTCATTTCTTTTTTGTATTTTTCTCTTTCATACAAATTCCTAATTTCAATTTTCATACAATTCTTAATTTCAATTAATTTAACAAAAAAAAAAAAAAAAAAAAATGGCAAAAAAAAGAATTAATGAATTAATATTGGAAATATTCAATGAAACATTTATGGAAATGAAATTTATGCATAGAATTAATAACTTACAATTAACATATATATTACATACATACTAGATAAGTTGTGATTTTCTTTTTTTGAAGTTAAAAATTTCGAGCAGTAAATAAACTTGCAAAATGTTACTCATGTTTGAATTTTGCTCTTGCTAGCTAGAAGAATTTTTTTTTTTTTTTTTTGTGAAAAATTTAAAAGAATTGAAATAGATAGAGAAAGAGAGAGAGAGAGAGAGGGTGAAAGTGAAAGAGAGTGAAAGAAAGGAAAAAAATTTATTTTTTTAAATGTAACAAGAAAATTTTTAAAATGTTTGTATATATCATCTGTATGTATTGTCTCTATCTCTGTTTGCTAAAATAATCGTACTAAAAATTTTTCTTTAAAAAAAAAAAAAAATTCATATATTCTAGCGAAGAAAAAAAATGTAGTAAAGCAAGATGTGGTAGCGAAATTTGAAAAATTTTTGAACTACTATTCTCTCTCTCTCTCTCTCTCTCTCTCTCTCTCATTTTACTTCTTCTTATTTCACGTATCTCACCTTCTTACTTGAATCAGTTGTATATATATATATATGTATCACTAGTATGTTGAAGTAAAAGTTAGTGGTAGGCTAGATCTTGGATGATATTAATTAGAGGAAGGAAACTAAGGATGAAATTGAAGGATTGAGTTTAAGGGATAGTGAAAGAATGTTGCTAGGAAGGTAAAGGCAAATTGATCTAAATCTAAAGTTTGTTTCACCTCAGGGCTATAATCATTTCTCAAACTTTACACTTTATTACCACTTAAGCTTGCTTTTCTTACTTCATTACTTATGCTATCATCCCTTATCAACTGCAGCTTTTCCTCTGTTCCACCCACCAGCCTATATCTCGAACTTTCATCCTTTCATTCCTCTTATTTGAGGACGACTGTTGTTATTTGTTGTGGATGGATGGTTTAATGCTTTTACTTTGCTCTTAAAACTTTTCCAACAACTTCAAGACTATCGCTTATACCTGTAATCCTACTCTATTCTCATCATTTATATAGATTATAGTTTGGAAGTTTGGAACTAAAATAGTCTATCTTTACGTACTACATTCTTTATGTGTATTTCTTTTTAGTTTTCAACTTTTCTGCTTACGTATCTTATACGTTATTTACGTCATTTTCTAAATTCTTTTCTCCGTAAAAGAACATCATTAAGCATTTCGAGGTACTTAAGGAATGGTATTTTTCCATGCAAAATTCACAATTCTGTTCAGTTTTAGGCAAATTTAACAAATTTTTACCTTTCTTCTCAGGATCGAATAATTTAAATTTCGAATAATTCCGGATCAATTTTCTCATTTTCATTTAAATCTCATTTTCCTTTTATTTCTTCCGTTCTTTTTTCCTTAAATTGATTTAAAAGATAATATAATTAGCTGATTAATTAAGGAAAACGAATACTTGAGACGAAGAAGCAGAAGAAGAATGTCCGGTTCACTGTATCGTAGTCCTTCAGCTGCGCTTTACAAAAGTCCATCAATGAGTGCTTTTAGTGGCTTACCGGCGGCATTCGGTACTATGTCGGTTGCCGATTTGGGAAGCTTAACTCGCTTAGAGGTAAATTAGATTTTAATTCAATTCTATAGTTAATTTTTTGTTTAATTAATTATTTCCATTGTTGTTTTATCAATAAATATTGAGTACTGCTTCATCGATGAATTCAGCTCTTCGATGATTTTTTTTGCTATTGCAATTTGAAAGCAAAAAGCGAAATACTAATATTAAGTGTAAATAACAATGATAGTGATCAGCGACACATCCTGATATTCAAACAACAATTGTCAAAGTTTAAGAATAAACAGCATACTTATTTTGTTTATTGCTATAGCAAATTTATTTTATTTCTAGACAGCTGATTTTAATGCCTATTGAAAGTGCACACTGCTAATAAAATACTCGAACACATAAATTCAAAATTGAAATTCGAAAAAATGTAATGCTATTTTATTTGAATAGCTTCATTAAGGGTTCAGTCAAATTTTCTACTGATTATAATTAAGTAAATTAAAACTTAAAAGAGAAACAATAATGATATGAAGAAAAACTTAATTTAATTTAAAAAAAAAAAAAATGAAAATAAAAAGCCATAAAGTATTTCGTTGAAATTTAAGTAATTACACCGCTAAGAAAGGAAAAGTTTTTTTTCGAGGATTTCAAGTTACTTAGTTTAGAACAAATAGCACTTCGAATTTATTCTTGTTTAATAAAACATTTATTGAAAGATGTCAATGTTAGCAAAATTAATTGACAGAGAAAAAAATAATCGAAAATTAGCAATAGGAAGAAAAAAGCGAATTCGAAGGAATATTATGCTTAATTAATCAATTAACTACTTAAAGTAAGAATTTGGAAAAACAAAAAGGGAACAGAAGCTTTATTGAATTTACAGTTTTTATTTGAAGTCATTTTTATTTATTTATAATTATTTAAAAAGAAAAATGAAAATTCGCTTCGGAAAATATTCTCGCAAAATGACTGGCATTTATTTTTTCTTGCTTCACTAATTAATGAAGGAAAAACTCTTTTCATTGTAATTAATTAATTTTTAATTTTGTTTAAAAAGAACTAATGTTCAATTTCCATTTTTTGTTTTGGTTTTTTTATTTCAGCAAAAAACAAATTTTTTATTTTTCACCCTACTATTAATCTTATCTGTTAATACGAGCCAAAAATGAAGAAAGGAAAAAGGAAACTTTTCAGGCATTTGAAATATGTTATATCACGGCACATAAAATAATCAGCACCGCTATAAAGCATACAGTGCTATCGTAGGAACTTGAATTAGTATAAGCTTTACATAAAAAATCAATCCTACGGTAAAAGCGTACGGTACTGGCATACTAACTTGCTTCAATATTAAATATAAAGCATGAGAAAAATTATCATCAGAAAAAATGTAGATTCGATAGTTGGGCATATAAAAAAAAAAAAACACATGAATGATAAGCCAAACAATTACGAACGTATACCACAAATTCTCTTATCACCATTCATTACTCGGTTTTAATCATTATGAGGACAAAATTTAATAAGTAATTTTGCTTCTAAATTTGTTCTCGTTAAGCATTCCAACTCAATATATAAGATTATATGTGATTAGTGTGATAATTTCATAGTTTCAATTTTAATTTGAAAGTGTCAACTTTTTTCTCGTATTCATAAAACAATAATGATTTGCCAGTAAGCTTTCTTACTTATTAAGCCTTTTAATTTTATTTTGGCTCATTCATTCATTCACTCACACTTTGTCAAGGGTTATCATAGGCTAAAGATACTAAAGATAAGAAACACTTAAATGATAAGAAATAACTGCAGATAAGAAATAGCTACAGCTAGGATAGTTTATCATTATTTGCTTGAAGTATTGTATTACAGAATAGCAAACATATTCAACATTTTATTTATAAAGTTCAATTCGTTTTTCCAGCGATTCAACCGAATTGAAAATGATAGAAATTTGCTAGGAACTCAATTCACTTAATATTTTTCCTTAATTAACATAATAATTTTCATTAATAGCATTGTGTATTAATGTTTTGAATTTTACTTTGCTTAAATTTGTTGCTTTAAAAAATTTTTAGTGCTGTGATTGAGGCGAAATTAAAATTTGATCAAAGGTCAATTTTCCCCAAATGTTTTAAACAAAAAGAATGAAAGCAAAAAAAAACTGCTAATTTTAAACTTAAGGCCAATTAATTAGTAAATATGCTTGGCAAAAATTTCAACTTTATTGTCAATTTTTTTAATTTAAAATTTGTCCTACATTCATAAATTATCACTGAAGCAATCATAGAAAGTCAATGAATTTAGTATTGTTTAGTCGTTTGTAGAAAAAATAAAGTCATTCGTAACAACAAATTTAGATCAAATTTGATAAAATTCCGGTGAAAGAAAAAAATATTAGTTGAAATTGATTGAACTGAGTTGAAAAATTTTAATGCTTGCAAAAAATATAGAATGAAATCATTAATTTTTTTGGCAGTTATAATTTGCACGCATTTTTAATTATACTAAATGATCTAATATTAAAGCTTCTATCATCCAACGTTGATCAAATATTATCGTTTCTTTTAGGACAAGATTCGTCTGCTGCAAGAAGATCTCGAATCGGAACGTGAACTTCGAAATAGAGTACTTTTTCTGGTTTTATCTCAATAAAGAATGAAAAAAAAAACAGGAGACATTTACTAGTAAAATGAGACAGTTGAAAATGTTAAAAGTTCAATATACTCTTTTGAAAATTATTAGTTTATTTAAATTCCAAAGGCATATTCAAAACAAAAAATACAAATCAATCTTATTGCTGATTTAAAAGATCCTTTTCAATTTTCAATAATGCTGAGAATTTTTTTTATCACTGCTAAATTAAATCAAATATGATGATTTCAGATCGAACGAGAAAGGGCTGACCTTAGCGTACAACTGATAGCACTAACGGATAGACTTGAAGATGCCGAAGGCACTACTGACAGTCAGGTATAATATATCATAATGTTAACTTACATAATATTATATAGTTTATCAATAAGTATGCATTAAATTTTTAAGTACGATTCTTTTGATAAAATTTTTTTTCCTTTATATTTCAATAACATTTAAATCACTTGTGATCGAGTCAAATTTTGGTGTTTAAATCAAAACAAATTTAAACTTTAGATCGAATCAAATCGTAAACGTGAAGCAGAATTGCAAAAATTACGTAAAATGTTGGAAGAGTCACAATTGGAAAATGAGGATGCAATGAACGTTTTGCGTAAGAAACATCAGGATGCGTGTCTTGACTATGCCGAACAAATTGAACAATTGCAAAAGAAAAATTCAAAGTTTGTTTTTAAATTTTTCAATTATTTAGTTGAGAAAAACAAAATAAAACAAAATTTCTCCATTTTTCTTTTCATTCATTCATTATTTTTTATTTGGTTTATAAATTCATTCATTTTTTTTCGTTTTATTTATATAGCCTGTTTTTAGTGGCAAAAAAACAACTATTACACTGCATATATGGAAAATTAAATATAAAATTTCGCCGTATTTTTTAATCAAAACTTTTTAATCAAAGTTATCAAAATTTGCTGTACTTTTAATTAGAATTTTTAATTAAAAAATTTTTATTGAAAAACAAAACAAAAACGAACCATATGAAACTGTTGAAAATTTTAGGATTGATCGTGAACGCCAACGTCTACAACATGAAGTAATTGAGCTTACTGCGACAATTGACCAACTTCAAAAGGATAAGGTTTGTCATTTGCCTCGTCTGTGTTTTTTTCCTCTTTTTCTCTTTCTCTGTCCCTCTCTCTCTTGATTGATACTATGATAACAGAATGATTAGCTAATATTGTCTAAAAGGTACGAAAAAAGTATGTAAGGAAAATTGAAAAGAAAATAAAGGAACAAAATGATGGAAAAAAAGAAAGGACAAAAGGACGAAAAGAATTTTTTCCTTTTCTTTTCTTTTTTTTTTTTAAAACGAAACTTTTGAAACCCAAAAATAAATCTTTTTTTTTCTAATATTTTGAAAAAAACGATGATTGAATCCTTAATATCCCATTCACCCCTGGTTTACTTCTGTCCTTCTTGCAAATTCAACTGGAATAATATGCAGTTTGATGCATTTCCCACTTTTAAATTTTTTTTTAATCTCCTCCTTTCCAAAAGTGCGAAAAGGAAAAATAATGGAAAAACAAAAGAAAAGAGAAAAAAAAATTTGGAGAAGTAAGTTCAGAAGTCTAAAAAAGTAGGAAAAATGAAGATTTAGTTGAAGCTTCAAAAAAAGAATTTTTTTTTGATTTGAAAAAAAAAGAATTGAGTAAAAATTTTGAAAGCCACCATCAAAAATTCAAATGATCCATTAAACAGTGATGCCTATTCATTGATGTGTTACTCTTCTTCAAATGAACAAATAAACGAAACTAAATTTTTTGGCAAATAAAAATTAAACTACTAAAATAGCGTGTAAATAGGAAATTGAAATGTAACGAGCATGCAACTGTAAATAATAAATAATGATTGAATAAATGAACGATATTTTATTAATTTCTACATTTTCTTTAGTAGTACAAATTTAATTTCATAAAAATTGAATAATATTCCGTGATAGCAAATTATCGATTTTTATTCATTTTTGTACTTTTACCAATAAATTAAAGAAAATTAGATTTCCAGTACAAAATAATCGAAATGAATTTTTTTTTTGTAAACCAAAAATCTTTGGAGACACAGAAAAAAACTGATACTTTTCAAAGAGAAGCAATGAAATTGAAAAACAAAACATTCTCAATTAATTTACATATTAAGCTTTTATTAAATTTCTTCAAATAATTTAATAAATGAAAAAAATTTTAAGAAAAATGTTGAAGAATTTTGCATAATTTAGCAATTTTTTCTTCTTTCCTAACATTTGAATTAATATCAAAAAAAATAAATAAAGAAATGGAAAAATTAATGAATAAATGTTTCATTTTCAAAAAGTATCAATTAATTAAAAGGATAAATTATTAATTGTTATTTATGCTTTAATTTCGAAACAAATTTTCGCCGATTTTTTTTTCTTCTTATACTTAAAATTAAATTCTCAACATCTGTTGTAGCTGTAATTCGAAAAGAATGCTTGGATTAGTAAATGAGGAACAGCTGTTTTTGCTTCTTTCTGTTCAAACTCTTTTAAACCATTTTTTTATTGGTGAACTATTCGTTAAAAAAAATATGCGTTAAATAATGCGAGCATCTTTTCCAATTCAATAACTTTGAACAATTTCTTATTTAATTTTAATTTTTCCTATCCCTTTTTTAATTTTTGGCGCTATTCGTTCTATATGAAACAATTAATTTTGTGTTAGTTAATTTAATCGTGCATTATTTGTACACAATAAATTTTTTCACATTTTGCATTCATCTCTCTAATTAATTTTAGCATTTGGCGGAGAAAGCAGCGGAACGTTTTGAAGCACAAACAATCGAACTGAGCAATAAGGTGGAGGATTTGAATCGACATGTCAACGATTTGGCCCAACAACGCCAACGTTTACAGGCTGAAAATAATGATCTTCTTAAAGAGGTTAATTATTTACTGCTGCAATGTTCATTGCACTGCTAATTATTGATGACATAAATTGATTGTAATTTCATACTAATCAAGATGAAAACGATTTCAAACATTTCTTTACAGATGGAAATTTTTAAAAAAAAAAATTTTTTTTTTTCAAAACTTAACGACACAAAGAAAAAAGAAACTTAAAAATGAATGAGGATATATTCTAGAAGATATCTAAACATGAAATCCAGAAAGCTCCATAATGCAAGTTAAATTTTAAAAAATAACTGAGCAACAAAAAAAAAAATTGGCGCTGAGAAAAATTCATTTTGTAAAATTTATTTGTCTCATGTATTTAGTGAGGTACTTTTATTTTTTGTCTATTATTTAATCTTCTATATTTCTTTACCTATTATTATTTTTAGATCATATATATTAAATTAAGGTTTATTAGACATTTTCAGTTACATATAGGTGATATTTTGGAGTTGAAAATATCACCAATTTTAATTATTAAAATATTTAAAGACAAACATCTTCAATAGTTCTTGTTACCAGACATTTCCCTACAGATATACAATTCCGAAGTTATTCAAAAAACTAATTTTTAACACTGATACAGTATTCCATCTCATTCTCATTCATTCTGTTACTTCTAATCACTTTCATTTTTCGCTTTTCACCTCAAATTTCTAATTTATTCTGAAATTTTCGTTGCATTTTTTATTTTCATAAAATGCCACGAAAATATTCAATGTGTTTTTGATTTCTTCATTTCATTTTTCATACAATTCGTTTATTGCAAATTTAATTTCTATTTTTTACTATTTATCTTTAGTTTCGGAAATGCAAATTTAGAAATAATTCATTGTGATTTAAAAAATGCTAATTTTTTTTAATAATAATTAGTTTATTTTTTTCGGATACAATTGAACGATGCGATTAATTAAGTTTAAAATTGCTAATCTAATTATCTTATATAACAGTCTAATATTCATTCCTTGCCTTTATTTATCAATTTTCTTTATCAATTGAATATTTTACATTAACTCATTGACTGATTGATTCGCTCTTTTTAGATTCATGATCAAAAAGTACAGCTAGATAATTTGCAACATGTCAAATATCAACTTGCGCAACAACTTGAAGAAGCACGCCGGCGCTTGGAAGATGCTGAACGTGTAACGTTTTTCTACACCTTCATATTCCATATTCTCTTAATAAAATTATTTCATTTCCGAAACAAAACCATTTAAGCATTTGTAAATTAAACACAGAAAAATCGCTGAATGATTAAATTGCAAAATTAAATAATTTTAACGAAAAGAAAAATTAACTGACTAGAGATTTTAAATCAAGAAAATTTTTTTAATTTTTATCTTTTTTTTGTGTTTGAATTAAAAAATATTTTTGTTTTATTTTTTCTTATAGGAACGCTCTCAACTTCAAGCGCAACTTCATCAGGTACAACTGGAATTGGATTCCGTACGTACCGCATTGGATGAGGAATCAGCAGCTCGTGCTGAAGCTGAACATAAACTTGCTTTGGCAAACACTGAGATTACCCAATGGAAGAGTAAATTTGACGCCGAAGTTGCTCTTCATCATGAAGAGGTTGGAGAAAATTCTAATTTTCTAAAAAAATTATAATAAATTTAATTATGCATACTTTTTAAATTGTGTAAAAATAAAATCTCTAAATTTTCCTTTTTTTATCTATCAATTTCTCATCCAATTTTCACTGCAAATTTTCCCATTTTCTAATATTTGAAATGAATGAATTGCTATATTTAGTTACTTGATTGTTATCACTTGGTTTTTGAAGATCTAAATTGGTCTAATTGCTTGCAGTTCGTTTTCTCTTGCAGGTTGAAGATCTACGAAAGAAAATGCTCCAAAAACAAGCCGAGTATGAAGAACAGATTGAAATAATGTTACAAAAGATTTCACAGCTTGAAAAAGCTAAATCACGCTTGCAAAGTGAAGTTGAAGTGCTTATTGTTGATTTAGAAAAAGCGCAAAATACCATAGCAATCCTTGAACGAGCCAAAGAGCAACTTGAAAAAGCTGTCAATGAACTTAAAGTAAAATTCTTTTCTTTTATTATTTTGATATTATATTAAATAAATTTTTTATTTGTAATATTATTTCAAAATTTTCAGTAGAATCCTTATTATTGAAAAAAAAATTAAAATTTGAAATGATATTATTATTGCAATGGAATTAAAATTTGATTTATTTCAAAATGTTTTTTCTTCAGAATTGTCATAGAAATTTTTTTATTATTTGTTCCTTCATTCATTGTTGATGTTATGTTATTCTTTGAATTAAATTTGAAATATAATATGAAAATTTTTAGGTACGTATCGATGAACTTACCGTTGAGTTGGAAGCAGCACAACGGGAAGCGCGTGCGGCATTAGCAGAACTACAAAAGATGAAGAATTTGTATGAGAAAGCTGTGGAACAGAAGGAAGCTTTAGCTCGAGAAAACAAGAAATTGCAAGGTTTGAAATCTAACAATTAATATAGCAATCAGGACGATCGACGTAGTAATCGATACAGCGATCAAGACGAATATGAGCGCTTGATTAGAAAATGAAAATTCCATTAAAAAAATGAAAAAGTGCCAGCAAAAAAAAAGAAAAAAATTTACGATATATTTCAGATGATTTGCATGAAGCTAAAGAAGCACTTGCTGATGCAAATCGTAAGCTGCATGAACTAGATCTTGAGAACGCACGGTTAGCTGGTGAAATTCGTGAATTGCAAACAGCACTAAAAGAATCGGAAGCAGCACGACGTGATGCTGAAAATCGTGCACAACGTGCGCTTGCTGAATTGCAACAACTTCGCATCGAAATGGAACGTCGCTTGCAAGAGAAAGTATAAGTTTCATGACAATAAATTTTTGTAAATGAGAAAGTATTAAATTTATTAGTTGCACATTTATATTTTCTAAAGAAGTGTGAATTATATAAATAAATTAATTAAGGTTCTAATAACTAATTAGTAATTAATTTAATGGATGAATTTTAGGAAGAAGAAATGGAAGCACTTCGTAAGAATATGCAGTTTGAAATTGATCGCCTTACAGCCGCATTAGCCGATGCTGAAGCACGTATGAAGGTAGAAGAGATAATTTTGTAAAATTCAAGTCTAAAAATTGATAAATTCAAAATTTCGAGCATTTTTTTTGTCAATTCAAACGAAATTTGAGTTGCTTGTGTAACTTCAGGCAGAAATTTCACGCTTGAAGAAAAAATATCAAGCGGAAATTGCTGAACTTGAAATGACTGTTGATAATTTGAATCGAGCAAATATTGAAGCGCAAAAGACAATCAAAAAACAGAGTGAACAGCTTAAAGTGCTGCAAGCGTCACTTGAAGATACTCAACGCCAGTTACAACAAACCCTTGATCAGGTAAACAAATTTTTAACTGCTTATTAATTGATGATCAACAGCAATATGCTTAATAAGAACTATATGATAAAAGATTTTAATAATATGAAATTAATGATAAGAGGGTGTATTGGTTATGATTTAACAAATGTACCAGGATTAAAAATAATTTCTGATCATCTTTATCACTTTTCCACGTCGTTAAAAAAACTATAACGCAATAAAGTACAGACAAGTTCTTTTTTCGATCCTGAAGAACTATGAAAATCTTTGCATAATTAATATGTATTAGCAATATGTTCCTTAATTTGTCAAATTTACGATAAATAGGATTATATTTCGTGCAAATGCAAAGAGAGTAAAAATTAATGAAAAAGTTTTTGATTGTATTTCTTTTTTTTCTTTAGAATTTTGCACGAAAAAATTGAATTTCTGAAGTTCCCTTTATCTAATTCAAAGAAATATACAGCTAAAATTATTTGAATGGGTAGAGGTTTTCGTTTCTTTTTTATTTTTAAGCGTCAGTGCTATCATGAAATAATGCGTGAAATTTTTAGTACGCTTTGGCGCAACGTAAAGTATCTGCATTAAGTGCGGAATTGGAAGAATGCAAGGTTGCACTTGACAATTCAATCCGTGCTCGTAAACAAGCTGAAATTGATCTTGAAGAAGCAAATGTTAGTACTTCTAAAATATTCATTTTAAGTAATAGTATAAAATGAAATCCTAAATTGATTCAGCTTTTTCTTTTCTTGACCATTTTTATGCCTCTTAGCGCGTCCTTCGCGTTCATACTTTGCGTCTATACTGGCATTATTGATTTGGTATCGATGTGACAAGAATTTTATCAGCAATTAAAAATTAATTGAAAACTGAAAAAACCCGAAATAATCATCAATCAGATATTATTTACTTGCAGTCGATAAAATTATATTTTGCCAAATACTTTTTCCTCCCTTTTAAATTTGCTTTTTTAAAGGTTCGTATTACTGATTTGGTATCAGTTAACAATAATCTAACAGCAATCAAAAATAAGTTGGAAACTGAATTATCAACAGCACAAGCTGATCTGGATGAAGCAACCAAGGAATTGCATGCCGCAGATGAGCGAGCTAATCGTGCCTTAGCTGATGCAGCTCGAGCTGTTGAGCAACTTCATGAGGAACAGGAACATTCTATGAAAATTGATGCTCTCAGGAAATCACTGGAAGAACAGGTGATAGCGGAAGAAAAGAAATACGAAATTTTTGGAAAAATTTTGTTCAAATCTGTATTTGTGCACTACAAATTATTTAAATTCAGCAAATTAAATAATTTTTTTAAACGTTTCATTAAGTCCTTTTTTCTTGTCATAGTTTCGTTAACTAATTTTTAAAAATTTCCTTTTATGCCATTAATTAAAGCAGGTCATGAAATTCATTTGTCATGTAAGCATTATTTTCAGGTGAAGCAATTGCAAGTGCAAATTCAGGAAGCAGAAGCAGCGGCTTTACTGGGTGGTAAACGTGTAATTGCTAAACTTGAAACACGAATACGTGATTTGGAAACGGCTTTGGATGAGGAAACACGTCGACACAAGGAGACGCAAAGTGCGCTTCGAAAGAAGGATCGACGCATCAAGGAAATTAATATGCAAGTTGATGAAGAGCATAAGATGTTTGTGATGGCGCAAGACACCGCTGATAGGCTTCTGGAGAAGCTTAATATTCAAAAGAGGCAACTTGGCGAAGCTGTAAGTTTGCAGTGAAAGAAGAAAATTTTATTTCTTTTTTAAAAATTTTAAATTCTCATTCATCTTATTAAAGCAAAAAGGGAAAAGAAAAAACGATAATGAAAACATAAAATGGTCTTTTTTTGCAAATAATTTAAGTTTGATTTCTTTTCATTTTTATATGACATATCAATATTGTTATGTGCTATTTCCAACGAGAAAAATTGAATTAACGTAAAATTAAATCTAAACTTCTTTCTTTAAATGCAACAATGTAATGACAGTTTTTTTCTCATTCGTGCATAATTTACATTCAGTTTTCTGGTAGAAAAAATTAAATTTATATGAAATTAAATTTAAATTCGGATTTTTTTAAAACAGAACAACCTAGTGGCATTCTTTTATTTGTAAACAACAGTTTAAATTCAAACTTTTATTTGGAAACAACAGTTTAAATTCAATTAATTTTTTTTAACAAATATGTAATTTATTGCATATTAATACGTGATATTATTGCCAAAACAATTGAATTTAAATGAAAGTAAATTTAAATTAGGAAATTTTCCTTTTTAAATGAGGCACCATGAAGATTGATTATTCCTGCTACTTTTTAGGAATCACTAACGATGGCTAATCTACAACGAGTACGTCGATATCAACGTGAGCTGGAAGATGCTGAAGGTCGTGCGGATCAAGCTGAAAGCTCTTTACACCTTATTCGTGCAAAACATCGTTCGTCCGTTGTCACCGGGAAAAATGCTTCAGCGTCAAAAATTTATGTTCTCGAAGATGAACAATAGATAAATTAATCGATGGCACCAACTGTCAACAAAGACTTAACAAAAAACCTTTCCTACTTCTACTGCTACCATTCACTAGTACTATTACTACTTCTATACTACTACTAATATTATTTCTATTACTACTAATATTACAATTCTTTCGTACTATTCTTTAATACTTGCACAAAATGATGAAGAAGATAAAGTACAAAAAATTTTTGGAATTAAAACCAAACGAACGAATTAATACAAAAAAAAAAAAAAAAAAAAAAATTGCAATGAATTTTTTTCTTTCTTTCTTTTATTTAGAAATGAAATAAAAGGAAGAGTAAATTTTTGTTTCATTTTTATTTTCCTTCCTTTTTTTTGTTTTCTTTTCAAAATTTTTTTTTTAGCAAAATTTTGATATCTTCTTAATCATTGCTTTATCAATTAGCTTATCAAACATACATATGCAAAGAGGAAAGAGATTGTATAAGTTTCTTATTCATCAACTATTCACGACTTGTTACAACTATCCACAACTTTTTTTTGTGTGCTAATGTCTTCTCAAACCCAGTTTATCCAATCGATAATTATTATTCTTTGTTGTAATAAATGTAAAAAAAACAAACAAACAAACATGATGAACAATATGTTTACAAATTTGATAATAACAATCTATGTCATTTTACATAACATTTCACGCAACTCAAAATTCAAACATTTCGATCCTTTTTTTACACCAATGCATAATAGATGCACACGTACTGACACGTATTGATCTTACACGGATCCCTTGTTTTCTCTTTCCATTGCATGATTTAATAATTTTGCACACTTTTGCTTACGTACGTACACACACACACACGCACACACACGCACACACACACACACACACACACACACACACACACACACACACACACACACACACACACACACATATGAATGCGTACATGCATGAACACTTCGTAATTTATGTGCACAATTTAAATTTAAAATCTTTCAAGAAATTCGTCCTTCATTACTGGAACAGTTATACTTCCTGAAAAAACTGCTGTTGCCTAAACTGACAATTACTTTGCTATTAATGAACGATAAATTGTAAATTGAATCAAATTAAACTTTGACACTATAAATTTCAATCCATACAATAAATTCTCCAGAATTATTATTGCCAATTTCATTAAAAATAAAACGAAGCGCGAAAAGGATTGGAAGATAAAGAGACACGAAGAGAGAAAGCGAGACAGAGATTGTCATTGGGGATATTTTGAAATATTTTCGAAATTTTTAACTTTCACTCCTATATTATTTTAAATTTCAATCACTTTAAATTGTTTAAAATTTTACTGTTTAGAAATATTTCATGAAATTTCACACAATCAACTATTATTTTTTTCATTATAATCAATTATTAACACTTTGATTGTTACATTATGCAAAATATATTTATTTTTTATTCTTAAATATTCTGTTCAAATTTTTTCCTATTTGTAATTTACTGAAATTTTTTCTTTCTAGCTTCTCAAAAATTGACATATTTCGTATTTACATGTATTAATATATATATACGTTTTTTACATATATGAAAAGCAAAAACAAAAAAACTTCTTTTCAAATTTAAATTTAAATTCTTTTTCCTTATTTTTGCAACGAAAAATTATAAACATTCAGTCATATACAGTTAGGTAAAGCGTACGATCAATTATGGTTGAGGTGCACAAATATTTGAAAACGAAAATTATAATTATTATTAAAATGCATGAATATTAGATCTATAAATTGAACAGAATAAGATGAAAGTTAAGGTCAAAGTTACCGGTCGAACTCAAGATAAGGTTACCGTCTAATTTGTCCATTTGGTTTACTGTAGTCTAAACAAAAGTGAATCAGGTGAATTACGGTATTCATTAGTTCGCAATGAAAGTATTATGTTTGATGATAAAAATGTTGACAAAAAAACTGCATTATTCATTAATGGAGCAAAAAGACAAAACAGATTGATAAAAATAAAAGAGGAAAAGTAATTTGTGAATGAGAAGAAAGAAAGAACAAGAAAAAAGGAGAGCAATAGAGAATTAAAGAAATTTGAAAGCTTAGTGATTTAAAAAAAAAAAAAAAAAAATGATAAATGATCAGACTATTGCAATTTACCTGATTTATTTTCGTTTAAACTGGAGTAAATTGGAAGAATAAATGATATGATGTCACTTATGCACGATTAAAAGCGCTTGATAATCATAAAGGTTAGGGCAAAGGTCAGCTTAATCTTGGCGGATGACCAGAAGAGCTTATCGAAGATCAACTTTTAATCCATGATCAAAAACTCTACAATTTATGCAATGAAACGCGCATCATACGACCTGTATTTCTCATCCGGTACCATTTCGATCACCAGCTACATTAGCATTTTCTAAGTTTTACCTTCCTAGCAATATCTCTACCAGTTCAGCAAGGGAAAACGATAGTCAACTATCATTGAAGAGAACGACAAGAATTTGTTAATTAAAATTGATCATCTCTATCAATTTTATTATTGCTTATCAATTTACTGCGTATTTTATACTTTTGTTCTTTTTATTGTTGTGAATTAATAATATTAATACAGTATTCCAGCACGAATGATTTTTAACGCAGACAAATCTTTCCCGAATAAATATTACTGATTGTTACAAATATTAAAAGAACACATTGTTCTATTAAAGAATTTGATGAACTGATTGCTGACAAATGATTTGCATGAAAATAATACGGTAATTCATATCAATAAAATAAGTGCAATAAATATAATAGCAACTCTATCATGATATTGAAAAGAAAAGGAATTGAAGAGGTTGAAAATTTCTATAGTGATGTGAGAAGGATACTTTGAGGATTCCTTAAAAAGAAGAAAGACTGGAAATTTCCCAGAAATTAGGAAGGCATCAGGAAGACAGGTTGAAATTTGACAGAATTGAAAATTTCACCGAAAATATCTGAGTTGTCGAAGTTTTTAAAGAATATGAAAAATGCAGCTAATATGAGAAGAGATACAATTAAAATTTTCCAAAAAAAAAAAAACAAAAAAAATATAGTGCTAAATGATAAATTTACAAGATAAAATCGAAGTTTAGAAAAGAAGCAATTTTTAAGACAATCTCTCTTTGATGCCAGGAAAATTTTGTCAAAATTTAGCAGTGAACAATTTTGAAAAATATCTTTTACTTTTCAAAGACAGTAAAAATTTATGCTGAAAAGCAGGATTTAATAGTCGAAGCAATGGAAGAGGGCTTCCACATAGTTTCCTGATTTTTCTAGAATCCTAGCAGTTTCTTCCGAAAGAAAAACAACAAAATGTGAGAGAAGGGGAAGATTGTTTCGTTTCGGCTATTAAATAGCGATTTGAGAAAAAGACACAAATTTTTTGCAATGCTGACAATTTCTTTCAAGTGAACAGAAAAAATGGTTTCATTTTTTTATTTGTCAATCACTGACTTTAAAAATTGAAAAAACAAATCCAATTTTACATCATTGCATTTATTTGTTTATAAAATCAATTCTCGAAAACCGAAATTTCATAAATCAAAAGTGTAGTCCGATTGTAATTGAGTTCATACGTAATAAGTTTAACAATGGTAACAGTACTGAGATTAAAGGGAATGAATAAATTGATTTAAACGATGCAGCAATGGCTGAATTACTATTGCTTACAATTGCAGTATTTGTATTGCATCCATCATTTTTGCAGGAACAAACCTAGAAATACAAAAATTCATCTAAATTTCACTACAGTATTTTACTATGAAAAATTTTATTTACTTATACATTTCAATGCAACGATTTAATCGTTGATCGAATAAATCAAATTCATTGGTTAATTTTTCATAACTCAAAATTACATTATTATTTTATCACTATTACTTTAACATATATATATAATTATGAATTTTGAATCTAGGAAATTAAAGTTTGGATTAAAAGCTCAAATTTTTTCTAAAAATTATAATAGAAAAAAATAAACACATGTTTTGACAATGTAAATCTACTCTTTTTAATTACCTCAAAAAATTTTCCTTATCATTCAGATTGATTATTTTAGAATAATTAATTTCTTTGAATAGATTTCTCCACCTTGAAATTTAAAAAAAAACATTTTTTTAGATTTGTGGAAATAATGAAAACAATAGGTATCCAATGAGTTGTCATTTTGATTAGTAATATTTGATGGATCTACAAATCTTTGATGATATTAATGGTGTCACCAACTTGTACATGCTCATCGGTTTCAATTGATGGCCAAATTTGGGATAATGGAAGCTGAAGACATATTGCTTCTGAATGAAGAAATTCCACTTCAGGTGCATGATTGCGAATTGGATTGAAAATTTTTTCTGTGCAACCACGAATATATGCATATGGTGCATGTAATGGTTGTACACCTAAAAGTGTGTGTTTATTCGTCATAAAATTTGTCGATTTTCTGAGAAATTTTGAAAAAAATTGAATTTATTAACTTTTAAATTGCTGAAAAATTTAGTGCGGTAATGTTTGGTTGGAATTCTAAATTTGTTAATGAAAATGAGCCTCTCACCCTGAAAATACTAGAAATGCTAGAAAATACTAGAAAATGCTGGAAAATGCTATTTTTACTCAAATATTGCTAAATTTGAAGATTTAACAAACAAGGTTCAGTAAAAATGAATTATTATTAATAGAATACAGATTAAGAACATTTCTTATTATAAGCAAATTTATTTGTTCAATTTACTAATTAAACAAGATTTTTAATTGATCCTTTTATTTACATTCAAAATCATTTATTTCGAAAAATTCTTTTAAAAAATCAAGATATTATTTTTTATTTTAATCTGCCAAAAGAAAGGTTATAAAATAATTTCTAAAATGTTATAGAAATCAGGAAAAACAGTACGATACATGAACAGGAATTTTCTACCATACAACTATCGTTCACCACCAATGACATACTCCATGTTCTATTATTGCAACGCATACCTCCAAAATATTGTGGTTCCATGACAGAAACACATGTTGAGTTGCATTTGGTTATTGGCGCAAATTTTTTTAACTGTACCAAGTTATCGCAGAATTCACCAAAACGTGGAATATTCGCGGAATGTTGGAAAACCGTGAAGCGTGCAAATAAAGGTTCATATTCAGTTGAAGCACACGTAAAACACCTCAAAATAAAACGAAAGGAATTTCAAATTTTCAAAAATCATTATAAAAATAAGTATAAAATAAGAAAATGGAAATTTGACTAATAGAAAATGTTTTCGAAAATTTCATATTCGTCTAAACAATCATTTCTTTTAAAGAAGATGAAGAAAAAGTAAATATAATTATTTCATTAATTATTTTAACTATTCGTTTTTAAAAATTGAAATGCTTACTTAATTGTATAACCTATTGTTTGCACTGGAAGTGATAATAGTAGAATGATATTTTGATATGGTTGCATGAGATATGATCAATAGTGGGTCATTTCAAGTAAATGAATGATTCAGTTGAGTTTGCAAGGTTGAATAATTCACAGTACTTATATGAAGTTTACATAAATAAGCAGCAAAACAAATGAATGACAGTATATGTTCTGAAAAACTTTTGTTTTTAATTTAAACAATTTCAAAAAAAAAAAGCAGAACGAAAAATTCATCAAAAAACTTCATCTTATTATATACACATTTATTGATTCGTTGGAAAAAAATCAAGGTAACACACACATACAGTTGGAATTAAAAATTCATCATAGCTATGTTAAGATCAATCGGAGAAAGAATCAGAAAAAAACATCATATCGATAATCAATATATGTTTCAAGAATTCTATTATCGCTGAATCGTACGGATTGCGGATTCTGATGCTGTAAAAATTCTGCAATCCCATAATCACATATATGTTTATTCGAAATATTTTGAAATAAGTTACTGACTTATATAAAGTGCATATTAACGAAGGTATCTGAGATATATAATACTTGAAATAAAAATAATTAGTAAATTAATTGATATTGAAAGTGCGACAATAACTATTTCTTATTTCTGTCCGTTTCTTAATCAATCATAGAACTCTCAAAGGATTAGCATTGATTTCCGAGAAATTAGCTAAACGCTATTAATTATCAAACTATTCCAAATGCAATTTATTTATTCTGGTCAAGATTATTTAGTCTTTTTAAGTTTCGTCTAATTACAAAATCTTCTTAGTATGCTCGAAATAATTGACAATATGTTTCAATGTAGTATTTTCATTTTATCAATTCCAATTATTATCCATTAATCGGATTAGGCTTTATATGTAAGTCCTAGCCATTATCTTTTACTTATCCAGTTGAGTAAATTATTGCGCAAAGTTAAAGCTTCGAAAGTTTTTGTATCACTGCCATTTATGAAATGATTTTAAAAACTGGTTCGATAGATGACATAGAAAAAAGTACGGATGACACATATATCATACATCATACACTTTTCGACCTTTTGCTTAATAAAACGAATAATTAATTGGAATGAAACTGAATGATTATGAAATTTTCACAGAATTTATTATAAATATATATTTATTACTGCGATACACAGATACACGGACGCACGTGTGTATATAGAGCGTACAAACACAATTATTTACAAATATAGGAAAAAATTAATTCATTATAGCATTTTTCTTTCGTGATAGTGATGACGATGATGATGGTAATTACGATTGCGATTATAATAGATGGGTATAATAATTGTGATAATAATAGACGATAAAAATCAAAACACTTTTCATGCATTTCTCTCTGTACGCTTACGATCAAAAAAGTGTGAAGAAGAGTGACAAAATTTCTTTTTGCGGTATTAGTTATAACTGAAACAATCAAAAAGGACGAAGGATGGCTTTATCGATGAATCAAAAATGTTACTAGCGGTAAATTTAACGTGAAGAAAAATTAACTCCACCAAATAGATCATTGTAATCACAGAATGATAAGCATTTGATAAGAGAAGATAATAATATGTTTGCATTTAAAAACTTGGAGAATAAAAATTATTTTTGTGGTTGTGATACTTGTGAGTGGTAAGAGCTTAACAATTGTTGAGACAAACATGGCTGACCGAATAACAAACGGTACTTGTAGACACGAAGAGATCCAACTTAAGCAATTTAAATTAAGCTTAATTAAAATATTGCAAATCTTCTGGAATTAATTTTGTAACATAATTTTGGTGATTTAAATTTGTTTACTGCAGAATCAAATAAAATACTTTCATGTTTATTTTAAATGAATATTTTTTTTTAAATGACAATACATTCTGTAATCAAGATCTAGAAAAATGTCATCTGAAATTTCAAGAAAAAGAAAAGAAATTGTATATGACAAATTAGCAAATGATGTAATAAAAACTAAATTATTCGTGTCGAAGATAAAAGCTGTTTTAAATCTAAAATCAATGAAATACTTCAGCATGTTTATTGAAATATACAAATAGTTCGGACGATATTTTATCTCTCACTCACAATTTGTGTCTAAGAATTTGAAAAAGAAAGCAAAAATGAACTTGCATGTGAATTGAACTTGAATATTAATTTTAATGCTGAAGATGATGCACGTTTACGCCCAAAATACTAATCGTGGAATATTTGATAATCGATTACGTATGACATATGTGTATTTATTAATATAATTCTATATGTATATAGAATTTGAAATTCCGGACATTTATTAATCTTAAAAAAAAAAAAGAGAGAAAAAGGAAGAGAAAAGTAGGAAAGGAAAATGTCAGTAAATGCTGGATAATAAATTCCTGATGATTGAAATGAAACTTAAATAACATCTCCGTCGAAATATTCTGCTGGAAGAAAAAAATTAGTTCGATTAGTAATTGCCAATGACAGAACAAATTATTGAAAAAGCCTTAAGCAAAACATAAACAAAGCTGATAATAGAATTAATAATTTATGGTCAGTTATCTTATCTGAACCTAATTTTGCGATTTATCACTTTTGCTATCAAATATTTATTACATTTAAGAGGATTCATTCCATTCTTCCTTCCTTCGTTTTGTTTAATCTAATCATACAATAATTATCAGTGGAGCTAAAGAGGAGAGCTGGTCACATAGCAATTATCAATTAAGGTGAAGGAGAGGAGAGAAAAGAAGTGACTATTAATAATTGTCACTTGAGATGACGGAGAGGAGAGAAGAGAATGAAATAAAAATCATGACTTGGATTAAATTAGAATTTCAATAAAGTATATGCAATGTGATGGAGTATGCAATAAAAACAGCAGCAAAAAATTGCGACAAAACAACAAATAATTAGCGGAAAAATGTGAATCACAATAATTATTGCAGACACTATTAAATAAATTATAATTGGCATCTTCCATCGTTCCATTTTAAATTTTCTTTTAGTAATTAGAATTAATGAAGCAGAATTTAAAAAAACTAAATTCGGTGAAAAATAACTCTTGCTTAAATATTAGATTACTAATAAGTATAAGGTAAGTATAAGAAGAATGATACTTATGATAAAATAAAGATAACTTTTGGCAAAGTAAATGATAACCGTATTAGTGATAAATTATGATAATGCAAATACAGCTATGATAAGATAGCGGCAACAGCAGTCAAGACAAGGAACAACTATGATATAAAAGAAGAATTCATGATAAAGCAAGTGATAATTGTGATAAGAATTTGTCAATGCAAAGTAATATTGACTACTACTAGAAATTAGATTGTTAATCTTTTGCCATGAATTGCCCCTTTTCCCAGAAAACTTTTACTTTTTCCTAGTGAAAAGTTCTCAGAAAAAAAAAATAAAAATAAAATAAGCAAGCAAGAAGAGAGAAAATGTCGTCATTGTGAGTGGATTGTCACTGACATTGTCATTTATGTGATATTGTCACCGATATTGTGATTAACTTTGTTTCCTCTTCTGACGCTTTGCTAAAAAAAGAATGCAAATAGATGACTGAGAATAGAAAAGCTTCAATCTTCAAATTTATGATTACTTACAAAAAAAGTGCGACAAAATGTCACATTTTCTTTTTTTTTGTTGTCGCTAAAAGATTGATTTTCTTTTTTGTATTACATTTTAATTGCATTGAAAACTTGAAAATTTTCTACATTTGATTTCGATTTGGAATTTTTTCTAAATCTTTAAAATTATTTTTAAAAAGACGAACGAACTTTTAAACTGCTATTTTGAAAATTTCGCTAAAAGAAAAACATTCAAACATTTCCAGTACTAAATATTTGAAATCATTTACGAAGAACATAAATGAAACAATACTTACACTATTGGTCATGTGCTTTAAAGATTTTGAATTTACACTGCCATTTCGTTTAATACATTAATTTCATTGATAAGATAGCAATAATGGCATGTATTAAAAATTTTGAATTATAAAGTAAAACGTGAGAAGACATGAAATTAGTTGCTTAATTCTAATAATTAGGTTGGAGCTGATAGTTTCCTTTTGTTTTTTTTCCGTTTTTTATCGTCAAATTCAGGAAATAAGTTTAAGGAATGTCGCTTAAAAGGACGGAAACGTTTTGAACAATCCGGAAATGATGTTTACTTATCAAGACATTTTAAATTGCTGATAGTGATATTGATGGATGAAATTGGTTGAGGACATTCCGTTTGATAAGTATTAGTGTGCTGAATGGATTTCTTTTGCTCTCAATTCACCAATTTTTTTTTTTTTTTTTGTGAAAGTGATTCCATTGGGAATATTGGAATCCAAGTAGATAACTTCAAAAAGAAGCCAAGAAAGTCATTCAAAATACTAGACCAAAGACTAGAAGACGTAAAAGACAATACTAAATTGTAATATAGCCATTATCATCACATCATCATCATTATTACCTTGTTAGCACTTTCACAAATGCCATCGTCATTATCATTATCATTGTCACGATCACCATTATCACCGTGTCATCATCATTATCAACATTACTTTCATCGTTATATCATCATCATCAGCAACAGCATTATCTCCATCATTATCTTTACTATCATCGGCATCATCAGCATCATTATTTTAACATTATCTGCTATCGTGAACAGTTATTAACGGTAACAATAGCCAACACCAACGATGATTTCTGCTGAATGAAAAATACAAAAACTGAGAGCCAAGAAATAGAAATTTAATAAAGCCCGAAAGAATGACGAATCTCGCTATGGCTAACCGCTGCACAGTGCTAGGTGATCATTATAGCTGAAAAATGACAAATGCTGAGTAAATTATTTTTTCAATAAAATTCAGCTCTATTTCAATGCTCTCTTGACTAGTAAGTGAAACGATTAATCACCTTAGTTCAAATTATTTTCAAAAAAAAATTTTTCAAATTTCTGGTAATAATTCTCTGAAAAAATTCCTTTCATCTGAAATACAATAAAGGTAATGGCGACAAAGTGAGAGAATATTTAAATAAGATATTCGAATAGCATACAAGTAGAATTTTCTCTTTTTCAGAAAAAAATAATTGAGGAAAAAAAATACGTCATCTCAACTAATAGGCTTTATTTACAGTTTTAATCACTGACAAGAAATCAGTGAACGAGAAATAGAATTCATCAAAACGGATTCCATAAATGAATGGACGGAAAGAACAGAAGGGCAGATAAATGAATGGATAAATAAATAGATGGATGGATGGATGGATGGATGGATGGATGAAGAGATAAATAAATTTAATGAAATGATTTGACAGTCAATATTTTAAATCATCTCTTTTTCTCTCTCTCTCTCTCTCTCCCTCAATCTTTCTATCTTCTTATCACATTTAGGAACTTGACAGCAATAGCTATAACTGACTAATATTTCAATTTTTGGCTCGTTATGATCAAAGAAATAATCGTAAAAATGAAAAGATAGGAAAAAAGTAAGCAAATAAATGAATCAATTTAATGAAATATCATAAATTAATTACAAATTCAGGATTGAAAATCAATGCATACAATTTGTAAAAAAAATCAATTATTTGTTAAAATAAGCAAAGAAAACATTTGCTGTGTACAATTTGAAAATTTTTTAAAATAACGTTTTCTTTTTGTTTACTAGAAATTTAAAAAATTCAAGATTTTTTTTTTGAAAACTTATCGGATCGAAAGTTTTTTTTAATTAATACATATCAGACAGAAAACTGACACTTGACCAATATTGTCGTTCAAGCAAACAATGAAAATTTTTTCTTCATTACCAAATTTACATACATTTAGCTAAAATCCTGACTTCATTTCATAAAAAAAAGCAATTGGTAAAGAAAGATAAATTAAAATTCACATATTTGAGTATTTAATTTCAACAAAAAAATTTCAGAAAGAGAAATTTCTGGACAATTGCCTGTTACAGTAGTGTGTATTAAACGAAGTATCAGCAACTAAAATTTTATTTAATTAATAATATCAAACTGAGCTAAAAACTTCATAATCATTACAGTGCAAAAATATTATCAATATTGCCAACAAATCTAGCTAACTTTTTGAAATAAGACAAAAGAGAAAAATTTTTATGAAAATTTCATAAAAGGAATTTGTTAATTTTTGTTCAAAGTAATTTATATATTGGTAAGGTAATACTTCATCAATTATAATTAGAGCGTTAATTATTGCTGCGAATAATTTATATATTAAAATAATAGTACTTAATTATAATCTTCTTACTTAATTATAATCTTCTTAATTATAAGATTTTATATGTTAATGAAATGATATTGCACAAAGTATAATGGAAGTATTAACTGTGAGGTAAATTTATCGTTCGCATTTGAATTCACTATTTTCGAAATTAATAATAACATCCTGATTTGAGTGATTTTTATGGTAATCTGGAATGATCATTTATATAGGAATTACAAGTCCTCGGTAGTATAGTGGTGAGTATCCGCGCCTGTCACGTGCGAGACCCGGGTTCGATTCCCGGCCGGGGAGGCAACTAGTTTTCGAAATTTTTCGTTTCAATTTTCGAAAAAAATTTTTCGCTTTTTCGTTTCATATCTGTATTAGTGATAAGGAGTGATTACTTTCCAAAATATACGGATCTATCTGTTCAATGACTTAAATGCTATGCATTATTATTCTTTTAGAGTTGAGTACATTGTATTTCTTTGTGAGTTGAGAAATAAGTTTGAGGATTCTGATTCCTTCTAAATCTTAAACATCATTCCATCTTACAGCAGTTGTCTCTTTCCTTTCGACATTCGTTGTTATCATTCTTGTGATCATTTTGTTACATTGTAGTTATCGCATACCTCGCAGAATTCTAATTCTTTTTGAATTCTCAATGCTGCATTTGCTGCATCAAATGTTGAATGTTGCAATGACCAAACATTTGTAAAAATTCGAGAATTTCATGCATCATTATTGTATTCTATTTGATTTAACGAAGAAACTAAGCAGTAGAAATATTTCAAATAATTTGTGAAATTTCGTATTTTCAAAAGGAAAAGTAATTCACTTGCAGAAGTTAATAATAACAATTATTGCGCAGAAACATTCTCCATTCTCTCGGATATTCTATCACTTCATTTTTATAACTAGCAACCTCACTTCCACAGCAACTTGAATCAATGGAATGAAAATGTAGCCGAAACCTTTACCCGGGAACTGAGTCCGGATCTTCCAGAAATTTGTCAAATATACCAAAAATTGGAATTCTTAATACAGATTCCTCATTGTTAGCATTGTTTCATATGAGATAATTTTATAAATTATATTGTTTAATTTTTTGTCGTATCTGAAATACCTATCAGTGTTCACTTTCCACTGATCAATTATCAATCAGGGCTATTTCCATCAATGAAAAAAATTAAGAATTAATGAGGGAAATTTTTCTCGACATTTTACAGTTTGCATCATTTTCTTTCCCCCTTCTATATGTTTTGTTTTCTCTTATCTACTACTATCACTTAAGAGTTAATTAATGAATGTAATGCGAAATATACAATGGATAAGAAATACAAAAAAGTGACAAGTCAGGGCGGACCGAAAATCTTATCATCGATCTATGTCTGTCAATTATGTGTGTGCATGATAACACTGAATTACAATTTCATAATTAAAAAATTGGTGTCATTAAGGCTTAAATACAAATCAATGTTTTTATAACTACTACAGATATTTTCATTAGTTTTATTTTTTGTTGAATGCTCGCTTTAACTGTTGGTTGTTAAATGGACCAGGAAAATGCGAAGGAAATGATGGCAATAAGGAGTTCAAATATGTAGAAATGAAAGTTCGAGAATGGAGAAGTTAAAGTTAGCTCGACAATATCGAGAATGGAGAAGCTAAAGTTAGCTCGACAATATATATATATGCTCGACAATATCACTTTAAAAACCTGCCTAACTTTATATATCGCTTTTTTGGTTGTCCTTATCATTTCTCAGTGCAAATCTGCCATAATTTCAAATTTGAAATTTATAAATTTTTTAAACAGCTGAAATGCTAGAAGCAAAGCCATTTAATGAACACAATGCAGCGGTAACCTGCAACAACAATCATCATCTCTTGCGTTTAAATTTGGCTAAAGTTTTACTCAAGCTGAGCTTTATCTTTACCTTGTCTCTATGAACTTAAACTTTCTCTGTTTCTACCTTAGCCTCATCTTTACTTTGTTTCTGCAATTCCAGCCTAATTTTATCTTGTCTCTACAACTCCAGCCTTATCTTTATCCAAGCTCTATGCTTTCCCTTCTTCCATATCCATCTATCTAAAGTTGTTGACAAAATATCATCATTGATTTCTACTCAATTACTATTCTCTGTTCGATTGCTTCATCATCTATACTCTACAGGACAAATAATATTAAGTCTTCTGTCATCTGTCGTGTATCTGTTGTATTATGCTTATGTTTGTGTGTATGTGTGTGTGTGTGTGTGTGTGTGTGTGTGTGTGTGTGTGTGTGTGTGTGTGTGTGTGTGTGTGTGTGTGTATGTGTGTGTGTGTGTGTGTGTGTGTGTGTGAGTGTGTATATGTATGAATGTATTTGTGCATGTTTGTTTATGTGTCTGTCACATGATGCAGACCATTCCTTCAAGTTATGCTGTGGATTCTTTCAAACTCTCCTCTCGATTCATTTTATACCACCGTTGGAGTAAATAAACAATCAATGACGAAGTTATCGAATTATTGTTACTTGCATGCCACCCTTATCGTAGTAACTTTATTATTACCTTTAACATCACAATTGATATTATTGTTATCGTTGCTATTATCATTATGGATTGTTATCAAATAACATTATCATCATCGTTTGTACCATTTGTTTCGCCTGTTGCTACATTTATATACCTTTTTTAACGGTTTATTTCCTGTGTTGCTGCTTGAGCTCCATTGTTTTCTTGTTCCAATTGAAATTTCATCTAATTTTTTAATGAAATTTTGCAATCATTGAAGAAGCTGTTATATCTTATGCGGAAATTACTGAATTAAATCAATAAGATTGTATTATTAATTATGAAGAGCAAATTATTCAATTATAGTAAATGTTACTAGAACTTGTTACACTAAATTTTACACTAAATTTTTACACAAGAATGATTTATATTACGTCAAATTCAAACTTGGGAACTTAATGAATTCAGTTGAATATTTGCTGTCAGATTTCTTTATCCCAATCGAAACAATATATCAATCCGTAGTTTTACAGCATTATTCGACTGGCAATATGTCGCATATAGTGCGGCTCATCAAATATTTCTGTTTTTTTTTGCCCATTTTCATTTCACGAAAAATATAAATTGCTTAAATACTGCACATACCTGTATATTTTTGTACATCTTTTAAATTCTTATGAAATTTTAAAAAATTTACGTTTCAGATTCTATCATTAACATGCGATTTGTTACAATAGCCCAAAAGCTGTACATGTATCGCTATGATAATAGCAAATACGGTAAGTTAATTGGAATATTTAAATAATTTCATAAAATTTCTATCAATTTTCACTTGAACTATTTTTTGCTTTTTTTTTCGTTACATTGTAAATATTGATTTTGAATTTTATGATAATTATTCTTTTAATTATCATTATAAAACATGAATTTCATACTTTATTGAACTATTCCAAATGTTTCTAATTCTATCCAAATGTTTCAAATATTCATTTATTTCTTTATTTTGTTGTTTCTTAAATTTATTTTGGTCATGGTATTTCAGAATTTTATCTAAACAAATCCTAGTCCAATCATTTCATGTTTACTGCATAATTGTTTTTTTTCTCTTTCTGCCAATAGGTACTCAAAGTTTTGGATATAGCATGAAACATACTAGCATGGATTCAATGTGGACATCAGTTGACACGAAACGTGCCGTTCTATTTTCGTTGGTTCCATGCGCATTACCATTATTTGCCGCCGTATCATTTAGGAAGGAAAAAAATTTATTTGATTGGTGGTTTGTAAGTTGCTTCATTTATTTTAAAATATATTTGCAACGAAAAAATTTACCAGAGAAAATTGATACGTAAAGTGCTTACGTGAGGTGATGTATTTTTTGATAGATATAAATCATGGTAGTGAAATGATGAGAAAAAGATGTTAAAAGAATAAAAAATGAAATTTATTCGTTGAACAATTTCTCCTCATTCTAATTTCACTTTAATATTCTTTATATTGATTTCTGTTCGTCTTCTTTTTTAATATAATTATTTGGAGGAAATATTTTTCTTTTATGGGAAAAAAGGCAAAAAATTGAAATTAAAAATGTGCATAACTGCTGTGTATATTCATAGGCATCACAGAAACCAAATTGGGCACCGGAAAATCCAGCGATTTATGGTGCAATTAATACTTTGACAATTGTACCTGTTGGATGGGCATCATATATGGCATATAAATATGGCGGAGGTTGTATTTTTGACTCTTGATTTTTTCGATTAACGTGTTATCAAGTATTTCATTCATAGGTTAAACATACTCATCGAAATTTATTGAATATACGCAAACTAAATTAACTGCTGGTAGCCTTAAGTTAGCATTTTTCAACTCTGTCCAAATAGAATGTGGCAAAAATACTTATCACATTAATTTCCTATAAAGCAGGTAATTAAACAGCAGATAATTGAAAATTTTGTGACTTATTAAAAAAGTTAGATCGAAATTTCTTACTAAAAATCATATCATGAATTTTAACAACTTATAAATTAAGGTAGTATTTGTATACGCCAATATAAAAAGTACAATGATAAGAAGTAAAAACTTTTTTACTGTATAGTATGAAATTTGAAAGGTTTGTTTAAAATTTTTTTTCAATTTTGAAGGTTTTTCACATTGTGATACAACGTTAGCAATGGGATTATATGGAGGTAGTATGATCTGTGGATTTTTTACGATTCCATTGGTAAAAAGAAGGAACTATCGTTACGTAAGCTTTAATTTTTAATTGATGAATTGTTTTATTTAACTTTGTTTTGTTGTTATTATTACATATATTACTTTCTTTCGAAATGTTTATATTTGATTTTAGTTCTATTTTAAATCTTCGGCTTGAAATTTCATAGTTGCAGCTGTTCCGTAATATACTTGTGATGCATTTGACTGGACTTGGAGCAGCACTTACATTCTTTAAGGTATTTTGATTTTGCTCTATTCCAAAAATAAACAAAGTTAAGCAATAAAGAAAGCTATTATCTTTTAAAATTCATAAGAAGTATAGCAATTAAATAACTAAATTATCTTATATGAAAATGTTTGAATTACCGAGAAGCTATGATAGCATTGCAAAAAAAAAAAAAATGAAAAGAATGCAATGCTATTTTTTATTTGCAGTAATCACAATAACACTTAGTTTATGTGTTAAAGAAATATTTTCATTCAATTAATTTTAATATTCTCTCAAAGCTTAATTGCTTATTTATAAAAATATATCAAACGATACACGAAGAAATATCGCAGTTTTTTAAAAAAAAAATAGTCAATTATAATTGCTTTGTAATATTAGCAATTATTTATGTGAATAGTTAATTATAATTAATTAGTTTATAGTTGTTTTATAATATTAGTAATTATTTATATGAATAATTGTATAATTAATTAGTAACATTTTAATGTGATTAATATAAATAATCAATAACATAATTATAATTGAAGAATTTCTAACAATTTTTAAAACTTTAAAAAAGAAAAAAAATTAAATCATATAAAAAAGGTTTTGTTGCATTTTATTTAGAATTATTGGAAATATTTTATAGATTAATCACAAAGCTGGCTTATTATTAGTACCATACGTTCTGTGGACAGGCTTCTGTACGTATTTCATGTACATTATGAATAAAATGAACACATCGGAACAAAAGTAAACGTTGAGCAATTTGTTGAACTTTGCTGAATTTGACAATTTTTTAACATACTTTTTTCTGCTTTATCTTCTCGTCCAATCTCCTTCAGTCTTTTTTTTTTCTCTACTTCTACATCTTTGTCTTTACCTCTCTCCTCCCACCTTATTCTGTTTCTTTCTTGATTTCTTAAATTTTTACTACACTCGAGAAGTTTTGTTTTTTTTTTTTTTTTTTTTTTTTTTTTTCATTCCTTGCTTTTTCCAAAATATATTTTCAGTTTTATTTTGAAATAAAAATTTTTTAAATTAATTTTGAAATTTTTGAAAACTATCTTTATATATATATACATGGATAATATATATATATATGATTGTTTTCATTTCACATTTCATTCTACCTCAAAAAATCAATTTAATCATTGTGCATTGTTCATTTGCCTTAACGGTCCATTACTAATTAATTGTAGAATAAATTAGTTTATTTTTCCTCAAGTTTTAACAATTCGTTTGGTTTTAAAATTTTTTCATTGATTTTCATCAAAATTTCATAGTATGATTTTTCCTTTTGCTCGTTTTTGCAATTCTCTCTTTTTTGTTTCTTTTTCATAATTAATTCATTTGAATTTTGTAATTTTTGGGGAACACATAGCAAAATTTTTTTTTTTTAGTTAAAATACCTCAGTGAAAAAGATGTTGTAAATGTAAAATAATCATTAATGAATACGTATGATTGTTTATTATGATTAATCATGATTATTCAGCTCATAAATAATTCTGATAAGTCATAAGTAAATATGTGTCTGTTGCATATATTTTTTGAGAAATATTTAAGGTTGAATTGCGGGCATTTTTCGGTTTCATGTTGTTTATCATTATTTCATTTTTGAATAATTACTGAAAAATGCTTAAAAAGATTTATTCATTTCAAATTTTGATTTGTTTTTCTGTCAAAATTTTCTTTCATCTTTTAATAGCATACAAGAAAATATAACGTTGGCATTGATTCTCCGATTCCATTGCGTTCTTATTCCGGTTTTTATTCAATTTTAAAATGAATAGCACTAGGGATGATCCATTAAAACTAATATTGTGGATCGTTTTCATGTTGAGGACGCTGAATTCAAAAGTCAAAAATTAATGTCAACAACTATAATAATTTTGTTATGCATTACAGTCGCGCTAATTGATATTCATTCAAATTATAAATTGGAATCAGATTCTTCGATTACTATTCAGTAATTGAAAATTGAAGGATTGTAAATTTGAAGCGTTTATTTTTTGAAAATTTTCAATTATAGTAAATTGTATATTCTACTATATACTTGTTTTCAAATAAAAATTTGTAAGCAGAATTTCGGGATTAAATTGTTCAGAAATTGAGTACAACTAATCAAACATTGAAGAAAATGGCACTAATTGATTTATTGTTATTATTGAGTTCTCTCAAATGCTTTTTTCGGAATAAATTTTAAAATAAAAGATCAGCTTTGCTGGTCGATAAAGTTTTTGTTTTTTGAATCGCCTTTAATTGATTGAAAAATCTGTTTTTTCGAAAAAGTGTAATTTCAAAATATCTTTCATCTCTTTCGATGTTTAAATTCCTTCTTTATCATTTTCTAGCTGTTGCAGCTGCTCAGTGAGAAATGTATACACATCCTGGAACCTTTTTTCTCCCTCCTCCTTCATATAATTTTTGAAAGTTATTTGGAGTGAAAAATTAGAAAATCATTTGGAACCAATTATTTCTTTTATCATTAATCCTTTGGTATACTGATATTAATTATTTTTACTCTCACAATTACATTTGATTATTTTCTAAATTGAATTGAATTTTCACTTTGCTATTTTGAAAAAAGTAAAACATTTAATTTAGTAAGTTGCAAATTTGATGCGACATGTAAGGATCTTGAAATAATTTGAACAACAAGGGATACAAAATATTCCAAAACAATAAATAAATTTTATTACTTAGAATCAAATGCAAAAGCAAGAAAATGCTAAAACTCAACATTTCGGAGAAATTCAATGTGAATACTAAAATTTTGAAAACCTTCCGTGATGTAGTGCAACTTTGAAAACTAATTTAATAATTAAGTTAAACAGGGAAACAAGGAGGTAGATTTATTTTTTTTCTTGATTCTGTTTTTTCGGCAACGTGCTTCCTGCTTTTGTTTATCGAATGATAAAAAAATGTATTAAGACGGATAAATGGAAAAGAAGTGATATAAATGATGTGGTAAAGTTAGACCTCAACAACCAGTTATTTCATCTTACAACAAATCATCGGGCAGAAATATCGATGCATTTAGTACAGTTAATATAACTCAATATAATCTGATGTAATTAAACATGATCTAAGATAATATATATTGATGAAAATATCCATAGGAATTAAGGCTTACTCTTGAAAATGAACAACGATGATGATGGAGACAGTTGTCCTGATGCAAATGACAGTGGAATGTTGAACGATAAGGTGATAATGTGAAATAACCGCCTAACAGCCAAAATCAAATCAGCATTATCATGCTCCAAGTCCTCCTGGTCCTTCAGATACTTCTGATCCTTTCGGTCCTCTTCTATAGTATAATATTCACAAACGTAACCTAATATAATTCTCTTACAAGCTTACAAGCTAGACAATATAAAATAAACTATATTGGTGTCCGATTTTTTCATCAAATTTAATGCGAACAACAGATTAGATGACCCTAAAATAATTACGAGAAAACTATTAAAATTCTTAAAAATATTCGGCAATGTGGCATAAATTGTAAGCCATAAGCAATGGTTATAATCGACGCAGCCGAATTAGATGCTAAGGCTCATTTGCATAACATAACAGAAAGCAGCCTTGTGTTTCCTAATTTTTTTCCACACTTTTTCATGATTAAAGAAATTTTTTTCGTAATAGTTTTATGAACATTACTATTGTCTGAATTTTATCATTCTGTGAATTTTACCTGGCCTACATAATTGTTAATCATTTTCTACCATATCTTAGCTGCTCTTTGTTGACAATAAATAATGAGAATAAGGAATAATAACAAATTTCGCCATATCTGAACTAGCAGCGTCTTCGATATACTCTGAAATGAAATATAATGTGGTTTCTACCGAGCGATATCTTTTATGAATCCATTTTTAAATTTGCAACATTTAAGAATTCCTCTTTGATGAAAGAATCATTAGAATTGGCAGGATAAAATTGCTTCAGAAAGTTATTCCTACTGCTACTTCTCATACCTATTGCTGTTGTAATATTCCTTAAATCACTGAAACAGTCTAAGGATTTTTCAATTAAAAAGAAATGATGGAACTATTTATGATTCATATCAAAACAAGGTGCGCTTTATATACTTCGATAACGGAAGCAATGTGTATAATTTGTCTGTTATTGTTGACGCGTTAAATAATTCGTTCTTCGCCAATCTGTTTTTTTACGCTTTTGCTTATGGAATGGTAAAAGAATGAATTAAGGTGGATAAATAGAAAAGTGATGTAAATGGTGCGATTAAATTAGATCTCAATTACCAATCATTTTATCTTACAACAAATTATCAGGAAACTTTTATAAGAAGATACGGAGAAATAATTTCCATTCTAAATCTTCTGTGCATTGTTTTGAAAAGAAATTCACTATCAAATTCTCTTTCCTTAATCTGTTTATTTAGAATTTTAATTCCAAATTTTTTCTGCGTTATAGAAATTTTGTGAACAAGCAGAAATATTGGTGCATTTGGTCAGTGGACTTCTTATTGCAAATGTGTTGCAAAATTTGTATTTGCTTGTTATATTTCAAAGAATTAGTGATTGAATTCAAAATTTGTGAAAAATAATTTAAGCAATTTCGAGTGTGTTGCAGACATTTTTGTGTTCATGCATATTGCTTGCAAAACTTTTCTGAGTTATGAGCATTAAACTCATAGAAAGTTGCAAGAGGAAATTTCTTTCTTTCACTGTTACAGAATTCAATGATAACTTACCTAAAATCAAATTGAAAAGCATGAGAATAAGTCAGTCTTTTGGGGAAGTTCAATATGAGTACTGCAGTTATTGAAAAACTTGAAAATCAAGGAGTTAAGTAATTTGAAATAACTGAAAGTCTTACAATTGGAGTGAAAAGAGTAGAAAAAAAGCCAAATTCTTACAATTATTTTCAGAAAAACTCTTGTTTGATTGTTTCACTTCGATTGTTTTTCAGAAGATTACATTCACATTTTACGCCTCGAAAATCACAGGTATTTTCTATGATTGAACAACAATATTTGAAACAATTTTGAAACAAATTTTGCCAATTACCGGTGATCCTGAACTTTTTTTTTTTTTTTAAAGAAGTTCTTAGTATCATACGGAATTCTAATCAAAACATCCAAATAATCTTGAAACTTTAAATTGGAAAAGAATGAACTAAGATAACGATCTGCAACTTAATGCCTCACAATATGATCCATTCGGTTTCTTGGTACCGACAATTTTAAGAATCAAATTTTTCTTCAAAAGTTGTGAAAGAAGAATAACTCATGGGACCACATCATAGAGATGAAGATCAACAACAAACACTTATCGAGGATGACCAACAGCCATTTGGCATTTATTCCGATTCGTCACAGAACTTTCAACTTTAATCGAGATTCATGTCTTTCCTGACGCATCAAGCTTAGCATATAATTTTTTGGATTTATTATTTCGGTTCGTTTTCTCTGTTCACAATAAATTTCAGGTATTTTATATGATTTTTTTTGGCATCAATATTTTTCATACTTCTAAATCCAAGTTTTTAAATCATTATTTGTTCGAGATTGTTTTTTTTCGCAATTTCTTATTCATAGGCTTACTTAACAGTGCTTTCGGTAACGCTGATATGCTTTGTGGACGTCATGTGCTTCTTGGTGAATGCACCAAAATTGCATTACATTCATTGATGGGTATGGTATACTTGCAAGACCTTCTAGGGATAGCTACTTTGATAAAATGGTTTAAATTTGATCTTTTTGAAAAAACTTAATTGAATTCTTACTCTAATATTTTCAAGGATTTAAGTGCGATAATACAAATGTGGTCATCTGATAATTCTGAAAATATTAACAGTTGTATATTACTAAAATTCGTGTGTATTATTATAAAACTATAAAAATATTACTATAAAAACTATTATATTACTATAAAAACTTATTCGAAATCATGTAAGTTCATGATACCGAACTATTAAGTCAATTCTGAATTTCAGGTCAATTGCATGCCGGCTTATTTGGGTGCCATGCATCAGAAAGCATCGATAGCTGTGATAATATCTGTTTTCTGGCTTTCAAATGAATTTGTCGTGTGCTAAAATAAAGATTTGGTAATCATAATAATAAATGTGCTTTACTCAAGGATGACCATTCGCGAAAGTACTACAAGTCTTCAGAAATGGAACTTAGTTATATGGACTGAAGTTAAGTGTTTCCGTCAACGCAGAAATTAAGCTGTGATTATCAACTAATCAACTAGTGATATTTCTTTTCACTTTGAGAATGTTCGTTCATAATATATATTGTTATGTTCATACTGTTGTTTTATTTGAAAAATAGCTTTGCTTTCACAGTTGACATCATCCTTGCTCGTTTGACCGTTTAATTTATTTGCAATGAAAATATTCTACTTCTCTGATTTATGCATCGAAATGAAATGAGGAGACAGCTTGAATTCAAATGCTTAAACTTCACTGTTAGGTAAGAATTCAAATCGTCAACGGTTTCTGAAAACGAAAAAGTGTATTGCTTACTAATTTTCTTTTTGCTTTTGTCTGATCTTTTTTGGACTACTTCTCCTTCGCTGGAAGTACACATTAGTACATAATACCAAAGTCGATAGCTGTGTACTGTGTTGTCTCACTCGGTAATCTTCAGTCGTAAGCGCATTCATTAATTGAAATTTCATTTAGAAACAAATGAATTTGGTTGAAATAAGTGAAGTTCTTAACAACCCTAAAGAATGATTTAAAAAAATTATTTTTTATTTTCCTTAATCAAACTAATCATCGATTAAGAATGATACATATATTAAGTGTTGTTTCTAGTAAGTTAGAATCTCTGCTTATACAAACAACCAATAAATTTTATAGTTGTAAAAAACTGAAGTAAAAACCGGTGGGACGATTTTTAATTATGCATACATGCTTTTTGACCATATCTGAAATGTAACTATTTTAACACTTTCAAGAACTTAAATGATTAAGAGACGTAAGAGCGTAAATTAAGAAAGTTGCTTTTTTGTAACCTTTCCGTAGCTTAAGAAAAGTTGCAAAAATATCCTTTGTCCGCTTAAAGAGCAAACGTTTTCTTGAAGGGTAGAAAAGTTTTTTAATTTCAATTGCTGAAAACATTTCATAACACTTTTAAAATATCCCATAATAGTAACTTATAAATCAATTCAACGAATCATGTAAGTCAATCTTTTGAAAATGCGCTTCAAAAGCAATTAGTAGCAAAGAATTGTTCTTTATCATTGGTTAGTTAAGTAATTTTTTCCTCCAAATGACTCCCCCCCGTCTCCCCCCTACTCCCCATCAACATAATTGAAGCGGGAGAAACTATTTGATTGATCCACTCAAATTACTTCTTAGATGAGATCTTATTCAATGATCAATTGTATTAATGCAACGAACAACAGCAATCCCTTTTCGATTCCGGCAGTATATATTCATTTGTGATAGTGATTGCTTATAATAACTTTCGTAGAGATAAGTAATAACATCTAAGTATTGCTAATCTTTGGCCGAAGAGGGAAAAAGACTGACAGTAGTAGAAAGAAGTTCAGGCTAATTTCGTTCCATTATTCTAATGATCAAATTTTCGTCATTTCCCGATTTTATATCGGCAAACTCAATCTTTTTCCTTCTCATCAAGTTAAACTTACCCGGAATTGCGAAGGTGTCATCTTAGGGTATCTTTTCGGAAGTGTCGTTAATGCTATCTTATTATGAAAAATATGATATTCGAATATTTCAAGTTAAATAATAACAATGCCAGCAAGTTGTTAAGTTTGACTGTTTATTGGTTCAGCGTCAATTATTTCGTCTTTAAGAACAAAATATTGATAGGAGTACGCAAAGAGATTCGATAAATCGCCAAAAAAAGTGATTAAATGGCAGCGAATGAACCCAATCCACTTCATGTGAGTTATTTGTGTGTTTCATTGGATCTAGCAACATTCTAGTTGCTCTTTTAAATTTTGAAAATATTTTCAAATTTACTTTCAGAACACTTTGGATTTAAAACTTTGGACAGCCTCTTTATCTGGTTCATTCATACCAAAGATATCCATTGACAGAATGCTTAAAAGCCGTGAACTGGGTGGACGTGAACGGCCGATAAGTTATCATTTATCATCTACGCCAAAAGGATCTATTTTTGATAGCTCAATAAGTAATCAAAGATCGTCTCTATCAAATGCATCCAATGCTTTCACGATGAGCGAGAAAGCTTATCTTGTTAATAGGTGAATAATTCAATTAAATTTCAATTAAACTGATTCAATTAAATTTTACCCTTGACGTCTGTTATTTCTACTTCCTTGTACGTTTACTTGTATATTGTTGTTGTTATTAACTATAGATTTCTACCCAATGGTTGGACTTTGATCGCAATGAATCCCGATCGTCAGTTTTTCCGTTGTTTGCATTTATCTAACGAGGAATTTGTTACTTTAGATCATGGTAAATGTTTCCTTCCAATTACTGTTGATAAATTATCGATATTTGCCCTTGTAAAATTTCTCACATAAAACATAATATTAAATTTAACAATTCTTTCCGGTTTTGTAAAACATAAGATTAACAATATTTCAAATTAGGAATGTAACAATAATTATTATTCAAAATTTATTTCGTGAAATACTTATCATAATTTAATAAATAAGTTTATCGGTGGTATTTTTTTACCATATATCAAAAATGATATTACTGTATTCCGTATAATTCCGTAAAATGTTCAAAAATTATTATTAAATTATGCTTTGTTTCTTTTTTCATACAATTTTTATTTTCTCTTCTTTTATATAAATATTTACTAAATAAAATTTAAATTTTTTTTAGATTTAAAATTGTTGCAGAAAGACGGTTATATTTTTTTGTCCGTCAACAATCAGCATATAAATTAGTGAAAGTAAAACGTTTACCTACCGCAGGACAAAATCTAATTACTGATTTTACTTGCAGTACAAGGGGTGATCAGTTAGCATACACAACTTATCATACATATGGTATCTTTTTCTACTCACTGTTTTTATAAATTTTTCTTATTATTTAACCAAAATTTTAAGTAATTTTTTTTTTCATAAATCATCGAATCAAGTAACGAAAAAATTCGATGAATATTTTAATTGATTTTTCAATGTAAATAATTGTTCAGTTATTGTAGTTCGTTTTGCTCACGCAGTACAAATTGATGATGAAGCAAATTGGGCGACATTTCGTGTATTACCAACAGCTCATAGATGGTGGATTAATGCTTAATAATATTGCTGCATTTCTTTTTTTATTTTTTCTTTAAATAAATTATTTGAATTTAAATTTTTGATTCATTTTAGGTCAAATTTTTATATTTTGTTTTTGTTCTGTTTTACAGCAAATTGTAAGAGTGTTTTATTTTCTCTTTGTTTTGTAGTAGAAACATGTGCACTTTCTTATTAAAAAAATAATTTTTTTTCATAAAAACTTTGAAATTTTAAATAACGGAAAAAAGAATATAAAAATTTCAGGGCAACATATTATAGCCTACGATACACATTAGATGATGAACATTTGATAATTGGTGAAGACAGCGGCTATGTAGCTATCATTGGTACCAAACAATCATCATTTTATTCAGTGTGAAATTTTTCATTAGTTTGAAAATTAAACTAAAGTTAAAAAGAATAAAATAAAATTCAGCATAATGTTTTCCGCATGATGCATGTGATAATGGAAGCAAATTGCGTTATGATTTGCAGTGCAAACAAAACTTTATTGCAAAAATATTCTGGAAAAATTTTAAGAAGCTTTTTTTTCCAAATCCGGTTTGCAAAATTTACTGTAATATTGTATACTGTATGTTTTATATTAAAACTGAAAAAAAAAAGTTCAGAATTAAATTTTAAAAAAGAAAAGAAATGGAACGCTTTTGCAGTTTAAAGCTCATGATAATGACGTTATAGCAGTTCACTGCTCAAAAGCTAATCCAAATCTTTTCTACAGCGGAAGTGCTGATGGATATTGCAAAGTAAGAGAATTTTTTTTCTTTTCGATATTCAATTATTAAATTGATTGTTAAAAAAAATCAACGATAAAAATAATTTAACAGTATTCGTTTGTACTGGATCTTTTACATAATCAAAATTGAAAAGAATTTAGTTTAATGATAAATGAAATTATGGAGCTACAGTTTAGTGATTTATATAAGTAAATATATATATAAACGAATACTGTTAAATTATTTCTAGTTTCGGTAAGATTACATACTGTTATATATACGTATAAACTAAAAATCATTGCATTTAGTTGTGGGATGGTCGCACAGTTAATAATAATCCGGTTGCGGTATCAGCCGGAAATAAATATTGTGTAAATTATATTGATGGTGATAGTTATGATAAATATATCGTAACAACTTCTGCTGATGGAATAATTACTATTTGGGATTTGCGTCGATTTTCCGAGGTTCATTTCAAAAATTTTTTTTATCATAAATAATTGTGTAATAACCAATTTACGTATAGCATATTAGATAGAAAGATTTCGCTTTTTTTCTTCTTTTCCTCTTTTTATTACCATTTCATGCATCCATTAAAATAATCCATTTTTAGAATGTTTCATTTAACCTACAACAAGAACAGGAAGCAACTCATTCAGAAATAATAAACCATTTTTATGCAGGTCATTAATTATTAATTTATTTTGTTTGCGAAAAAATTATTGTAACTAAAATTACAAATTAAATTAGCTGTTATTGGAAAAACGACAAAGAATTTAATAAATGAAAAGCGGTCCATTGATCATTTACAAATTTTCAGTAGGATATGATATAATTTTCCACATTAATAGTTTGACATTAATATTGAAATTAAACTAATAATACATTTTAATTAGCACTAAATATAAAACAGCCAAATACGCTGGAAAATTTTTGGCGAGCAAAATTTTCACCAGAAAGAACCGGACATCGATATATTTATTGCAGTAACAATTTTGGATATGCATATAGTAAGAGTTATACAAATAATTTTTACTTGTTAATTAATTATCTGAGTAATTAATTGGAATGAGTGCTAGTTTGCTTTTTTTCGTGCTTTTTTTTAGTTTGCGATATTTTGTCCGGTGAAGTAATTCGATCATATCAAGAATGCACCAAACAAATATGCGATAGCAGTTGGCATCCAAACGATAATGAAATTATTAGCGTATCGGTAACACAAGCAAATGTTTTTTTATTGATTTATGATCTTTACAATATCATAGATAAACCGAAAAAAATTATTTTTTATTTTTTAAATAAAATTTAGCTTGAGAAGAAAAAGCAAAGTTTAAAAAGAAGAAATTGTTTAGTTATGTGGTGCAATCACAGGATGGTATTATGGCCGCGAATGTGCTAATTACATCGATTAAATAATTCGTTAAACAATAATTTTGATTTGGAAAAAAAACCATTATTTCTACTGCAAAATTTTAAGTGTTATTTAATATTTTCTTCTTATATAAATTTTATTGCTATAAACATTTCTGATATTATTTATTTTTTTCCTACATTGTTCTCAGATAATTCAATAGATTCTTTCGTTAACAACAGTAGCCATAGGATACTTCTCTTTTCTTCACATAAGTTAAGTTTAAAAAGAAGAAATTGTTTAGCAGTGTGGCTTCATTAATTTCATTTTTGCTAAGTTTTTTTTGCAAATTTAAGTTTAATACAATGAAATTGAGCCAAGTTAGTATGCAAATTAAGTGCATCATCTAAGTATTTTTTATCTGCAAAACTCGTCATCACTCTTTTGTAAATTTTCGTTTCTTTTTTATAAATTTCTGTTCCAAATATGCTTTTTCACTGTATAAATTTAGTAAAAAGAAAAGTTACATTTATTTCCCAAATTCTTCTAAATTGAATTGTCTCATCATTTTTTATGTTTTTCCTTTCTGAATTTTTATTTTTTTTTAAGTTTCTGAAGAATCATGCCTGTCCAATTTATGATTTCTACATTTAAAACAGAGATATGAAATTTAGAAAGGCGACAGACGTTATTTGATCATTTTTTTCTTTTGTGATTTTTGATTTTATAAGTGACTCAAAACTCGTACTACAGCCGAAATTATATCAGTTGACAAAATTTTATTTGGAAATGTAGATTGAAAATTAAAAATCAAAATTGGTAGAAAAATTTCAAAAAAAACAATGATATGCAATGCATCAAATAGTTTAAATAGTTTATTCAAGAATTTTTCCTTACATTTTGACTGAGATGTTTTCAGCATATTTCAAAATTTATCAAAAGTGACATCCATTTTATTGGTAGTTGTGGTGAATTTCATATTTGAATAATTATTTAAATCATCAAATCAAGTTTTCCTTAAATCCAACCTCGTTTCCTTTTGCTTTTTAACTCATTTACTTTATGATACATTTCATTTCATTTACATCGAATCCTACAAATTCGATTTGAATCGCCACATTTCTTTGAAAAATCATCTGAAATGGAAAAAGTTTTAAATATGCAAGTCTGATAAAAAAGATATTTGAAAGTATTATTTAATATTAAAGTTTGTTGTTGTTCCATTAATCAAATAAACGAAGGAATATTGTAATGGAATAGAGTTGGACCACACCGTGAAACAACACTTAAACGGTTGGATGTTATTTTTTTTCTTTTTTTGAACAAGGTACTTGACAGAAAATATTTAAGTAATTTGGATAATTCTAAGAATGATTTACTAAGAAATTTTCGTTTTTAAAGAGAATTCAAATTCACAGCTCCGTTTCATCAATTTGATTTTAACTATTGAAATTTAAAGGAATGCAAAGGTTTTAGCGAAGCATTTCCGTTTACTGTAATATGGATGATAAATATCTTACAAATATTTTTATATTTACATAACCACTTGCTGAACCAATCATCAAATGTTCGTCATCTAACGCGTAACGTACGCTAAAATATATTTCTCTGAAATTTTTATATTCTTTTTTTTCTTTATTTAAAATTTTAAAGCTATAATAGGAAATTAATAGGAAATCGCACATGTTTCTACAACAAAAGCTTTGTATTGTGACAAAATTTTTGCATTTCAGGTGTGCTTGCTTTGCATTAATTTTAAAATTTAAATATTAAGCAATTGAATTCAAAGCTTGTAAAAAGAAGTAAAAAGTTTTGGAAATTTTGAGGACATTTTTGTATTCTTGCATGTATTTTTCTGATGTTTGCAAATCTCTGCTAAAACCCAGAAACTTTAAAGGGGGAATTTTATTTCTTGACTTTCATAAAATTTAATCACAACTTACTTAGAATCAAATGCAAAAGCAAGAAAATGCTAAAACTCAACATTTCGGAGAAATTCAATGTGAATACTAAAATTTTGAAAACCTTCCATGATGTAGTGCAGCTTTGAAAACTAATTTAATAATTAAGTTAAACAGGGAAACAAGGAGGTAGATTTATTTTTTTTCTTGATTATGTTTTTTCGGCAACGTGCTTCCTGCTTTTGTTTATCGAATGATAAAAAAATGTGTTAAGACGGATAAATGGAAAAGAAGTGATATAAATGATGTGGTAAAGTTAGACCTCAACAACCAGTTATTTCATCTTACAACAAATCATCGGGCAGAAATATCGATGCATTTAGTACAGTTAATATAACTCAATATAATCCGATGTAATTAAACATGATCTAAGATAATATATATTGATGAAAATATTCATAGGAATTAAGGCTTACTCACTGAAAACGAACAACGATGATGATGGAGACAGTTGTCCTGACGCAAATGACAGTGGAACGTTGAACGATAAGGTGATAATGTGAAATAACGCCTAATAGCCAAAATCAAATCAGCATTATCACGCTCCAAGTCCTCCTGGTCCTTCAGATACTTCTGGTCCTTTCGGTCCTCTTCTATAGTATAATATTCACAAACGTAACCTAATATAATTAACCTCTTACAAGCTAGACAATATAAAATAAAACATATTGGTGTCCGATTTTTTCATCAAATTTAATGCGAACAACAGATTAGATGACCCTAAAATAATTACGAGAAAACTATTAAAATTCTTAAAAATATTCGGCAATGTGGCATAAATTGTAAGCCATAAGCAATGGTTATAATCGACGCAGCCGAATTAGATGCTAAGGCTCATTTGCATAACATAACAGAAAGCAGCCTTGTGTTTCCTAATTTTTTTCCACACTTTTTCGTGATTAAAGAAATTTTTTTCGTAATAGTTTTGTGAACATTACTATTGTCTGAATTTTATCATTCTGTGAATTTTACATGGCCTACATAATTGTTAATCATTTTCTACCATATCTTAGCTGCTCTTTGTTGACAATAAATAATGAAAATAAGGAATAATAACAAATTTCGCCATATCTGAACTAGCAGCGTCTTCGATATACTCTGAAATGAAATATAATGTGGTTTCTATCGAGCGATATCTTTTATGAATCCATTTTTAAATTTGCAACATTTAAGAATTCCTCTTTGATGAAAGAATCATTAGAATTGGCAGGATAAAATTGCTTCAGATAGTTATTCCTACTGCTACTTCTACTGCTACTTCTCATACCTATTGCTGCTGTAATATTCCTTAAATCACTGAAACAGTCTAAGGATTTTTCAATTAAAAAGAAATGATGGAACTATTTATGATTCATATCAAAACAAAGTGCGCTTTATATACTTCGATAACGGAAGCAATGTGTATAATTTGTCTGTTATTGTTGACGCGTTAAATAATTCGTTCTTCGCTAATCTGTTTTTTTACGCTTTTGCTTATGGAATGGTAAAAGAATGAATTAAGGTGGATAAATAGAAAACAGTGATGTAAATGGTGCGATTAAATTAGATCTCAATTACCAATCATTTTATTTTACAACAAATTATCAGCAAACTTATATAATAGAAAGAAGAATTTCCATCTGATATAATTTATTTTCTAAATCATCTGTGCATTGCTTTATTTTCGAAAAGAAATTTTTTATCAAATTCTCTTTCCTTAATCTGTTCATTTATAATTCATACTTCAAACTTTTCTTTTCATTATGGAAATTTTGTGGACAAGCAGAAATATTGATGCATTTGGGCAGTGTATTGCAAAATTTGTATTTCTTCATTATTCGTTAAAAAATCATCAATTAGAGAACTTGCTCTTGCATAATGTTGTCTGTCGTTTGCAAAACTTTGCAAAGCGCAGAAACTTTGAAGAGATTAGCAAAATAATGAAGAAACAGGAAATAGAATAATTGATGCTATTTACAGCTGCATCTTTTAATTGTTTTCTGTCGTTAATTTGACAACCTTAATGTTTTTTTCAATGAAACACTTTATCAAACCAAAAACTGATTAAAAATATGAAAACATTTTGTAAAGAAAATAATGTGCACATTTATGTTATCAAACTGAAAGCATAGTACCTTTACTCTGATTTGATCAAGAAATATTTCTTTTGCTGTCAAATTTGAAATAATTTCTTCCGCAAAAAATTTTTTTGAGATTTTTTAATTTATTCACAACTGAATAAAATAACAGATACTAATGTTAAATATTTCATTTTTTTTGCCAAATTTGTTCTTTAGTATTTTTTTTTTCGAATTTTTTTTAAAATTCATTAAAAGTCTGATCTCTTTGAGAAAGCAAACGTAGCATACTTTTGATAAGATAGCATGTTGACGCCACAGTCTTTGAAAACTTAGAAAATTTTTGGAAAAAAATTGTGGAAAGCACAAAAGCTTTAGCAAAATCCTTCGAAGACTAATTAAATTTGTCCTGAAGTTTTTAAAATTTGGTATTAAAATGTAACTTCTGAAATGTCTCTTTTTTTTTTAAAAATATCTCATTACATTGCATATATAATCAAATACTTATTGCTCATTTTTCCACAAAGCTTTCATTTCAAAAGAAAAATATTCTCTCATGGGTAGCTGCTGAAATTCACCAAAGATCGGGTAAGTTTGGCAAACTGCTACGGTAATAACACTTGTTCTGAAATACCTTCTGTGTCATTTATGCTTGTTTTTTTCATTTTTCAAAAAATATATGAAATTCATTAGTTTTAGTAAATTCAAGTTTCCTACTGAAATCATTACAATTTCGTTCCACAAGCATAGCTGCAGAATAGTTGTTTTTGTAATGTCTCAAAATGGGTTTTATTCCACTTTTTCTTTCATTGATGTGAAACCAATGTAAAAAAAGTTGACATTAAAGAGACAAACTAATAAATGAACAACAAATTAATTAATTAACCAAACCAATCAATAATTTATGCCTGCTGCTTTATAGATATTAAAATTACGCGAGTTTTTTAAAGAGATTTTTGTTGTCATAAGTTATCATTTATTTTAGAAGACCTTTTCATTTGTAATAAATTTGCTTTCTTCGCTGTTTGCTTTCTGTTTCAAAATTAATACATACCAGAAATTCGCTATAGATGAAAATTTGTGAATTTACTGAATTGTTTTTGAATTAAATGAAATTTTCGAAACATTTCAAATGTTCAAAAAACCAAAATAATTATGTTAAGATAATTTGGCTTTACCCAAATAATCCTATACTTGCGATTACTTCGTTGAATAAAAAAATTTTTAATTCTTCTTGCCCAAAAGAATTAATCTCGCATGTCAAATTCCTACATACAGACGTTGAGAATTTATTCAACAAATCATAAATGAAACTATTGCATGTAACTGCTGAAATATTTTAAAGATCTAATTCGTGGCTGTTTTTATATGTAACCAAAAACGCTATGTATATGGGATTTTTCTTTCCTAATACTTTTCCAGTCCTTGATAAGCTTTGGCATTCGACATTGCTAATCCTTTGTTCCCATCTCCTATTCAATCTTCAAGCTCACAATTTAACTCCTAAAAATTTCCTTTTTTTTTATCAGCAAGGAACTCATATTACTGTCATCAATAAACTTTTAACAAGCACCGCGCTTTCCGTGCTTCCATGTAATATCTCGAAACAAATCAATAATGTGTGCTAAGTGCTACTTCAAAGATATTAAGGACAGGAGATTTTTTATATTAAATTGAGTTATTTTGTCTTTCTTCTATCTCAGTGAAGCTGATTTTGAAGTTTTAAAAACATTTAAAAACGATGAAATTAATAAAGAAAAAAGTGTTTTTATTTAATTGAAATCACACACTTTAATTTTACAACGAATGAATTTTTTTCTTCGTAAAAATAATTTTGGATTTTGGCATCATACTTTTTATTCTAGTTCTTAAATTCTTTATGGATCTGTAGCATTTTGTTGTCAACTATTAGATAATGAAATGAATGAAATAAAGCATTTCGATTTTGACAGAAGCAAGTATTTTGCTTGCTATTGTGATTTCTGCTTGTTTTTTTCTTTTCTTAAAGAATATATGAAATTTGCTAATTTTGGTAAATTGAGTTTTTGACTTAATTTACATTTTTTCCATTTCTCCTATAAAAATAGCTACAGAGAATAGCTATTTTCTTATAATGCCTCTAAATTGGGCAATCTTTAAATCATCAATTCGTAAAGTTTTCACTTTTATACAAAATCCCAAAAAAGGTATATTTACAATGGAATTGCTATAAACACGTCTTTTTTGATTATTTATTGCATTTTTTAAGTAATGTATTAAATGAAATAAATATTAAATCTTATTTTTTTTCTTGCATTAAAAGCAACTAAACCAAAATACTTAAACACCCAAAATAACCCAATGTAATCCTGTATAATTGAAGATGATCTAATATGATATATGTTGATGAAAATATCTATGAGAATTAATTTTCCTGGACTGAAAATTGCACAAAGATGTCGATGGGACAGTTCTGTTAAAGTACATAGTATTGAACGACGAAGATGACGATGTAAACTAACTCTATAAAGCCAAAGTCAATCAGTTTCTTCTTGCTAAAGCATAAAATAATATTTACAGACATGACCCAAAAGTTAGGTAATAAAAAACAAAACTATGTTGGCGCCTGTTTTGCTCATTAAATTTAATGTGAAATATTTAACAAAGTAAATGACACTCAAATAGTAACATATTTTCTTGAAAATCATGAAAATATTAGCCAGAGCTAGTTCTAGGCCATAAAAAATAGTTATAATCGATGCAAATGAATTAGATGTGAAAGCTCGTAGCAGAAAGCAGCTTGTGATTCGGCTTGGCTATCATGACCGTTTAAATTTATTTTTCTTAATTTTAAAAAAAATCAGGTTTTTTCCATATTTTTTCATGATTTAAAAAATTTAATATTTTATGAATTTTAACATTGTTTGAATTCAACCACTCTGTGAATTTTACCTGGCCCCATATGGTTGTTATTCATTTTCTACCATATCTTAGCTCTTTGTTGATAATAAATGATAAAAAGAGAAATCATACTTCTACAATACTTTTGGCTCAAAAAGCACACATTTCAAAAAAAAAAATAAATTTAAAAATGTTTCAAGAGTGATTGAAATTTTTTTTAAAATAAAATCTGATAAAATTCCGTTTCCGTTTTCAAACGTTGATTTAAAATAAATCATATGGCTCATCCAATACATCCATTCATTTTTTTCAACTGATAGGCCAAACCGTTCAATATTAATCTGATCGTTTATCAGAAAAAATATTTCTTATTTTACAATTCTCCAAAGAGCTTATAAATTTTTAGGCCTTAATGTTAGTTCATTTTTATTATTGTATATATAAATCAATGAATTGAATGTAAAAAATGGGTGGAGTAGTTTTACTGTTGTAAAGAAGTAGTTTACTCAGCCAATGAACCATACATTTAGTAATTCGTTAAATAAAAATTTTTGTTAATAAAAATTTTGTTAAATAAAAGCAATGCTTAATTTTTAATAGGTAATTCTCTAAATAGTTAAGATTCTCGCAGACTTTAATATTATGCAAAGATTTAAAAGCATACTGTAAAAAATATTATTGTAAAGAAACACTGTAAAGAAATGGTTTACTGAACCAATAGCTGATTGCCATTTAGTATTTATCTAATTTGTCAAATAAAACTATCGCATATTTCATAATGGATATATAATTTTATAATATCTTCGATCATTTATGCCATATCACTAAAATCTCCTGCAGTCGCTAAAATAAAATTAAATCCGTCTTGTTCGCGCTACAGTATACACAAAAAAATTGAAGAGTTCAACTTAAAGATCACTATTGCTCAGTTTTTATGCAAAATCAGAAGAGGTTATGCAAGAAATATAGTTTCTGTAATCACTTATAAAACGATCACAAAATCAAAAGCAACTCGTGATTCACCCCAAAATTAATCAGATGAATCATCGATTTCTTAAATTACCAAATGTAATTTAGTTTATTAAATAAATTCTTCAAAGAGTTAATAAATTTATATGCCTTAATGTTAGCTCATTTTTTTAATTGTTTAGATAAAATTCAGTGAATTGAACTCATACTGTAAAAAATGCCGTTCTTACAGAACAGGAACGGTTCACTTAGCCAATAGACACATCCAGTTTAGAATTTACCTAACTTGTCAAACAAAAATATCTCTTATTTTACAATTCTCCAAAGAGTTAATAATTTTACAGGCCTTAATTAATGTTGGTTCATTTTTATGGTTTATGGACACAATAAATTGAATGCATGCAGTGAAGAATGCTGCTGTAAGGAAATAGTTGTTAATGTTGGGAAATATTATTAATGTAAAGGTATCTGTGTATTTTGTAAAGTCCATCAGATATTTTGAAAAAGTAATGAATGTTAGAAATGAGTATGGAAAGTGTTATATATTTTATCAACCTTATCAATCTTTCAACATTCATTTATTTGCGACATAAAATATGATCTGAGCTCAATTTTATTTGATAAGTCTTTTTTTCGCATGCAAAAGATAAATTTAAATATTTATTATACAATAAAAATAATATACAATATTGCGCGTCGCATTCTCTGAAAGAATTGAAGCATTTCTGATGATCATTGCACAAAATGAGCTTTTATCAAAAACATGAAATAGAACTCTTCGAAATATAAAAATAAAATTTGAGAGAAAAAATTATGGCCATGGAAAAAATAAATTACAAATGTGCAACATAAAATTTTTTCTAAAAATGAATAGCTTATTCAATTCAAATAAAATAAACTTGGAAATGTTTGATTTCAAAACATTTTAATAAAAAAATAAAATAAAATAAATTTATGGACATATTTTGGTAAAAAAAAATTAAAATGTAAAATTGCGTTCAATATCGCGAAATTAGCACAAATCAAAATTATATCGATATTTCGTTTTCCGCGTGATAATAATCGTTTTGATAGGTTGTAATTTTGCTCGATTTTATTTCTTCTATCACTTCCACCGGTAAAGATTTGAACTGATTGTAATAATCGGTACCCATTTTGTCATTATAATATTCCGAATTTTTCAACAGCTCTGTTAAAAATATTATTTTAAAATATTTCAATTAGAATTTCTTTTTTTAAATTTTTAAATTTTACATTACATCAAGTGTGACAAATAAGATAAGAAGAAGGTTAATTTAATGAATTAATATGAGCGTTAACTGACGTGATACAAATATTATAAAATGTAAAAGTATAACGAGGACGCCGTATTGGCTTCCAGGTGACTTACCAGTTTCACCATTTTCTCGCACAATAACTGGCGTGTATAACATTAGCTGTTTGTTATTTGGTACCAAGTAATTGCCTTCATCCATATTTAATTCTGCATGGCCATCATATACAGGATCACTTTGATAACGTCCAGAATCGATGCTTCCCGAATCTCGTTGTACCAAAATATTCTTATAAAGATATTTCATTGCCTAAAAAAAAAAAAAGAAATAATAATAACTGATTTAAATGAAAGGATAGTTTTAATTAAGCATAAATTTAATATTATACACATCATATATCAGTTAATATTTCACATTCTTGAAAAAAAAAATCTTAACAATCTTTTCTTCTAACACTTAATAAAAAACATACCGAAGAAATTTGATAACAATATAATAATAAATCTCTTGCACCAAGCTTTTGTCGATGTTTTTTAAGATAATTCTTCAACCTTCCAAGTGGTCGCATTGGAGTGATAATTTGCATACCATCACTAAGGCATACACCAACTAATCGGAGTAAACATTCATGTCGCATACAAGCCATTATGCCTGCTTCTTGTAACATTTCCTGATGTGCTGTACCGCTAATATCATGAACTACTTTAATTGCTACTGCCAATTTTTCACCACCAGTTTTACCTTTTGGCCACCAATAACCCTATAAACAATTAATTAAAAGTACACATTTCCATTCGAAGCAAACATTGAAATATTGATTATAAGACTGATAGCTTAAACATAAATCTAGGCTCAAAATGAATTCATTTTCTAATAGTAAAAGTTATTTATTGATAAATATAACATCTCACTTTTTCATCGATATGATAAAATTCTGTGCAAATTGAGTTTAGCAAAAAATATTGTTTTGTTACGCGAACTTTTTTTTCTACTTTAAAGTTATTTCTAACTTGCAATAGAAAGTAAATTTGGGAAAGTAATTATTTTTAAGCCATAAATGTATTGATAAAATCATACCAAGAAAACAGTGCCAAATGCACCTTGTCCAAGTGATTGCTGTGTCTTTTCAAGATTTTCACTAGTAAAAATATAATGACTTGACATATTTGGCTGCATGGATGAATCTGTTTGTTCGCTTGGTAAGTTCATTTCAAGTTCTCTTTGATAACGTTTCTTATATTTTATGCAATTTATTGTGATAACCTAAAATGTAACTGGGAGTTTTGTTACAATTAAAACATTTCGTTTTTGGCAAATTTTTTCATTTCGAATTTTTTTTTTTAATGTAGAAATATTCCAATTTGATATGGAATTTAAGAAGTAATGTGTCATTAAACTTACAATGAAAGTGCCAAAACACAAAATCAAAAATGAAAACCAATTTGAGAAAAATGTAATTAAAACGAAATATGAGTAAAAAAATCAACACGGAAGGGTTAATTTTTTTTCATATTTTCAGACAAGAAATAATGAAAGAAATCTATTGCAAATATTGCCAGATAATATGAGGAGTTGTTAGAATAATGAAATTAAATTCCGAAAAAAACATTAATGTTCAAAGTAATCAGAAAAAGTATGTTATATTACCTTTTTCAAACAAGAGGTCAATGAAGGAATATGGTGTTTCTCATTTCGCTCGAACCAAAGAGATTCGAATAGACTAAGACGTGAATTAGATTTGGGTCAGATAGAAATTAACAAGTAAAGAAATAAACAAACCCCTAAAACACCGGTAACAATAGCTCCACACAATGCACTGATTATGATTATGTATATTTGCCTGAAATGAATTACTTTCTTAGGAATTTCATGATATTTTCAGTAGCAAAGTTTATTATTTCCGGAATACTTTGAAAGACTGCAAGCATTGTTTGACTACAAAGATTTCATTAAGCAAAACAATTTATATTATATATTATTTCAAAAAAGACAAAGTTTGTAACCTTGTTTCGAAAAGTTTTGAATCAAGTTTCGCTGGATTTCCCGGAATCGCTTGAAGTTCATCATTTGAAGTTTTACAGATTTTATCACTCGCTTGAAACGGATAACCTTCCGGACATTGTTCCACGCAAATCTAACGAATAAATTTCGGTAATTGGACAAAACATAGATTTATCGATCCACTGGGCTACTAATTGGAAGAAAATAAAATTTGAATTTGATAGGTTGGACGGATCGGATTTGTTGATCAAAAATGTAATAAGAACTTTTTTGATTTTAGGAAAAGTACGAACCAATTTATCGTCTTTTAAAATACCAGCTTTGGCACATCGTGTACAATTTTCAGAGCTAGGACCTCTGCAACCCATTGATAGGTCACATAGTTCATTACATCGTTCACATTCACCGATACTATACTCTGTTTTGGGTCGTACCATAAATGAATCACTGAATAATAATTTTATTACTGCTAAATAACACTTTATAAACCGCCAAAATTTTAAGTAAATGAGGTCTAAGATCTACAGATGAAATATTTTAAGTAAAGTCCATAAGCATAAAGTAACTTTTTGCACTCCATTGTGCAGTAATCGCCTTTGGAGACAGATTTCGTTAGATAATGCGAACATTTACAATTATGCTCCTTTACAAATGGTCCGTATTCAGTACATTTTGAACATTCTTTACTACATTCATTGCATTCCTGAAAAAAGTCTATTAAAAATTTCAGGAAATATTTGAAAAACATATTTTGGAATCTATTTCAAATATATGCTATTACATTGTAACATGGAAAAGTTTAAGTTACAAAATGAATTTTCACAAAATGTTACTGGTACAAAAGTGCTACCAGTACTGTGGCATGCTACTGTAGCATGAGAGCTTAATTAATGTGGCAAAAGAGCTCAAGTTATTTTACAAGTTTGTTTTTTAATTACAACCTTATCAGAAATCCATTTCGAAGTTATAATTTAAACAATATTTAAGGACTTCGAGGCCTTTTTTAGATCCATATTTCAAATACGATTTAAAACTGAGAAACAAAAAAGTTTGCTTCGAATAAATTTTGTAAATAAATTGCCATGCATGACTAAAATAATACTTTTACTCTACTTAACTCATTTAATCTTTACTTTAAAATTTCTTAGCGAACTTTTTTCGTTACTTTTTTAATTAACTTCATAAATAAACTCATAGAATTTAAAATGAAAAAAACTTACGAGATCAGTAACAAGCGTTTCATTTGATGTTGCTTTAATATAGTAATTACTTAATCTATTTTCATGACATAGTCTTTCTTCTATTGAAAAGAGACCTAGACATAAAAATTGTACGTTTTGTTCGTTAATACGTTGTGCATATTTGCATCTATTGCAACCATTTTTGCCTAACATATGACTTGGACCGGTACAACTGAAAATTTCAAATTAGAAAAATTGAAAAAATTCTACTTTCTATTTATTTTTTTTGAAAAAAGCGCTTTTGAAAACATTTAATAGTAGTAGATAGTTTTGTAAGTAAAACAATTGCAATTTTAAAATTTTATAATTTAGACTGAAAATTTGAAGAAAAAGTCGAACCCAGAACCATAGCATACTCCACTGCATGGAAGACAATCTTTCCCATTGCTATAATGTCCATCTGGGCATTTTTCTACACAGTTATACCAACGAGGTGTGTGTATCCGAAAATTCTTGCACTCAGTGCAGTTTTCCGATGACGGTCCCCAACAATCATTTCCATAACATTGCTCATGACATTTATTGCAGATTTTACCCATAACATAATATCTTAAAAAGCATTAATAGAATTTAAATTAACAACTTAATCAATCCACGATTGATAGTAAAATTTTAGTGATAGTTATAAAATAACCTATCAAAAGGACACGTTCTGGAACATTCGCCATCCACACTCCAGTCAGTACATTCAATACACATCCTTGGTCCTGCGCCCCAACATCCATAAGTTTCAACACAATTATCATCGCAAAATTTGTTATTTTTAACTAAAAAAAAAATACATTTGCAAATATTCATCAAGTAAAATAATTTGTGATTAATAGTAATCATTGCAAATATAACAGATTATAGCAATAAATATCTTACTGCAGTCTGGATTGTTTTCCAATATTACTACTAAACGAGTAGTATCATTTATTTGCATGATTTCTTTCCAATAGTTTTCCAATGAATCAACATAACAAAGTTGTCCATTCATTCCAATGTATACACGTCCATTTCGTATTCTTTTTAACGACCGTAATCCAAGTTCTTGTAAATTATCATTGCTACTAATTACTAATGAATATGTTGAACCACTGAAATAATAGCATTTTTAAACTAGATATTTATCTTGAACTGTATTAATTCTTTAGGGCAATTATTTTCCTCCTTTAATTATATTTCAATTTTTACATGCTTTAATTTAATCAAAAAATTTTGTGAAAAATTCACATTAGATGAAAAGGAAAAAAGATTTGTGCTAAAAAAATACAATTAGGAAAAAAACTTTACTAAAAATTCTCATTTCATTAAAAAAAAAAAAAAAAACTCGCAAAATATTGCTTACGTAAGTTTTCGCCCTTCAATGGTTGTCAAATTCCCAAGAAAGCTTAGTGATGATGGTGAATATTCACCAGCTTGAATATAAACATATTCGGTGACAATTTGTATATCTTTCAAAACTTCCAACATTTCAAGTGTTAATCCTGATATATTTCTTGGTGATTCCCTGAAGATCTATTAATTCTTAATTTCTTCATATTTCAGCCATTTCAAAAGTTTTAATTAACTTATGAATGGAAACGACAGATGCAGAAGAATGACAATGCAATAAATCTAATTGAATTCGATTAAAATTTATTGCAATCTTCTTTTTGTTTTTGATTTATAAATCTCAAAAGTGTAAAATAAAGATAAATGAAACAGAAAAAAGTAGCCAAATATACCCATCGGAAAAAAATTTTGTATGAGGTCTAAATTTGTTCCATGAAATCTGAATGAAGCCTTGGACAACTGTACAGCTTACTAAGCTTTCGATATTACTCGAATCTATTATTTCGTTCATGTGACAAACTAAAAAAAACTCCAAAATTGGATAAGTAAACAGTATTAAATCCCAGTTAAGGTATTTTTACAATATAATAAACAGTATCAGTTATAATTATTGTACTTCCATGAGATGACATTAGACAATATCTATCCTAATTATGGTATTTCTGTATTAAAAGCAAACAATATCAACCTTGTTTAAGATATTATCATAAGACAGTAAATAGTATTAGTCTTAATTAAGGCACTTCCATAAAACAATGAGCAGTAATAATTAGTAACTAATATTAGTCCCAATTAAAGCAATCATTTCCAAAAAGGTGAAGTATTACTTTAAGGTCATTCCAAATAACATCCTAACAATCATAAGAATGGAAATAAAGAAAATTTTTAGCGGAATATTATTTTGCATTTTCAAAATTTAAATTTTCATGCAGTCATTAAGCATTTAAGAAGTTAATTTAATAATTGCACATAATTTTCACTACTAAAAAAATTTAATCATAAAAATTGCCATTTTTAAGGATAATCGCTGTAAAGTTTACCTCCTGGACATTTCCCAATGGGACATTTCTCACAAATTCGAGTATCTGCATCACTATCATGCCAGTAGCCTGGTGCACAGCGCGGGACGCAATACTCATCCTGGATAAGTGTGTGATCTGTAACAAGTATTGAAAAATTGATTCCGATAATTTTTATGATAATTTAAAATTTTTTATGCAGTGCAGAAAATTCTTCATTCATTTTCCCTCCCCAATTAAAAAACTGCAAAAAATTAATTAATTACTGAATTTTCTTTCATTCTTTAATGATTTATCTAGTTTTCTAACTTAACATTAACTCTAAATATCTATGAAATATTTCAAACATAAAAATGTAAATATTTTCTTTGAAAATGACTAATGAAACAGGTAAACAAGTTCCACATTTTTTTACAGAAACAAACCTGGACACTCCTTTACGCAATATCGGTCAAAGGTGTACCGTGGATTGTCATGTTTTACCTGTACTTTCTCTAGAAAATCATACCGCGTTAATCCATTACATTTACCCACACAATCTGAATCTTGCTCTAAATTAGCACAAGCCTAAAAATATTAATTGATTATTTATTAGTTATAATAAAAACAAAAAAAAAAATTGAAATGCATTGCTATTTATCTTACAGATAATTTTGAAGGAAATTTATCAAATACAAATTTATCAAATAATATTTAAATTAAAAAATTAACCAAAAACCAGCATTTTTATATTGCATAGAATTTTTTTGAACTTTTTTTTAAAAAATTTTTCAAAAATTATTTTTATTCAAAATAATTTATTATGTGTTTTTTTTTTGCAAATGTTTTATTTTAACATTAAATAATATTTTACGGTTTATCAAAAATAAGTATAAAATCACTGCGAAACGTACTAAAACTTTACTATTGTGAATATTTTTACGAAAAATTTTAAGCATTTAAAAAAAAATTGCAATAATAACGAACAACGCAAGCACTTTTGCCGTCACCGTAGCAACCTCCAGCGCATTCTTGGTTACAGCAAAGTATCGTGGTGTTACTTTTATGGCACATTTGTGATGGACAATCTGCTGGACATATTGCACGATATACTAAAATTAAGAAAATTTTTTTTTCAGCATTTTTTCTAAGCATATTCTAAATCATTATTTTCATGTTTCAAAAATGATAAATTTTTGAGTAACGTCTGGAATAAAAATGATTTGATCAGACCTATTTGACACATATTCTCATTTGGTCCCCAACAACGATCACCACATTTTTTGCGCATACAGCATCCTTTTCTGTACATTTTTTGAAATTATCTTCAAATTGCAATCGTTTTTACTTGTTTTACCCATAATCTAAATTTCTTTTTTGATTTTCAAATAGTTCTTTGAATGACCCATTGAAATTTTAATGGTAATACAGTGCCATAATTTTTTTTCAATTATTATATAAAAAATTTTAAATTATACTTCGTAATAGGATACAGTAGTATTCCAATTGCATAAATATGGATTATTCAGCAGTACTATATCACCTCGCTGAACACCTAAATTATAAAAACATTTTTTCAAATTATATCATCAAATAGTTTAAACGTTGCAAAATATGCAAATAATCTTTTTCATTCTTTTTTTTTCAGTAAATTGAAAAAAAAGAACTAAGAAATATATTGAGTGACGGTGATGATACATTAGCTAATTTAATTGGTAATTTAAAACTTTACTTCTTAATTTTGGCATATTGACATATTTTAAATTTTTATTATGGCTTATATCTATTGCTGCTGTATTATCATGTTGCATATCACCCCAAATTATTTCCAAATTTCGTAGCGTAATTCGTTCGAATTCGTTTTCATAGATCAGTAGATAACCCGTAATCTAAAAATTGCTTACGAACAAAAATATAAGATATATGTAATTGTAATTTGAGCAAGTATCAAATTTTTGGCTTGAATTTTATTCGGATTAATTTATTTGAATAGGCTAGAAACTCAAAAACTCAACGAGCACTCGAAAATCATAAGAAGGGCAAGGAACTGTTAGTCATGATGTTAGTTAGATCAATTAGATCAAAAAGAGATCAAATTCATTTCTGAAACCAATGTTATGAATTCTATGCCAAGTTTAGTGAATTGTAAATAAACATTAGTTGACTGTTCCATGAGAAAGAAAACCGCTATATGGACTTCTAAAAATTTTACGAAGGAAAATCATTGATCAATTGTTAATGAGACATGAATCATAATAGGGACCTGTTGAATATGATCTAAAAAACTGAAAAATTCTTCCGGATCAGCTCCATTCAGATCTTTCGCTGTAATGTAGGTTATTTCCAGATTTCCATAAAGTTTAGTGCAATTCTGATGTATTCTTTTAAGCAAATTAATTCGATTCTCGACATGCAGTTCCGGTCGACTTTCATCCATTCCAAAGCAAACTAAAATTACGGAAAATAAATTATATCTCAAGGACTGATTGCTTTTATAGGTTATAAATCTATTTTTTTACCTGCTTTTTTCACCTTTCATCCTGAAATACAGTCTAAAGCTTGGACTATGAAACTTCATACCTAAAATAATTTAGGAGAAGGTAATATTCTTTCCTAAATTATTTATAAAAATTTATTTCTTTAATAAACGTTTGCAAAAATCAGCATTTTCAGGACGTACATAAAGTATATAAAAAGATAATAAAATTAAATAAAGTATATATGTATATTATATAGTATATAATAAAATTAAACAGATACAATGAGAAATAAAAATGATAATAAATTTGCACTTTTACAATCTTAAAGACATCCCGTGAAAAATTTTGTCGTTAGGAATGTAAATAGAAATTTTAATTATTTGAAATGTTAGCTTTTGTGGATGAAAGAAAAAAAAATTTGGTATTAGTGAAGCTAAATAAAACGAGAAATTTTACAAAATTTTTTTTTTTTTGGATATCCTAATTCAGGTAATTCAGGCAAACATAAAATTAACAATAGCAGTAAAATGTTAATGTTTCCGTTGAGAGACCGTAGAATGATCCCAAAACAGTGTCATGGTAAATTTTCAGAAAAGATCAAATTTGTGTGGATTTGCTGCAAAATAATTAACTTTGAAATATTTCTTACATTTTGGAAAATGAGGAAAAAAAGATTTTTTGTCATACTAAAGATAGACTTAATTTAAATTTACTTTGCCTTTCTATTCTAATTGAACTCTTTTCTTGCAGCAATTTGAAATTCTTTCTCTTAATGAAACAATAATCAAAATTTATTTAAAAAAATTAAACTAAAATTAATCATGAAAATGGTGCGCAAAGTGTGATTCATTTGAACAATTTGCGCACTTGGAAATACATGAAATTATCGTAAATAATTGACTATGTTTTTAAATTTTAATTTATTTTTTCCAAATGTTGCTAAATGGTATTTAGTTGAATATTTGGGCCTATTTCTAATAATATATTATCGCTTTTAGTCTTTACATTAATTTAAAAGACTAAGCGAACGATTAATTAATGCTATTATATGTTAACTGATATACATATTACTGATTTCAATTTCTAAAAGAAAGAGAGAGAGATAGCAATGAGTGATAAGAAAATTGCTAGAGAGAGAGAGAATAATGAGGCTTTTTAAACCTGTCAGATAAGGGTCATGTGATATTTTAAGATGACATTGATCTGTCTGAATGATGAATTTTAGCAAGTAATGCTGTTTGTATGTGTTGTAAAAAATTAAAAAAGAAAGGCTGGTAACATCGAAATGTCCTAATATGATTGATAAGAATGATTGGTTTGCCAAGAAAAAGAAAAACATCACTTATTGTTGTAATTCCTAAATGCTATTTATTTCATTTTATTTGTATGTTCCAACCATAATTGTGCACTATTTGAAATAAATCGTATTTTACTTTTAACAATTTTTCATCAATTATTCAACTTTTTTCTCATGTAAAATTTATTTAATTAAATAGTGTACAATTATGGTTGGAGTATACAAATAAAATGAAATTTTTGATGATAGGATATCAATCAGTTGCTTTGTTGACATTTTTTTGTGAATATTAAAATTAAAATTAAAACTGAAAATTTAGGTCGATTTTGCAAAAAATATTTAGCAAAAAAAAGTAACAAAGCATACAAAATAAACCAAAAAAAACTTATAAATTTTCAGTTTTAATTTTAATAAAAGGGAATTAAAAAATATAACAGTAAATTAAGCACAGGGAAAAATTTTTTTAGTGTCTAAATTTTCACATAATTTTTTTAATATGTCAGAAGAAAAGAACAGAAAAAAAATGTTTCCTAATTTATTTCCTTGAAGTCTTGAAAATATGCCCAATTTTAATTTCGATTTAATCTAAAGTATAATTAAGATTATGGGCAGCAATATTCATGAAATATTGTTAATACACGCAATTTAAATAATTAAATTTTTCTGAAATCATTATATTTTGAAATACTTTATGCAATAATAACTAACAGTTTTCTTGTTTCTCATACAGCTTAGCGGTGTCACTTATTGCATGCACCCATTGAAATGACAGTGATAGCAGCGCCAGTGAAATTAATAATTGCCGTTTGGTATGATACATCGATGGACGGATGTATGGAAGGATTATCTATTAATGATTTTCAAATAGTTTAGAAAATTTTTTTTTAGCATGCAAATGATTTGAGCAATGAAAATAAGCTAATTTTCCAAAAAAATTCATTTTCTTTATTTTCAATCAAGAAACCTGGAGTATTACAGTAGTTTCAAGAAAATCTGGCTATAATTGAATTAACCGGGTGTTGATAATAAATTTTTGGAGAAGGGATTAATTCATTTCAGTTCAGCGTGACAAGTGCAAGGTTAAAATCATCTTTAGAGGAAATTGTATTATTAATCATTTGAAATCATCATCCCAAATATATATCCGAAATTTAGTAATTTCTTACTGCGCAACCGATGATGACCCAAGCACACAGATAACGACAATTAACGAAGACAAAACCGCACAATAACAGCACGCCAGCAAACAATAAAATAATGTTAAGCTCAGCCAGTACATATATGTTGGAAGAATATAGAAATGTAAAAAATGCAATAATTCATATATGTAAATTTCCGGTAAACCTTATAAAGTGATAGTTTCAATGTTGTTTTTAGACTAAAAAGAAATCATACTTCTACAATACTTTTGGCTCAAAAGGACACATTTCAAAAAAAAAAAATAAATTTAAAAATGTTTCAAGAATGATTGAAATTTTTTTTAAAATAAAATCTGATAAAATTCCGTTTCCGTTTTCAAACGTTGATTTAAAATAAATCATATGGCTCATCCAATACATCCATTCATTTTTTTCAACTGATAGGCCAAACCGTTCAATATTAATCTGATCGTTTATCAGAAAAAATATTTCTTATTTTACAATTCTCCAAAGAGCTTATAAATTTTTAGGCCTTAATGTTAGTTCATTTTTATTATTGTATATATAAATCAATGAATTGAATGTAAAAAATGGGTGGAGTAGTTTTACTGTTGTAAAGAAGTAGTTTACTCAGCCAATGAACCATACATTTAGTAATTCGTTAAATAAAAATTTTTGTTAATAAAAATTTTGTTAAATAAAAGCAACGCTTAATTTTTAATAGGTAATTCTCTAAATAGTTAAGATTCTCGCAGACTTTAATATTATGCAAAGATTTAAAAGCATACTGTAAAAAATATTATTGTAAAGAAACACTGTAAAGAAATGGTTTACTGAACCAATAGCTGATTGCCATTTAGTATTTATCTAATTTGTCAAATAAAACTATCGCATATTTCATAATGGATATATAATTTTATAATATCTTCGATCATTTATGCCATATCACTAAAATCTCCTGCAGTCGCTAAAATAAAATTAAATCCGTCTTGTTCGCGCTACAGTATACACAAAAAAATTGAAGAGTTCAACTTAAAGATCACTATTGCTCAGTTTTTATGCAAAATCAGAAGAGGTTATGCAAGAAATATAGTTTCTGTAATCACTTATAAAACGATCACAAAATCAAAAGCAACTCGTGATTCACCCCAAAATTAATCAGATGAATCATCGATTTCTTAAATTACCAAATGTAATTTAGTTTATTAAATAAATTCTTCAAAGAGTTAATAAATTTATATGCCTTAATGTTAGCTCATTTTTTTAATTGTTTAGATAAAATTCAGTGAATTGAACTCATACTGTAAAAAATGCCGTTCTTACAGAACAGGAACGGTTCACTTAGCCAATAGACACATCCAGTTTAGAATTTACCTAACTTGTCAAACAAAAATATCTCTTATTTTACAATTCTCCAAAGAGTTAATAATTTTACAGGCCTTAATTAATGTTGGTTCATTTTTATGGTTTATGGACACAATAAATTGAATGCATGCAGTGAAGAATGCTGCTGTAAGGAAATAGTTGTTAATGTTGGGAAATATTATTAATGTAAAGGTATCTGTGTATTTTGTAAAGTCCATCAGATATTTTGAAAAAGTAATGAATGTTAGAAATGAGTATGGAAAGTGTTATATATTTTATCAACCTTATCAATCTTTCAACATTCATTTATTTGCGACATAAAATATGATCTGAGCTCAATTTTATTTGATAAGTCTTTTTTCATGCAAAAGATAAATTTAAATATTTATTATACAATAAAAATAATATACAATATTGCGCGTCGCATTCTCTGAAAGAATTGAAGCATTTCTGATGATCATTGCACAAAATGAGCTTTTATCAAAAACATGAAATAGAACTCTTCGAAATATAAAAATAAAATTTGAGAGAAAAAATTATGGCCATGGAAAAAATAAATTACAAATGTGCAACATAAAATTTTTTCTAAAAATGAATAGCTTATTCAATTCAAATAAAATAAACTTGGAAATGTTTGATTTCAAAACATTTTAATAAAAAAATAAAATAAAATAAATTTATGGACATATTTTGGTAAAAAAAAATTAAAATGTAAAATTGCGTTCAATATCGCGAAATTAGCACAAATCAAAATTATATCGATATTTCGTTTTCCGCGTGATAATAATCGTTTTGATAGGTTGTAATTTTGCTCGATTTTATTTCTTCTATCACTTCCACCGGTAAAGATTTGAACTGATTGTAATAATCGGTACCCATTTTGTCATTATAATATTCCGAATTTTTCAACAGCTCTGTTAAAAATATTATTTTAAAATATTTCAATTAGAATTTCTTTTTTTTAATTTTTAAATTTTACATTACATCAAGTGTGACAAATAAGATAAGAAGAAGGTTAATTTAATGAATTAATATGAGCGTTAACTGATGTGATACAAATATTATAAAATGTAAAAGTATAACGAGGACGCCGTATTGGCTTCCAGGTGACTTACCAGTTTCACCATTTTCTCGCACAATAACTGGCGTGTATAACATTAGCTGTTTGTTATTTGGTACCAAGTAATTGCCTTCATCCATATTTAATTCTGCATGGCCATCATATACAGGATCACTTTGATAACGTCCAGAATCGATGCTTCCCATTCGCTTTTCCTGTTGCATGTTATTACCATCCTAAATAAAGTTTTTGAGTATTAGAATCCAAATTAAGCAAATTTCCGGTTACTTAACTTAACATGTATCCTCCATCTGATGCAATCGGATTGAAAATGAATATATAATTAGTTTAACTTTAATCTAACTAAGCCGATATTGCATAGTTTGTACCAAATCCAGAATATCAAGCTACTGTGCAAATGACATCAATGACTATGATTCCTGTTTCGATCTAAACTAAAAAAAGTTACACCAGACAGTATACTAGACCTTACCTGTTGAAATGTTATCCAGGAAGGCGTTATTGGTGACGGTGGACCTGAAGTAGACGTAACTATCGTATCACCAGAAAATTTAAATTGATCGGAAAGTTCGTCGCTATCCATTAACCCGTTACAGAGATCATTTTGATTTTGAAGTAAGACAGATTCCAACTGTCGCTTATAATAACGATCCTGAAATAACTTTCTAAATCATATTCAGGAAAACTTCTTGAAAAACCACAAAATCCACCTGCACAGGTCTGATTAATTGAAATAATAACGTATTTCTTTATGTGTTTTTAGAAACTTTAATTAAATTCCTCAATTTTTCAAAGAAACCCTTGTTACAAAACTAACTAGGACATAAAGATGGGGCGCTTTGCAATATTGCTTGAATTTCTCCTTAAGGACAATAAAATTTGGTCGTGATTGCGGATTCTGCAGCCAACCTGAATTGCAGAAAAATTAGACATATGTACATATAAAAAATTCGGCATCTTTTTCAGCCTTTTTTAGTTTTCTTTTTAAAACCAATCGTTTCATGTATACCTAGGAAAGATTTCCAATAATTTTATTAGATAATGCAAAAAAAAATTTATGCACAGATAAAATTTGATTAAATCCTCTACAGAGAATAATTTTCCCCACAAAAAATATTTCCTCATACTGTAATTAAGAAATTGAAGTTTATTATAATCGAAGGGAGATATCAACTAGGTACTGTAGCACAAGAGCGCTACATATTACCGGAAGTATTATTTAGGATGATAAAAAAAAAAGGTAATTTTAAAGTAGTACTTACATTGTAAAATTATTTGATATAATTCCTGAGCACAGTTATTTGGTTGCTCTAAACGATTTCCAGTTGACAAATGTTGACGTATACGATCTGGTGATACATTTTGAAATGGTGTTTGTCCAAATGTTAGCACTTCCCAACAAGTAACACCAAATGCCCAAACATCCGTATAATGATTGTAAATTTGCTTTTCAAGACTTTCCAATGCTAACCATTTTACAGCAACCTGAAACGAAAAAATGCTTTTTTCACATTTTAAAGTACAAAATTTTAATTCATAAAAAAAGATACTAATAACAATTAGATTAGTTATTTTAAAATTTTTAAAATTGTATAACCTTTCCGCTTGCAATAATTTCATTTTTTCCTTTTTCTAACAATCTTGCTAATCCAAAATCGGTTACTTCAACATGATTGGTTCTTTTTACCAAAACATTTCGTGCAGCTAAATCTCGATGTACCAAACGATTCTTATAAAGATATTCCATTGCCTACAAAAAAAAAAAATAATAATAATATAATTAATTTAAATGAATGGGTAGTTTTAATTAAGCAAAAATTGATATTATAGACACATCCATCAGTTAATATTTCACATTCTTGAAAAAAATCTTAACAACTTTTCTTTTAACACTTAATAAAAAACATACCGAAGAAATTTGATAACAATATAATAATAAATCTCTTGCACCAAGCTTTTGTCGATGTTTTTTAAGATAATTCTTCAAACTTCCAAGTGGTCGCATTGGAGTGATAATTTGCATACCATCACTAAGGCATACACCAACTAATCGGAGTAAATGTTCATGTCGCATACAAGCCATTATGCCTGCTTCTTGTAACATTTCCTGATGTGCTGTACCGCTACTATCATGAACTACTTTAATTGCTACTGCCAATTTTTCACCACCAGTTTTACCTTTTGGCCACCAATAACCCTATAAACAATTAATTAAAAGTACACATTTCCATTCGAAGCAAACATTGAAATATTGATTATAAGACTGATAACTTAAACATAAATCTAGGCTCAAAATGAATTCATTTTCTAATAGTAAAAGTTATTTATTGATAAATATAACATCTCACTTTTTCATCGATATGATAAAATTCTGTGCAAATTGAGTTTAGCAAAAAATATTGTTTTGTTACGCGAACTTTTTTTTCTACTTTAAAATTATTTCTAACTTGCAATAGAAAGTAAATTTGGAAAAGTAATTATTTTTAGGCCATAAATGTATTGATAAAATCATACCAAGAAAACAGTGCCAAATGCACCTTGTCCAAGTGATTGCTGTGTCTTTTCAAGATTTTCACTGGTAATAATGCAAAGACGTGTCATATTTGGCCGCATGGATGGATCTGTTTGTTCGTATTCCGGAATGCTTGGTAAGTTCATTTCAAGTTCTCTTTGATAACGTATCTTGTATTTGATATAATTTACTGTGATAGCCTAAAATGTATCTGAGAGTTTTGCTGCACCTATAACATTCCATTTTTGGCAAATTTGTTCATTTCTTTCGATTGATTTTTTTTTTTTTTTAATGTAGAAATAATCCAATTTGATATGGAATTTAAGAAGTAATGTGTCATTAAACTTACAATGAAAGTGCCAAAACACAAAATCAAAAATGAAAACCAATTTGAGAAAAATGTAATTAAACGAAATATGAGTAAAAAAATCAACACGGAAGGGTTAATTTTTTTTCATATTTTCAGACAAGAAATAATGAAAGAAATCTATTGCAAATATTGCCAGATAATATGAGGAGTTGTTAGAATAATGAAATTAAATTCCGAAAAAAACATTAATGTTCAAAGTAATCAGAAAAAGTATGTTATATTACCTTTTTCAAACAAGAGGTCAATGAAGGAATATGGTGTTTCTCATTTTGCTCGAATCAAAGAGATTCGAATGGACTAAATCGTGAATTAGATTTGAGTCAGTTACAAATTGGCAAGTAAAGAAATAAAAAAAAAAACAAACCGCTAAAATACTGATAAGAGCAACTCCACACAATGCACTGATTATGATTATGTACATTCGCCTGAATGAATTACTTTCTTAGGAATTTCATGATATTTTCAATAGCGAAGCTTATTATTTCCGGAATACTTTGAGAGGGCTATCCAATTCTCACTCTTTGTTACTAAATAAGCATTGTTTTGCTAACGAAGAATTCATTAAGCAAAACAATTTTGCATTATGTATTATTTTTAAGATGACAAAATCTGTGACCTTTTTGAACTAGGATTCCCCGCATTTGAAGTTCTACAAATTTTATCGTTCGTCTGAAATGGGTAACCTTCCGGACATTGTTCCATGCAAATCTAAAGAATATATTTCGTTAATTGGATAATTCGATCCACTGAGCTACTAATTTTAAAAAAATAAAATTTGAATTTGGTAGGTTAAACGGTATCGAATTTGTTGACCAGAAATGTAATAAGAACTTTTTTGATTTTAGGAAAAGTACGAACCAATTTATCGCCTTTTAAAATACCAGCTTTGGCACATCGTGTACAATTTTCAGAGCTAGGACCTGCGCAACCCATTGATAGGTCACATAGTTCATTACATCGTTCACATTCACCGATACTATACTCTGTTTTGGGTCGTACCATAAATGAATCACTGAATAATAATTTTATTACTGCTAAATAACACTTTATAAACCGCCAAAATTTTAAGTAAATGAGGTCTAAGATCTACAGATGAAATATTTTAAGTAAAGTCCATAAGCAAAAAATTACTCTTTGCACTCCATTGTGCAGTAATCGCCTTTGGAGACAGACTTCGTTAGATAATGCGAACATTTACAATTATGCTGCTTTACAAATGGTCCGTATTCAGTACATTTTGAACATTCTTCACTACATTCATTGCATTCCTGAAAAAAATCTATTAAAAATTTCAGGAAATGTTTGAAAAACATATTTTGGAATCTGTTTCAAATATATGCTATTACATTGTAACATGGAAAAGTTTAAGTTACAAAATGAATTTTCACAAAATGTTACTGGTACAAAAATGCTACTAGTACTGTGGCATGCTACTGTAGCATGAGAGCTTAATTAATGTGGCAAAAGAGCTTTACAAGTTATTTTACAAGTTTGTTATTATGTGCAAGTTATTTTTTGTGTCTTTTAATTACAACCTTATCAGAAATCCATTTCGAAGTTACTATCTAAACAATATTCAAAGACTTCGAGGTCTATTTTAGATCCATATCTTAAATACGATTTAAAACTGAGAACCAAAAAAGTTTGTTTTGAATAAATTTTTTAAATAAATTAGCCATGCATGACTAAGTTATACTTTTGCTCTACTTAACTTATTTAATCTTTACTTTAAAATTTCTTAGCAAACTTTTTTCATTACGCTTAGTTGACAATTAACTTCATAAATAAACTCCTAGAATTTAAAATGAAAAAAACTTACAAGTTGAGCAACAAGTGTTTCATTTGATGTTGCTTTAACATAGTGACTAATTAATTTATTGTCAAAACATATATTTTGTGGTTCTGTCAAAGAACGTAGGCATAAAAATTGTACGTTTTGTTCGTTAATACGTTGTGCATACTTGCATCTATTGCAACCATTTTTGCCCAATATATTACTTGGGCCGGTACAACTGAAAATTTCAAATTGGAAAAAATAAAAAAATTCCACTTTCTATTTATTTTTTTGAAAAAACGCTTTTAATAGTAGTATTTTTAATTAAAATAATTGCAATTTCAAAATTTTGTAATTTAGACTAAAATTTGAAAGAAGAAATCAAACCCAAAATGATAGCATGCTCCACTGCACGGTTGACATATGTTTTCATGGCTGTAATGTGTAATTGGACATTTTGCGGTACATTCCCACTTAACACTTCCCTGTATCCGAAAATGCTTGCATTCAGTGCAATTTTGCAATGTTGATCCATTACATGTTTGACATTGCTGATGACATTTATTGCAATTTTTATCCATAACATAATATCTTAAAATGCGTTAATGGAATTTAAAGTAACAATTTAATCATTTCACGACTGATTTCACGATTTCACTGATTAATAAAATATAAAATTAAAAATAACCCTTCTGATGGACATTTTGCGGAACATTTGCCATCAATATCGTAATCAGTGCACTTAGAACACATCCTTGGTCCTGCTCCCCAACACCCATAAGTTTGATTACAAGTATTATCACAAAATTTCTGATTTATAGCTGAAAAAAAAATGTATTTGCAAATAGCTATCGAGCAAAATAATTTGTAATTAATAATAATCGTTATAAATATAACAAATTATAGCAATAAATATCTTACTGCAATTTGGATTATTTGTCATTATTACTACCAAATCAGTAGTATTATTTATTTGCATGATTTCCTTCCAATAATTTCTTAATGAATCAACATAACAAAGTTGTCCATTCATTCCAATATATACACGTCCATTTCGTATTCTTTTTAATGACCGTAATCCAAGTTCTTGTAACTTATCATTGCTACTAATTACTAATGAATGTTGTTGATCACTGAAATAATAGCATTTTTAAACTAGATATTTATCTTGAATTAAATTAATTCTTTAGGGCAATTTTTTCTCTTTTAAGTATATTTCAATTTTTACATGTTTAATTTAATCAAGAAATTTTGTGAGAAATTCATATTAGATGAAAAGAAAAAAAAGCTTTGTGCTAAAAAATTACAATTGGAAAAAAAATTTAACTAGAAATTCTCATTTCATCAAAAAAAAAAAAAACTCGCGAAATATTGCTTACGTAAGTTTTCGCCCTTCAATGGTCGTCAAACTACCAAGAAAGCTTAGTGATGATGGTGAATATTCACCAGCTTGAATATAAACATATTCGGTGACAATTTGTATATTTTTCAAAGCCTCTAACATTTCAAGTGTTAATCCTGATATATTTCTTGGTGATTGCCTGAAGATCTATTAATTCTTAATTTCTCCATATTTCAGCCATTTCAAAAGTTTTAATTAACTTATGAATGGAAACGACAGATGCAGAAGAATGACAATGCAATAAATCTAATTGAATTCGATTAAAATTTATTGCAACTTTTTTTTTGTTTTTGATTTATAAATTTCAAAAGTGTAAAATAAAGATAAATGAAACAGAAAAAAGTAGCCAAATATACCCATCGGAAAAAAATTTCGTGTGAGGTTTAAATGTATGCCGTAAAATCTGAATGTAACCTTCGACAACTGTACAGTTTGCTAAGCTTCCGATATTACTCGAATCTATTATTTCGTTCATGTAACAAGCTAAAAAAAAATCCAAAATTGGATAAGTAAATACCATTAAATCCTAGTTAAGGTATTTTTACAATATAGTAAGCAGTATCAATTATAATTATTGTACTTCCATGAGATGACATTAGACAATATCTATCCTAATTATGGTATTTCTGTATTATAAGTAAACAATATCAACTTTATTTAAGGTATTACCATTAGATAGTAAATAGTATTGGTCTTAATTAAGGCATTTCCATAAAACAGTAAGTAGTAATAATTAGTTACAAATATTAGTTTTAATTAGGGCAATTATTTCCAACGGAAGTGAACAGCATTAATTTCAAGTAATATCCTAACAATCATAAAGTTAAACTTTGAAAGATCAAAAAGGAAATATAAATAATATTTTTAGCGATTTATTATTTTGCATTTTTAAAATTTAAGTTTTTTTATAGTCATTAAGCATTTAAGAAGTTAATTTGCACATAATTTGTGCAAATTTTAATTGGTGCACAAATTTTAATTTGCATACAACAGTTAATTTGCACACAATTGCACATAATTTTTACAATTAAAAAAGATGCAATCATAAAAATTGCCATTTTTAAGGAAAAACATTGTAAAGTTTACTTTTCGGACATATTCCATTGGGGCATTTCTCACAAATTCGAGTATTTTTAACCGGATCATGCCAATACCCTGCTGCACAGTGTACAACACAATATGTATCCTGCACAAGCGTCTCATCTGTAAAAATTATTAGAAAATTTTATTCCAGTAATCTCTATGATAATTTAAAATTTTTCATTCGCTTTTTCTCCTTAATTAAAACATTGGCAAAAAAATTAATTAATTGCTGAATTTTCTCTCACTACTTGATACAGACGTTTTATTTATGTGGTTTTCTAATTTCACATTAACTCTAAGCATCCTAGAAATATTTTAAGCATAAAACTATAAATACTTTTCGAAAATGACCAATAAAACACATAAACAAGTTTCACATTTATTTTTTCAGGAACAAACCTGGACATTCCTTTACGCAATATCGTTCAAAGATGTACCGTGGGTTGTCATGTTTTACCATTACTTTCTTTTGAAAATCATACTGTGTTAATCCATTACAAGAACTTACGCATTTTGAATCTTGCTCTAAATTAGCACAAGCCTAAAAATATTAATTGATTATTTATTAGTTATAATAAAAACAAAAAAAAATTGAAATGCATTGCTATTTATCTTACAGATAATTTTGAAGGAAATTTATTAAATACAAATTTATCAAATAATATTTAAATTAAAAAATTAACCAAAAACCAGCATTTTTATATTGCATAGAATTTTTTTCGAACAAGAACTTTTTTTTTAAAAAAAATTTTTCAAAAATTAATTTTTATTCAAAATAATTTATTATGTGTTTTTTTTTTTTGCAAATGTTTTATTTTAACCTTAAAGTATTTTACGGTTTATCAAAAAGTAAGTATAAAATCAGTGCGAAACGTGTAAAACTTTACTATTATGAATATTTGTACGAAAAATTTTAAGCATTTAAAAAAAAAATTGCAATAATAACGAACAACGCAAGCACTTTTGCCGTCACCGTAGCAACCTGCAGCGCATTCTTCGTCACAGCAGTGTATCGTGGTGTTACTTTTATGGCACATTTGTGATGGACACTCTGTTGGACATATTGCACGATATACTAAAATTATGAATATTTTTTTTTCAGCATTTTCTCTAAGCATATTCTAAATCATTATTTTCATGTTTCAAAAATGATAAATTTT